>CM065387.1:37285000-37667500 GCA_033060915.1 Euryodendron excelsum | reverse complement strand
CTCTTATGGATATGGTCAGATCTATGATGAGTTATTCAGACTTGCCTAATTAGTTTTGGGGCCATGCACTTGAAACAGTAGCATACATTCTAAACTTGGTACCATCTAAGTCAGTACTTGTTACTCCCACAGAACTGTGGAATGGGGGCAAGCCTAGTCTGCGACACATTTGGATATGGGGGAGTCCAACACACGTGTTGAAAGGGAAAGCAAATAAGTTGGAATTGAGAACAGATGTCTGTTTCTTTGTTGGGTACCTTAGAGGAATGAAGGGTGGTTTATTTTATTGTCCTAAGGATCAGAAGGTCATTATTAGCGCCAATGCCCAATTCATAGAAGAGGACTATGTAATGAACCATAAACCCAGAAGTAAGATTATTCTAGAAGAGCTGATAGAAGATAAACCAGCACATACTTCTTCATTACCGTTAGTATAAGAAGAACCACCACAAGATAAAGTCATTGACATCCCATTGCCTCGTCTTAGTGGGAGGAATGTTGTGACTCCGGTTGATACTGAAGTGCAGCGTGCAGATACCGTCAACACGTTTGTTCCACAACCATGGCATGATGATAGTGCACAAGGATTGAATTAGCATATCAATCCACTCGTAATACATAGACACTGGTCGTGCCTCGTCGTAATGGGAGGGTTGTACACCAACCTGATTGGTATATGTTCTTGGGAGAGTCTTATGACAGAATCCCTGATAAACTAGATACTAAACCCGGGAACTACAATAAAGCACTTCAAGATAAAGATGCAGAACTTTGGATAAAAGCTATAAAATCAAAGATGGAGTCCATGTACTCTAATCAAGCCTGGAATCTTGTAGAACCACCCGAAGAGATAAAGTCCATCGGATGCAAGTGGATTTATAAGAAGAAGAGAGGGGTAGATGGGAAGGTGCAAACCTTGAAGGCTAGGCTTGTTGCGAAAGGGTTCACTCAGAAAAATAGGATCGATTATGAGGAAACTTTTTCACTGGTAGCTATGCTAAAGTCTATCTAGATTCTCTTATCCATTGCAGCTCATTTCGATTATGAAATTTGGCAAATGGATGTCAAGACAGCTTTCCTTAATGGAAGTCTTAAATAGTGCATCTATATGATGCAACCAGATGGTTTTTTAGCAAAAGTAGGCCAAGAGCACATGGTGTGCAAACTTAAGAAGTTTATTTATGGATTTAAGCAATCGTCTAGGTCTTGAAACACTCGTTTTGATCAGGTCATTAAGTCTTATGGTTTTCATCAGTGCATTGACGAGTCGTGTGTGAATAAGAAATGCAGTGAAAATGTGGTGGTGTTCTTGGTACTGTATGTGGATGATATCTTACTCATCAGAAATGATGTAGGGATATTATCTTCGATTACGGTATGGCTATCCGAATAGTTCAATATAAAGGACTTGGGAGAAGCCGACCACATGCTTGTCCAATACGATTGAACTATCAATACGATTCTTGCCCATTTTAGCATGCAGGATTCTAAGAAAGGGTTCCTCCCTTTTACACATGGAATCTCTCTAACAACGGATCAGTGTCCTAAGACACCGATTAAGGTAGAGAACATGAAGGCAACTCCCTATGCATCAGCAGGGGGAAGCCTCATGTATGCTATGCTTTGTACTAGACCTGACATTTGTTTTACCGTAGGCATAGTCAGTAGATATCAGTTGAACCCAGGGTGGGAACATTGGACTGTGGTAAAGCATATAATCAAATACCTGAAAAAGGACTAGGGATTATATGTTATTTTATCAGGTAAATAGTGTAGTACCCATTGTGTACACAGACTCAGATTTTCAATCAGATAAGGATTCTAGAAAATTGACATCGGGAAATGTGTTTACCTTAGGAGGTGGAGCCATTAGTTGGAGGAGTATCAAGCAATCATGTGTTGCTGGTTCTACCATAGAGGCAGAATATGTGGCAGCCTCTAAGGCAGCCAAGGAGGTTGTTTGGCTTAGAAACTTTTTGTTGGATCTATGAGACATACCTTTAGTACAATCACCTATTACATTTTATTATGATAATAGCGGGGGGGTTGCAAACTCGAAAGAACCTAGGACCCACAAGAGGGCAAAACACATAGAGCGTAAATATAACCTTATATGAGACATGGTGCATAGAGGTGATGTGGTGATTACCGAGATTGCATCAGCAGAGAACCTGGCAGACCCCTTTACAAAGACCTTACCCGCAAAGACTTTTGAGAGTCATTTAGAAGGGATGGGACTTTGATGCATTACAGCATGGCTTTGAGTCTAAGTGGGAGATTTTTGGAGATTTATACTAAAAGACATGCTTTGTGTAGTGACTTTAGTATTTATTAATAAATTAGTTATTCCATTTTAATAAGAATCTGTGTGAGTGATGTTTGCATTCCGTTATTTATTTAATGATTATGTATGTCTGTCTCTTATTTTAAATAGTAGATGATTTGGTATGTAGAGTACGGCTTACACACAGAAGAACAGATTATCAGTTCTTATGGAATATAAGATTATCGTTCACGGTCTTAGATGGAAATGGACACACTATCAGTAGGATTGTAGTACAAGATTTTAATAGGTTTGTCTTGACTATGCAGAACGGTATAGTTTCAACTTCTTGCACTAGTACACTTTGTGTGTATTAAACAGGACCGTGCTAAGATAACTGTTTTTATGTTGACTATATAAAACAATTAATACCTTATGATTATTATGAGTGCTTGTGCCCTCAATTCTAATATAATAAATAAACACGTGCATATAGTGTTTATTGTTTTGATTCGCAGAAGAGTGAGATTCATTGTGGGTCAATAAACTCAGTGAGTTGGACAATAACATTATGTGTATGGTGAATATTTATTATTGATGGAATCAACGTCTCAGTATGGGGATTGATGATACCCCCTTGAGGAAGCTTATAAGTTTTCATTATGTCAAACCCTACAAGTAGATTATGAATCCGACATATCAAACAAGTTAAGTAGAAGGTCTCAAGGAATTAAATAAGTCTATTAAACATAATTGTCAGTAATTTAATTTAATAGATGGGTATCTGTAATCTTAACGTGGGGAGATAAATAAGTATTTAATAATATGGAGCTCGAAATATAATTTCTAGTAGAACAGGGAGTGCAATTATAATTCGTGAGTGGTATAAATTATAATTTAGGTAAATAAGGATTAATCCTGGTTGGATTAGGAATCCTTATTTGCGTAGGAAGCCCTAGTTATATTAATCCTATGATCCCTATTGTAGCCTCTATGTATATACGCACTCTAAGAGCAATTAGGGTTACACTTTGCTCATAATTGAGAGATGCACTTTTTTGTGAGGAAGAAAAACCCTAGCAGTGGCAAGCCCACTCTCGGTTGAGTAAGGCGTGTACGAGGAATACAGCAGAAGTCTGAAGGTTGAGTTCAAGCTTGTTGATTTGTACTTGTTGCTCATACTTGTTATTCAAGATCATGTCAGAAAGATCTCGAAGGTATGATTCTAATCACGTAGATTAGGCTATGCTAATCAGATCAGAATTTTTGGTAGTATACATATGCATTATCGCCAAGTCGTGAAAAATTCCGCAGTCCCCAACACTTTAACCCTCTTCTTCTTGCATGCCTGAAACAAGAGAACCTTAGGTCCATGCCTAAGGGAAGCTTAGGGAAGATCACCGTATTGGGGGTCTTCCTTTAGCCTAATTAATCGCGATATGGTCTTAAGGCCCCTTGCAATGTGGTGAAACATTCAATCTTGTATCTTCACGACCCCTATGCATTATATTTATCATGTTCATCTATGGTTCTTATTTTCAAACTCACAACCCTAGGGTAATTATAACCTTCTCATGGTTAGGGTTTTCTTAGTAAAGTGACATAT
Organism: Euryodendron excelsum; assembly: GCA_033060915.1. NCBI lineage: Eukaryota > Viridiplantae > Streptophyta > Magnoliopsida > Ericales > Pentaphylacaceae > Euryodendron > Euryodendron excelsum. Next base: position 37,663,631 of record CM065387.1, on the reverse strand, counting down.
TTAAAGTGACCACCAGGGTCCACATTTGGGTTTCAAGCCCTAACTTGATTTCAAAGTTACAACCCTAAACTGATTGTAGCATTTTCATGGCTAGAGTTCCTTTAAGAAAGTGAAACATTCATTGTGATTCCCAAAGTCCATATTACGGTTTTGAACCCTAAAACATCCTCTTCAAAACTCTAGTTGTCATAATCACTATCATGTTTTCTAAATTGCATATTCAAAGATTTTCTAAAAAATTAGTCCAAGAGCTGTTTTCTTGAAGCCGTAAAAGTCTCTATCTTAGGAAGCATCGTCCTTATCCCCTAAACCTCATTTTGCTTTAAAAATAGTTTACAAAATCATTGTTACATCATTTTTCTAAAAAAGTGCATAGCTCTCTTGAGTTGTTTCCAAACTAATGTCACATAAAATCATAACTTTTCAAACCCAAAAATTCCACACAAAATCAAATCTTCTATTTTTGGAAACAAAACCAAGTCTCTCTATTTTTTGGAATAAAATAAAATCAATCTATTTTTGAAAATAACTCAAATCTTTTCAAAAGTACAATCAAAGTCCCTAATTGTATGCTATTGGTAGGAATTATTTACACATTATTTATCATTTTAATATAATTTTGGCATTTCTTTATATTTTTCGTGTCTTCTATAGATTCACAGTTAAAACCAAATAAAATGGAGCAGGTATGTACAAGAATCATAATTAATACCAAAAATATATAAATATATGTAGGTGATATAATTGTGTGTATGTATTATATGTATATATATGTGCATATGTATAGAAAATATGATATTATAAGTATATAATATATATATATGTGTGTGTGTGTGTAGGTGAAAGCAAAGAGAGAAAACACAAAACAAAAGAAACATGTTGCCGATAATCTAGTGGAATGAATTGAATGAAATGCAAGTGGATGCATTATGAAATGCATTATGGAATGCAAGTGAGATGAATTGAATGAAATGCATGGTGCTTAAAAAAGGCTTCATTTGGCAGAGGGAGGAAGAGGAGTTTTTGGTAGAGAGGAAGGAAAAAAAAAGGCAGAGAGTTAGATAGCCACCCAAAAACTCTCTCTTTCATTTAGTCAGTTAGCTAGTTAATTTTTTAGTTTGTTTTCCTTCTTGTTATTCTACTGTAATAAATTCTTTTATTTATGAAGTTTTTTTTTTCATGTCGAGTATTTTCAATACTATGAGTAGTTAATTTAATTCCTCGAGTCAATTGTGAAGATCATTTGAGGATCTTGGAATATCAATGGAGGTAATTGAGTTTTCATTATTTTATATTTAAATATTTTAATTCTTAGTAATTAAATTCTAGATATTTGAGAAAACTTAGATTCTTAACTAAGTTAGGTAATTTCTATACACAAATTTTAGTTTGGTATAATTATTGCACAAATCAATGGTATGAATTTATGACTTTAATTTGATTATTCTAAATTTAATTATTATAGAATTTCTATTCTAAAAGCTAAATCTTCTAAATCAAAAGCTCAAGACAAAGTCAATAATTTAAGTTATAAAATCTCCGTTGGAATTTCAAGTGAATCAAGTAATCAGATCAATTGGATCCAAGTCCATTACATTAAATTTTATTTAAAGTCTAGTTTCAAAACAATCATCAAATCTTCCAAAAACATCAATTTTATTTTGGTTATTATTTTCTGCTCTAATTGTCCAATTCTCATCGATACCCTTCTAGGTGAAATTTAAACCGGTGGATTTAGATTCCAACTGAAGTCATTGCAACGCTATGATATTTAGCATGACTTAGTGAGTATCTAATTTTTTATCGTGGGTGAATTTATCTTTTACTCTAGGTGAATTTATCTTTTACCGTGAATGAATTTCTAGCTCCAACTTTGCATATTTTGTTAGCCATTCCCTGTGGATTCGATCTCAATTTACCTAGTTATTACTGCATTATAACCGCACACTGGCGGATTTTGAGCACATTATTTACAAGGGATCAATTTTTAGCACCATTGCCGGGGAATGGCTTTTTAAAAAATAATGCAAAAAAAAATAATTCTAAAAAATAAAAAAATTTTGAAAATTAAATAACAAATATATAAAAATCAAAAATTAAAAAAACATTAATAATACCTTTGCTGGAATTTTAGGACAATTGATTGTTTCTCTATCTTAACGAACGAGTTGGACTGTATATATATGTATTTTTTTTTTCTTTAAGTGGATAACCCTGAGCGAATAACTCCTGGGGTTACCATTGCTAATATTTTACTTTTTGCACTTTAATTTTAGTATTGTAGATTTAGTTGTTTTTTTCTTATGATTAACCTCTTTGGTTGGCATACTCGCCTACTGCTAGACGAAGCCAGTCAAGTTGGTTATCATATTTTCTGTTTTTATTTTTCATATAACTTATCTAACTTACTAACTATTTAATATTTTTCTTTATTTAGTGGATAACCAACGTTGATTACTATTTTAACATTTTATCTTCTGCACTTTATTTCAACTATTTTTCTTTTTCTTTGTGGTTTACTTTTTGAGTTGATTCACTGCCTATTTAGATCGGCGCCGCTCACTAAGATTACCATAACTTTGTTACTAACCTATCTGAAATTAATTTCGTTTGTTATTTTTGTGTGCAGGTATTTTAGTATATTGTTGTAATTTATTGGTTTTATTTTTATTATTTTTAATATGTTATCGTTAGCCTACTTCAAAAGTACCTCGGTCTAGTTGTTACTCTGGCTACATCCCTTAAGATAGATGACCTTCTATTTTCTTAGCTCTGAGAGCTGTCAATATTGTTTCTCTTCTCATCCATGTTTTTTCGGCGGCCTACTTGGGTTTTTAGCCCGGTATTTTGACTTGTAAAGTTCATATTGATGTTTGGAAAGGGTTAATTTATGTCTTCATAGGATACGTACACTTTTATCAAATATTTCATTAGGAATGTGCATTAGACGATTGGTGAGCGTTGACTCGTCTGGTGATCTTTTTCCCGTCTTCCATAATCTTTCTGCATTTTGGACTCTTGTTCTGAACATTTAGTTAGCTAACTAAGGTCCTAGTTCTATCCTAATGGCGGAAGAATTTGATCATCAACCACCTGTGAATCCCAACCTACCAAATCCAAATAATATACCTGATGGTGGGAGTATTCGTGGTGATCGTCCCCATAAGTCTCTCAGGGATTTTCTGAATCTCACTAGGCAAGTGCCTACCTCTTGCATTGTTCTTCCCGCGCACCACGCAGCAATGACTTTAAAACTAGGAATGATCCAGTTGATAAATCCATTCTATGGTTTGGATTCCAAAAAATCATATCAGCACATAAAAGATTTCGAGGATGTATTCTCTATGTTCTTTGATAATTCTTACCCAAAGGAAGTTATACTTTTGAAACTATTCCCATTTTCTCTCAAGGACAAGGCCAAGACATGGTTCAATTTATTGAGGCCAATGTCTATTCATTCTTGGCAAGATCTTCAAATAGAATTTTAAAAAAAAATTCTTTCCTAAGCATAAAACTAAGATGATTCGTCGCCAAATCTCTCAATTTGCCTCTATGTCTAGTGAATCGTTCTTCCAATGTTGAGAGAGATTCAAAGATTTATTGAGTGCTTGTTCACATCATGGTTTCACCAATTGGCATATCATAAATACTTTCTATTCATCATTGACTTCACAATTCAAGAAATTCGTTAAGTCTATGTGCATAAGGACTTTGTATGACAATGACTCATCTAAAGTGTATGACTTCTTTGATTACTTAGCGAATTTGGCTAGTGATTGGGCCATAATTGGGACCCAAAATCCTGAGTCTAAGCTTAGGGTAACATTTTAGCTTAATCAAGTGGATGATCTGAATGTTAGAGTTGCTACACTTACCCGAAAGATCGAAACCATAGAGACAAGTAACGCCAATGTTATGAATATTGAGTCTCCTAAGGAAAAGAGTTGCTTAATGTGCGGTACAATGGAACATGACACTGCTGCATGTCCAATTATACTAGGATTCAAGGAGGCTTTGCATGGCCAAGCCAATGCGGTTGGCCAAACATTGGGTTGAGAAATAAGAGTCCTTCAAATCCTCAAGCATTCCAAGGAGGGCCTCAAAACCCTCAACCTTTTCGATCCTAACCTGTTTAAGCTCAACAATCCATGCCTTTCCAACCCCAACCTAATGCATACCAACCCCCTCATAGGAAACCATTAGAAGATAATGTTCATCAATTGACAAATGATATAAGATGAGTCAATAATATGGTGGATAGGCAAGACAAGGTGTTGGACCAACATACTCGGATGTTGGAGGACATAACAAAGCAAATGTCTACTTTGACACAAGCTTGGACCCACTAAGTGTCGAGAAGATTTCCATCTCAACCCCAACGAAATCCAAATCCCAATAAGTAAGTGAACATGACCGAATCGAGGACTGATCCTTAATCTAATCATGAACAAGTCCAATCCATCATAACCTTGAAGAGCGGAAAAATCATTGATAAAACCATTCCCCCTAGAAAGGAAACTCTTAAGGTTGGTGATGAAGGGAAGGGAGATATGAGAGAATAAGAGGGAGAAAAAGATGAGAATGTGAAAGAAAAAGAACAAGTTGAGCCAGTCTTAGAGCCAACGAAAGCATCAGATGATGAGGGCATTGATGTTGTGAAATATGCTTTGTTTTCTCTTAGATTGACCAAACCAAAACATGAGCTTCTGAATTATGAAATTTGTGAAGTGTTTAAGCAGATCAAGGTCAACATTCCAATCTTAGATGCCATCAAGCAAATTCCTTCCTATGCCAAGTTCTTGAAAGACCTGTGTACTATAAAAAGGAGGTTGTGTGTTAAGGAAACTACCTTCATAAATGATAGCCAAAGTGTAATTTTGCAATGTAAATCTCCACCAAAGTATAAGGACCCCGATTGTCCTATTATTTCATATACAATTGGGAGAGACAAGATAGATCAACCCCTTCTTGATCTAGGAGCAAGTGTCAATCTACTCCTTTATTCAGATTATAAATAGCTCGGATTAGGTGAGTTGCGCCCTACACATGTCACCTTGCAATTAGCTGTAAGCACCCCATTTTTGCCCATTCAACAATCTTTGGTTCGTCCAGACTTGTACTCAAGTTAATGTAGATATATTCAAGTCCAAATCAATTTTCTAAACTTAATTCAATCCAATCAATCGCATTACAGGTCCATCGGGCCTAAATGGAGGCAAAACAACCAAAATACCCTTGGGGCATTGTTTGGTCCAATTCCATGGGCACGTCTTCTCAAAGACCGTAAGTCCCCGTTTTAATCTCAAATCCAACTTCAAGTCCAATTCCAATTCCAATCAAGTTCGGCATGTCTGTTGAGAAAGTTGATTCCTTAGACAGTAAGACCATCCAATCCGGCATGTTTTTTGAAAAAAATCTTCGGAACAGTAAGTCCATTCAAACCCGTCGACCAGGACGAGACCCCAAGACCTTGAGATGGTAGAACAATCCACCTTTGGTGCCTGCTAGCCCACCAATAAAGAAATGTCCCTTATTCGGCACATCTTTCAAGAAAGTTGATTCTTCAGACGATAAGTCCACCTAGCGGCTTCTTAAGATCAGGGAGTCTCCGGAATGAATGCAAACTGTCAGAGTGGCGGAAACACTTGTGAACATTGCAACTATTAGAGTGGCGAAAACACTCATAAATAGGTCGACATTGGGAATTGCCAACAAACCCCCTATGTCACGGGACTAAACTCGCCTCTTGGCCGTGACACGTTTACCAAAGGACGAGATACCTTTGGAAACTCACTCGTCATAGACCGTTAGAGTGATGGAAACAATCAAAACTGAAGTTAACAGAGTCTGAAAACTCTGTCGTTCGATACACAGAGCTCAAAGCCCCTCTAAACCTTAGCTCTCTTTAGGTTCTCCAAACCCTAGCCTCCATATACAAAACCCTAGCCCCTATACACTTAACCCTAGCTCACATAAACTATTATAAACTCATATACGAACCTCTGAAGCCTCCATTGAAGACTTGAAGTGCTACAACTTGGAGGCTCCCTAAGAATAATGCAAGCTCTTGAAGACCGAAGTAAAACAAAGCAAATAAAACAAGCAAAACAAAAGAGACACAAGGTAGACTTCCTATTTACATTTACACAATTCCCCCCCCCCCCCCCCCCTCTCTCTTCACTCTCCTAACCCACTTGGGTTTTCATTTATTTTAATCCCCATCTTCTACCCCCCTTTCTTGTATGCTTGAAATAAGAGACTCCTTGGTTCATGTGTAGGATTAGGCTATTGAAAGTCACCGTGTCGGGGGCTTTCTAATAGTCTAACTGGAGACCACGTGGGTTCGGCTCCCTTGATTGTGTGGTAAAGCCTTTAACATTGTATGTTCACTACTCCAACTTGCATTGTGCATATCATAATCATGCATCTCTCCAAAATTTGCATCGAAAATTATTTTCAAAACTTGCATTAAATCTTCTTTTTCCAAACTTATTTTCAAAATCATAATCCTAAGGTGATTCTAGCATTTCCATGGTTAGGGTTGCTTTAAGAAAGTGTTACATTTAAAATGACTTTCATGGTCCATATTTTCAAATCTTTATTGTTTTCAAAACCATAATCCTAGAATGGTTCTAATCCCTCCATGGTTAGAATCGTTTTAGGAAAGTGAGATATTTTTAAAGACTTGTGAAAATGCACATTCAAGTCCTCTTTCAAACATTGTTTTCTAAAACCCTCTCCAAAATCTATTTACAAATCTACTTTCCAAAACTCTCTTCAAATTTACTTTCCTAAAATCTCTTTCCGAAAAATCTCCCTTTCCAAAAAGATCTATTTCTCAAAATTCCTTTTTCTTGGAGTTCAAGTCAAACCATAGAGCCATGGTTAGGAAACCCAAATTTTCTCTCCTAAAACATTATTTCCAATCTTGCCTCAAAACATAGATTTTCAAAATCTCTATTTTCTACGTCAAATCTTAGATTTCCAAAATCAAATATTTTATTTTTGGAAACCAAATCAAATATTTCATTTTTGAAAACTAAATCAAATCTTCCGTTTTTGGAAACTAAATCAAATCATCTCTTTTAGGAAATAAAATCCAATCTTTCATTTTGGGAAATTGAAATCAATTCTTTCCTAATCCAAACCTTTTCCTAATTTCAACCTTTTCTAATCACAATCCTTCCTAATCCAAATATTTCTAAATTCTAATCCTTCCTAATCTCATACCTTCCTAAATCTAAAGTTTCCAAAACTTAAACTTTCAAATTTTTCCTTAAATTTGAAGCTTCTTAATCTTTCTAAACCCAAACTTTTCCTAATTCTAAAACTTTCCAAATTCCAAATCTTTCTCAAACCTAATCAAATCTTTCCTAACAAGGAAACTTTCCAAATTTGAAACTTTCTTAAGTTGAAAGTTTCAAAATTCAAAACTTCCAATTTCAAAACCTTTCCTATTTTAAACGTGCCTAATTTGAAACTTTCATAAAATGAAACTTTCCTAAAATGAAACTTTCCTATTTTGAAACTTTCCCATTTTCAAAATTTTCTAAATTTAATATTTCCTAGACTCCAACTCTCCATGTTTTCTAAATCAAACTTTCCAATCAAATCTTTCTTAACCTCAAGTCCTTCCAAAATCCTATCTTTCTAAGTCTAGGTTTTTTAAAACCAAGCTTTTTAAAGTCAAAATTTTTAAGTTCAAATCAAATTCAATTCAATTATATATTTCAACCTTAGGTTACCCTCTAAGTCCTAGGATGTCTAGACCCTAGTTCGACATTAACCCTAAAGTTAGGAAGCTTCTAACTCTTCTCCAAAAATTCTTTTCTAAACCAAGATGGTTTTTCAAACGTTAATTCAAGTCAAGATGTTTTCAAAACTCTATATTTCCAAATCAAGTTCCTAGTCAATTCTAAGGTCTACTTCAAATCCTCAAGTTCTATTTTAAATCAAAGTGCAATCTTTTCAAATCTTCCAATTCAATTTCAAATCAAAGTTCAATTTTTCTTCAAATCCAAGTTTCAAATCAAACTTTTCTCAAATTGAATTTTCTATCGAACTCTTATCCGAACTACGACTGACCTGATTCCCAAAAAAGGATATGTAGGCAATCCTCGTGGGTGCGGTTACAACTTTTTTCAAATTTCAAGTTTCTGATTCAAAAATCTATTTTCAAATCTCGGTTTCCAATTTCTAAAATTTTCTTTCAAAATTAAATCTATCTTTTCAAATCCATTTCAAAAATCAAATCAAGTCTTATTCTTGCATTTGCATATCATGCATCATATCAAATATCTTTTCAAAGTTCTTTTCCAAAGTGGATAGTTTTGGACATGTATTAATCAAAGATTCTGAATGAGTGAACATAGGGTAAATAGATATGTAGGTACCGCAAGAGCGGGGTAGGGTGATGGCTTAGTGCGTCCTCCCTACACGTAACCAACCTCCTAATTTAGATCACTGTTTTCAAAGACTAAATGGAATTATTTTCAAAAACAAATTAAATATTTCTAAAGGTTTCCAAACAACCTATTTTCCTAAAAACCCTCTTTTGAAGAAGTTTTCAAAATCTTTTTCAAAAAATCCTAAGTGTAATCTTCGAATTGTGCTTAGTTTTAGGTGTCTTAACTAACCTTAACTAAGTTAGGTGGCGACTCCAAAATCTTTTCCAAAAGCTCTTAATCAAATCAAATTTTCAATTCAAACCTAGTCGCACTCGTCCTTTTAGGAGGATGAGTTCTAACGAGAGAGCACTATGTTTTTCTCACTTGTCTTTTTCGAGTATGAAAAATTTGGGTGCGACAGCTGGCGACTCCATTAGGGACGCTTAGAGGGTTAGGCCAATGTCTTGTCTCTTCACCCTCACCCATCTGGAGTTTTTGATTAATTTGTCCAATTCTATCCACTTCAAAAACTTTCAAAATCAAGTTTTTCAAAGTTATTTTCAAAAATATGTCATTGTTTGCATTCTACTCATATTCATTCTATCTTGCAATAAGTTTGTCATTCACATACTGACTTTTACATTTTTATGTTTTCTAGATGGACCATTGTTCACAATTTGTTTCATGTTATATTAATTGCTATGTATGTCATGAATGTATGAAATGGACAGGATGGATGGGAGTTGTTGAGTTATTTCTTTCAATTTTTAAAAATACACATGCACTGCACATGCACTTGCATTCTGCATATTTGCATTCTCTGCCCTGATATGTCCTTTCTAGTTAGAAGGGAGAACAGTATATTGGTTGTGGGCAAGATGATGTGTCAATTTCTTCGCCTACGGCCTCTTGATGGTTCCCCTGCTCGGATCACCAACCGGTCATGTCACCATTTCGGGGAGTGGGCCTAGGTTTGAAGATCTAGGAACCGAGCCTTCTTAGGAAGCATTAGTAAACCCTTAATCTCATGCTCATATAGACACCATGCATAATCAAATCCTTATCGGATTTAAGACATGCACACCATTTTCAAAACCATGGAAGAAAGGGCGACTGCTTTACTTTCCTTTAAATTTATATATTCCTATTGTTATAGTGCTTGTATTTCTACTGTTATAATGCTTGTCTAACTGTTCATGCATGCCTATTTACTTTACAAATATGCATTCCCTCTCTTTAGTCTATACATCCATGTCCATGCATTCAATATTTTATGTCTAGACGAGAGTTCTAAAGTAACTCAAGTCACTACATTCTCATGCATATAATCAACCTATCAGGAGAGACACCAAGGTTATTCCCTCTTGCATTAAACCTACCCAAACCCTAAGATTTCCTATGTAACCTTAAGGATTCATTGCATGCATTTCAAGTCATATCATAAAGAGGGGCTCCAACCCCTTTATGCTCACGGAAATAGGATTGGCAAGAAGTATAGGGCAATCAATCAACAAGGTCTCTCAACGATCTCCTTGACATCAAATCCAAAGAAGGCAAATCCGAAAACTCATATGTAAAATTAGATAGGTGGAAGTCCAAAGGGAAATGTTTTCCCTCCCCCCTATTAAAGTGTACTTTGATTCTCTTATATTTTAAACTCCGAAGTTTAATATGCCTTTTTACCTTTTTCGCGAACGAATGAATGTAAGAATGAATGTAGTTTCCTGATCAATGGTAATGTACTTGCACGTAGGGGCAAACCCCCTATCTCGAAGAAGTGAGCCAAATTCATCATGATTAGTCTCCCTCTCAAGTAGGGATATCCCTCGGGCATGCATTGCATAAAAGTTTATCAAAACAAGGTACTGATTTTTTCCTTTTTCTAGTTTTAGGTCTCTTTTCACTTCCCCCATCATTATAGGCCAAAAGCTAAGGAACACTCATGAAGTCACTCACACTCGATGCTTTAACTCCAATACTAGTGGAAGTAAGAGGACACAGAAATAGGATGACCAAAATGGAAGCTATGCTCACTTCACCCTTATGCCATGCGGGAATTACAACCCATGAGCAGGTAGAGTCCTCCCAAGTCCAAACCCATGAGGAACGATAAAGGATAAAGAGGAAAGACCCAGACTACACCCCAACCATTACCTACTACAACCTCCCCAAGCCAATTGCCACATTTCGGCACTTTTCAAGTCAGTCTTTAACCAAGCCCTTGAGTTACATGATCTCTCCTATGAATACCAGCCATATCCATTTAACCATGACACCAAAGACAGTACCATTTTGAAAAACAAAACCCAAAGCTCCTTCGTTTCCCAAACCATAGGCCCGGTTGTTACCATACCAGAACTTAATTCTCCATCTTCAAAAATATCTGCGACCCCCCCCCCCCCCCCCCTAGCACAACAAGTGGAAAAAAAGGACATTTACTAAACTTGCCTATACTCAGACCATGGCCTATTTTGGCCTTCTAGCGACCGGATATTTGAAACCTATACTTTCTCGACCTCGGCCCAATCCTCTACCTCATTACTTTAAATTTGCAGCAAGCTGTGAATACCATTCAGGCGGCCAAGGGCATGACACTGAAGATTGTTTAGCTCTTAAACACAAAATTCAAAGCCTGATATATAACAAGATCATCGACTTAGGACCTGTGAATCCTCCTCCAAATGTCATTAAGATTCACTACTAGACCATGCCATGAACGTCATCACAGAATACAATGACGACAAGGTTTGGTTCGCCACATGCCAAGAGATATATTATGAAGATGGGGAGGAGATGGAATGAGAGGAGCTGGAGCAGCGGCGCGCCTTATTATGGTACAACCCTAATAAAATGGCAAACACCGAAGATAAGCCTATGGATGAATCTACCGAGAAGGTTGGCCATGAGCAATTCATACCTAGTACTAGGGGCCCACTGCTATGCACACCTGAGGAACGCTATGGCATAGCCGAGTGCAAGGGCAGAAAGCCCCGAGCCTGGGTCAAGTCTATTAAGCTGGAAGAAGACAAGCTACCTAATTAGTTTATTAAATAAACTAAAGAGTCAATGGAGGAAGGCAAAGGGGTCGAGGAAGCTAACGACAGCACTATCACTGCCAATTCACCTAGACTTCTAGGAGAAGCCTCTACCTATTTTGCCTTTGGTTAGAGATTGTACCCTTAGATGGAGTGTTGAAGATGTGGGCATCGTCCTAAATTTATGCTAAAAAGGGAGTCCCGTCAAAAGCATACAAGAGGGGTGCTTTCACCCACTTTCTTTCTATCCCTTTACATTTTGTCCTTAAATTAATGTCTGCATTTCCTATATGCTTGTTACTGACATAATAAAATGATAAAGTCCTTTTATTTGGTTGCTGTTATCTTATATTTTTCTTGTGAATGGTGAAGGCTTCCTACGCAAGGGGCATAATCTATCTTATGTAGGATCTGACTTAAGAGGTATGATAGCATGGGTTAGCCACTTGCCGATTGATCAACTTTCTGTAAAAAGAGAGAGAATGAAGATGAGTGAGGAAACCACCCAAAGGCAACACTTACAAGACGGCGAAGCTAAGCAATGTGTGGCTAGATTATCAAGATGAAGAGGAGCCATCTTTCATTTTTTCATAAAAAAAAGAAATGTGTTTATATTCCCTTTGTTTAGCCCGCTAGTGCCACACAAAAAGCAAAAGATTTATTGTCAATCCCGATCGAAGACCCTCCCCCCCCCCCCCCCCCCCAAACTGGGGCAGAATATAACTGAGAACTTTCGGAATGACATCCATCCCCTATCATGTTGAGGCAAAGTTGAAGGCTCTATGGATTAAACAATCTAGTTAAAAGTAAAGAGACACCCTCATTTTATTTCTCATACAGTCTGAAGCAATCCTTGTCCAACCTGTTGAGCCATTTACCTTTTGTTTTCAAGAAAACACCAACCTAGGGATCACCGCCCACAATGGGTTAGATTGAATTGTTAAGGAAGAGTGTCGCGCCCAGATTTTTCGCACTCGAGGAATACTCACCCAAGCAGGAAAAATGTTGTACTCTCTCGTTAGAACTCACCCTCCTAGAAGAATGAGTGCGACTAGGTTTGAATTGAAAATTAGGTTTGAATAAAGGGCTTTTGAAAAAGATTCGGAGTCGCCACCTAACTTGATTAAGGTGAGTTAGGTCACCTAAAACTAAGAGTAATCCGAAGACTACACTTAGGATTTTTGGAAAAAGGTTTTTGAAAATACCTCCTCAAGAGAGAGTTTTTAGGAAAACAGGTTGTTTGGCAACCTTTGGAAAACATTTAGCCCTTTTTAGAAAAATAACTCCTTTTTGGTCTTTGAAAACAGTGATTCTAAGTTCGGAGGTTGGTTACGTGTAGGGAAGACGCACTAAGCTATCACCCTACCCCGCCCTTTCGGTACCTACATGTCAATCTACCCTAGATTCACCTATGAGAGCCTTTAATTAACTAATGGACAACCCTATTCACTTTGAAAAACAATGTTTGAAAACTATGATGCATGATATGCAAGTGCAAGATAAGAGAATGAAAAGATAGATTTGAAAAGAAGTTGGATTTGATTTGAAAGAGATTTGAAGAAATAGAATTGAAATTGAAAAGCTTGAAAACTTGAAAATAGGAATTTGAAAATAGAAATTTTGAAATTGAAATTTGAGATTTGAGAAGATTTTGAAAACCACACCCATGAGGGTGGAATTGAAAGTTTGAAAAGTATTGTGACCGCACCTATGAAGGTTGCCTACGTATCCCTTTGGGGGAATCAGGTCAGTCGTAGTTCGGACCGGAGTCCGATTGAAAATAGAAGAATTGATTTGAAGAAGGAGATTGAATTGGAAGAAAGAAGTTGAATTGAAAATTGGATTTGATTTGAAATTGGAAGAGGAGATTGAAAATTGAAATTGAGAAGATTGGACTTTGATTTGAAAAGATAGATTTGGACTTGTTTTAGAAAGATGAAGGTTTAGGAAACCTAGACTTAGGAAAGAGAACAGACTTAGGAAAGATTTGACTTGACTTGGGAGGTTTAGGAGATTAGAAAAGGTTGGATTTAGGAAATGTTTGAATTAGGAAAGGTTCGATTTAGGAAAGTTTCATTTTTGGAAGGTTTCGAAATTAGGAAAGTTTTCATTTTAGGAAAGTTTTGAAATTAGGAAAGTTTCATTTTTGGAAAGTTTGGAATTTAAAAAAAAAGTTTGGAAATTGGAAAGTTTTGAAAATTGGAAAGTTTTGAATTTAGAAATGTTTTGAAAAATGAAGTTTCGAATTTGGAAAGCTTTGAAAACAAGGGAGTTTTGAAAATAAGAAAATTTTGTTTTGGGAAAGGCTTGAAAAAGGAAAGTTTTTAGTTCAGGAAATGTTTGAATTAAGAAAGTTTCAACTTAAGAAAGTCCTAAATTAAGAAAGTTTTGAATTTAGAAAAGTTTTAGATTTGAGAAGATTTTGAAGTTTCGGAAAGTTTAGAATTTAGAAAGATTTGGGTTTAGAAAGATTTAACTTAAGAAAGTTTTGAATTTAGGAAGCTTAGAATTTTAGAAAGATTTGAAATTTAGAAAGTTTAGGATTTAGAAAGTTTTAGAGTTTGAATTTTAGAAAGTCTTAAAATTAGGAAAGGCTTAAGTTTAGGAAAGGTTTGAAAACTTAGGTTTAAGAAGTTAAGATTTGAAAAGAGGGTAGAATTAGGAAAGCGTTGAATTAGGAAAGATTTTTATGTTCAAGTTTTTGTAAACTTAAAGTTTAGGAAAGTGGAAGGTTAGGAAGGATTTGAATTAGGAAAGATTTGGATTTTGAAACTTAAGGAAAGATTTGAAGTTTAGGTTTAGGAAACTTATGGTTTAGGAAGGTAGGAAATTAGGAAGGTTTGGATTAGGAAGGGATTGGATTTGGTTTTTAAAAGCAAAATGTTTGATTTATTTCCAAAAACGGAGGATAGGATCTAGTTTCCTAAATGGGAAGATTGGATTTGGTTTCTTAAAGGGAAGATTTGATTTGACAAGGATTTGGAAAGGGAGATTCTAGAAACCCTAGTTTTGGAAAATTGTTGTTTTGACGTAGAAATGAGGTTTTGAAAACATGTATAGTTTTGATGTAGAAAACAAAAGATTTTGGAAACCTAGGTTTGGGGCAAAGTTTGAAAATCATGTTTTTGGAAAGAAAATTAGGGTTTCCTAATTGTGGGCTCTAAGGCTTGACTTGGGGCTCTAAGGAAAGAGTTTTTGGAAAGTGTGTTTTTAGAAACGAAGGTTTTTCTAGAAAGGAATCCTAGGGAGGAGTTTTTGGAAAGTGAATTTAGAAAGAGAGTTTTTGGAAAAGATTTTAAAGAGAAGGAGTTTTGGAAGGTGTGTTTTTAGAAACGTAGATTTTGGAAGGAAGATCCTAGGGGGGAATTTCTAGAAGGAAGATTTTGGAAAGAAAGTTTTTGGAAAGATTTTTTGGAGAGAATTTTTAGAAAGTGGATTTTGGGGAGAGGATTTTGGAAAGGAGTTGAAAAAGGGAGTTTTGAAAAATAAATTTTGGAAGGGAGTTTTTTGAAATCAATTTTGAAGAGGGGAGTTTTAGGAAAGTATGTTGAAAAAGAGATTTTTAGGAAGAGATTTTTGAAGAGAGAGTTTTTGGAAAGTATGAAAACGTCTCACTTTCTTAAAGCGATTCTAACCATAAGAAGGCTAGAACCACTTTAGGAAAGCGGTTTTGAAAACAAAGTTTGGAAATATAGACCCAAAAGGCCACTTTTAATATAACACTTTCCTAAAGCAACCCTAGCCATGGAAAGGCTAGAATCACCCTAGAATTGTGATTTTGAGAACATGTTTTTGTAAAAGAGCTTTTGATGCAATTTTGAAAACAAGTTTGAAAACGATTTTGAAAACAAATTTTGGAAGATGCAAGATTATGATATGCACAATGCAATTTGGGGTCGTGAACATACAAGGTTAAGGCTTCACCACATAATCAAGGGGGCCGGACCCACGTGGTCTTTGGTTAGACTAGAAGAAAGCCCCCGACACGGTGACTCTCCCATAGTCCAATCTTACACATGGACCGGGAATCCTCTTGTTTCAAGCATGCAAAGAAAGGGGGGGAAAGAGATAGGGGATTAAAATAGAGAAAACCCAAGTGGGTTGGAGAGAGAAGAGAGAGGGGGAAAGTGCAGAAAATTAAATAGGGAGCCTACCTTGTTTCTTGTTTATTTTGCGCGCCGTGCAGTCTTCGGTCTTCGATCTTCGGTCTTGATCTTCACCCTTCAGTCTTCAAGGGTTGTCTTCAAGCTTTGGATGGCTGCTCTTCAAGTCTTGAGAGAGTGGTTGAAGACTAGTGTATGAGTGTATAGGGGTGCGTATGAGTGTATAGGAGGCTAGGGTTTGTGTATAGTGGCTAGGGTTTGGAAAACCTAGGGAGGCTAGGGTTTTGGGAGGTGCTCGAGCTCTGTGTATCGAATTGTGTGATTTTTAGGTTAAGTTTGCAGAACCCCTTTCACGTTGATCGAGGCTCTGTATTTATAGAGGGAAGACAAGCCTGGCGCCTGTTGCAGTGGCGCCAGGGCAAAATTTACACTGGCACCACTAGTAGTGGCGCCAGGCCATTTTTTGGCTTGGCGCCACTGCTAGTGGCGCCAGCCATTTAGGAAACAATTAAGGTCGGCAAGCAACGTATCTTTGACTAGATTTGGGCGCCTGTACTAGTGACTACCATGTAAACTTTGGCCTGGCTTCACTAGGAGTGACTCTAGAAAGTCTGGGAATGATTTGAAGGAGCCGGGAGTGACCCGGAAGGCCGAAAAGGAGCAGGAACACTTAAAATAGTGTCCTGGAGGTATTTGACTTGAAAAGTGAGGGTAAGATGTGTCGGAAAGGTCGACCGGGCCTTTAGGGGCAAAACGGTCAACCGGACCAGAAAACTGTCGGGACAGACTCAGACTGTCCCAGAAGAAGACTTGGGATCTGGAAACATTATTTAGAATGTTCTCAGAGGTTGCCGGTTTGATTCCCAGAGCCGGTGTGGTCGGAAAAGGAGACCGGCCCACTAGGGGCAAAACGGTCATTTTGCATCGGGTTGGCCGGAACTGACTCGGAATGGTCTGGAAGGGTAAAGGAAGATTGAGAATACTATAAAAAGTGTTCCCGGGTCATTACCGGTTTGATACCCAGAGCCGGTGTGGTCGGAAATGGAGACCGGCCTACCAGGGGCAAAACGGTCATTTTGTACCGGGTTTGCCAGAACTGACTCGGAATGGTCCGAAAAGGTAAAGGAAAATTGAGAATACTATAAAAAGTATTCTCGGGAGGTTACCGGTTTAATACCCAGAGCCGGTGTGGTTCTCGGGGCGTTCAGATGCCTAGGGGCAAAATGGTCATCTTGACCGGAAAGTCTCGGAAAAGGTCCTAAGGGTAGTTTGGTCATTTTTCACCAAAGTGAGATAACAGACACTGGTGTTGACCTGGGTTTTGAGTGTTTCCGCCACTCTAACGGTGTGAGTATTTCCGTTACTCGGAAGGGGTTGACGATTTGAGAGTACTTCCGCTACTCTAACGGTTCTGGGAGTATTTCCGCTACTCTAACTGTTCTGTGAGTACTTCCGCTACTCTAACGGTTCTGTGAGTATTTCCGCTACTCGGACGGCTCCGTGAGTACTTCCGCTACTCTAACGGTTGAGTATTTTCGCTAATCGGACGGCTCTGTGAGTATTTCCGCTACTCTAACGGTTGAGTATTTCCGCTACTCGGACGGCTCTGTGAGTATTTCCGCTACTCTAACGGTTCTATGAGTATTTTCGCTACTCTAACGGTGGAGTATTTCCGCTACTCTAACGGTTGTGTGAGTAGTTTTGCTACTCGGACCGTCTCGAGGAATAAACTGTCTCGAGAGAGGGATTGGAAAGGGGTCTTATCGTCTCCGAAGAGACGTGCCTGGGTTTTGAGTGTTTCCGCCACTCTGACGGTTGTGTGAGTGTTTCCGCCACTCTGACGGTTTTGTGAGTGTTTCCGCCACTCCGACGGTTTTGTGAGTGTTTTACTACTCAGACCGTCTCGAGGAATAAACTGTCTCGAGAGAGGGATCGGAATTGGAATAAGAAAGGATAATGCCCCTAAGGGCATTTTGGTCATTTTGCCTCTATTTGGGCCTGACAGGCCCGCGAAGCGATGGAAAGGTGGAATTTAGACCTAGGGAATTGGATTCAATAGGAATATGCCTGAAATGACCTGAAAACAAGTCTGGAGGAAGTGTAGACTGCCGAGCGGTAAAAAATGGGGTGCTTACAAAGAGGTCTAAGGAAAAATGGTTGTAGAAATGTTCGTTTCATAAAGGCAAAGAAAAGAAAAAAAAGAAGAAAAAAAGCAAAGGAAAATAATTGCCAAGGGGCAAGAGGCCAAAAAAAAAAAAAAAAAACCATATCCGAGAAAAGGCTTGAAAAAATCATGTTTGTGCCACCTTGAAAAATGTATAGAAAGGATGAAAGAGAAAAGAGTCATGTTTATATAGAAAGGCCGAAAGAAAAGAAAAGAGTCATTCCATTCTGAGAAGTATACAGTAAAGGCAAGAAGGAAAATTCAAAGGTGATCCTAGGTGAGAAAAAAGTCCAATAGAAGTTGTAGATTTGAGCCTTTACCTTTTCTTGTTAAACCCCAAGTCATGGCCTATATTACAACCCTATTAAAGTCCACTCAAATTGACAGTGGATTGCTTGATCTAAAAGAGCTAGACACGTTGCAAAAGCTAAAGAAGGATGCTAACCCTGTCCAAAAAAAAAAAAAAAGTCAAGGATGGTATGGATGTAAACCCCGCTAAAAGCAATATCAAACTTGAGCATGTATATCCCGTTGTTTCGAAAACCCCATGACCTAGCCTACATTATGGTCCTAAAGTAAAGTCTCCTCAGATTGAAAGACTGGCTGCTGATCGCACTGCTAAAGGTCCAGTAAGCTATTGCCAAAGCCCCGAGAGTTGAGAATTTCGGCCCAATAATCCTATACATTAACCCGAGGTAGAGAATTAGAGGTAGTCAAAAGGTTGAGAAAGGTACGAAGTACTATCATCGAGTCAAGGTAAGATTGAGCCAAAAGAGAGATTAAACCCCTGATAAGGAAGGAGATGCCATTTCCGGGTTGTATAATTTGACAGTTCCCCGTTCATTATATTAATTGTCGCGTTCCTAACATGTGTAGGTATTTTTGTAAAAATTTTGGCACGAGCTTTGCATATATAGGACATAGCTCCCTGTAGAAATAGAAGTCACTAATACAGTTCAATATCAACTCATGTAACAAATATACTACATCATCATTTATGCACATACATCTGATTATATACTTAGTTGTACAAATCAAAAATATCTTTGCCTGTCCATGCATTTAATTATCTAAATCATAAACATCCATCTCTAGGCAAAATTTACAGAAATAAAGTTATCTAACATAAACTAAACCCATCTCCACGATAGGGGAAAAAGAAGATTAGGGTCTACGATAAGGCGCATCTATCAAAGATCAAAGTTGATATCCTCTTAAACGAAATCGCCAAAACCTAGCTCTGGAGGGGGTGGATAACTACTAAAAGCTCTAGGATTCTACAAAGAAGACAAAATTGGAATCATCAAGGCAAAGGAATAACTAAACAATAGCAGAGCAAAAAGAAGATGGAGGGAAAGGATAACATACCCCACCACCTCCCATATGGGCTAACTGGGCCGTCAAGGAAGCTACCTCTGCCTCGTATTGATCCCGCTCCATCTGGAACTGGTCCCTCTGGTCTCTCACTACAGTAAACTCAGCCTAGGGCATGTATCCCCTGGCACGGTGCCACAAGTCAATCACCTCCGGCCAACAGTATATCCGCCGACTACTACCTCAAACTGTGTAAAGGCACCCACATAATGAGCTTTGAAGTGTGCGGCATAGTCAGTCTTTGAGGAAGCAAGAACCTGACAACTAATTCGAAGTGATTTAGTTGTTAAGTGCAATATCTTGTGAGATTTGAGTCAAAACATACTTCTGATAGAATTTGAGTCAAGTGAACTTTGAAAATTGTAGTCATCTCTAAATGGGTGGGAAGTTTTTTTCAAACAAACTTATGAGGTGTTTTGAATAGTTGGTAGTGTTTTGAACTTTGATTCCTACTCTTGTTGATGTAGTAACTTTTATGATTTTATTTAAACTCTTGGCATTTGAATGGAAGAATTATTAGTGATTTTGATGAAAGAAATTCATGAATTTTGTGGGTATATTCACTAAAGCTTTCACGAGACTTCACTCGTCTACTAAGGACAACCTAGATTTTTAAAAGGCTTATTGCATATGTTAAATGCAATCGAGATTTCCAGCGAAAGTGGATTAGTTAGTTAAATATTTTGGTTGTCTTTTAGTTTTTCTATTTTTGATATCGGTTTGCTTGAGGACAAGAAAAATTTAAGTTGGGGGGTGTGATAAGTCACATAATTTATATATTTTCACCCTTTAATTATATTATTTAGTTATTATTTATTTATTTATATTATTTTTTTTATTGAAGATTTAGATAAAGAGCAAAAAGGAAGAATCCCAGACAAAATAGAAAACACGTGCTTAAATGAGTCAAATCTTTCAACAATTTTACTCAAGCAAGGAGAGAAAAGAAGAATTCTATCAATCAACAAAGAAAGAGTCAAAGTGGAACAGGATTTATATATTTGTATATATATGAAGAAGATATATATATATATAGTTGTGCACAGGTGAAGAAGTGTGGACTGCAAGCAAAGAAGGAAAAGAATAAAATAAAAAAAAAGGAAACCAAAACCTAAGAGCCGTACAGTCAAGGGGTGGCCAAGAGAAGAAATAAAAAAGGAAATAAACAATTTCCTATCATATAACCTCATAGAGCCACAGCAAGAGGAGATTATCACCTAGCCACACAACCGAAGGGGACTAGAACAGAAAAAGCCAAAGAGAAAAGAAAGAAAGAAGGAGGAAGAAGAAGACAAAGAGTTGGAGCACAAAGTTTTTTAAGCCTTATTATTTTACGTGTTCATGTTTTATGTTTTAGTTTTCTAGCTTTCAATGAATGTTTAAATCATGAGTGGGTAAATTTACATACTAGGGTTGAGGATGAAACTCCATGCTTTGTAATGACTTGACATATGATTTATATTTATTTCTCAAACATGTGCTTTGATTGTTTAATACTCTTGCCTAGATTTAATTAAAGTCAATAATTTTGGATATGAATTTTGTTCATGATTTGAGATTGTTGGATTAATTATTAGCCCTATTATTCATTTGTATAATTTCAAGTATTGGATTTCTTGTGTGATTTATTTTCGAACGGATACATATGAATTTTTTTATCTTAAACGTTAAGGTTAGGAAGAGTATACATTAGTTTATTTATTAAAGTGATTTTAATGTTATATTTTCCATAATAGCAAGTTTGATTACGACGTTATTATGAAGTGAGTTAGGGAAATAATTTAAATTACGTAACAAGTTATTATAATGCACGTGTATGGATTATAAAATCTTAGTCATCTTAATTTGATTTTTCTCATCTCTTTATTATTATTTGCTATTTAATTGTTTACTTGTTTATTTGGTTATTTAGTTATTTTTGTCTATTGTTAGATTAGTTAAACAATCCCAAGATTTCTTAACTAGGTTAGGGTGGAGTACATTTATGCTAATTTATTTTCTAAAATTTTGTAAGTCCCAGTGGGATCGACCTCGCACCCATACTCTTATACTTCAATCCAATTCGTGCGCTTGCCAGTAATAAATTTATCACATTAAGTTTTTTTGGTGCCGTTTCCGGGGACTTAATTAGAAAACAAGTTAGATTCAGATTTTCCAAACCCTTGTACTAGTTTAATTAGTTTCTTTCCAAAAAAATTCGCGTAGAAAATATTTTTGATTTTTAAACTGTGATTGTGAGTTATTTTTCGGCTAGTAAAAATCAGAATTTGAAATTCTTATTTCTGGAAACATTGAAGAGAATTCAATTAGCTTTCTATCGAATCTTGAATCAGCTCAATCCGATTACAGACGAGAAAGATACAGTTAAAATACTGACTGCTGAGCAGAAAATTTAAAAAAACAAATTCGAGATTTTTCCTGAAATCTTGATAATTCATCTCTCCCTTCATCCATTTAGTTTATTTACATCATCTAGATATTCTATTTAGGTGGGGTCTAGGCTGTTTTAGTTCAAATCCATCTCTTGAATTGCGAATAAGACTTTTCTTGTCTATTCTGCCTTCCCCAATTGGTGTGTGTTCGCTTGTCGATCGAAAAATTTAGAGTTAGCACCATTTGATCCGAAGATTGAAAATACATTTAGGAGAAGATTAAGAAATCCAATAAAAACAAATAAAAATATATCAAACATGGGGGATAACGTTGAAAATGTTAATGAATCCAAATTTCTTAGAGACTTATTTGCTTCCATAACCATGAATCCTCCTTCTTGTATAGTGTTGCCTACACATTTTGAATTAAAGCCTCACATAATACAACTTTTTCCAACATTGCATGGGTTAGTGAGTGAGGATCCTTACATGCATATAAAAGATTTTCTTATAATATGCGCTACATTTAGGTTCCAAAATTTTTTGGATGGATCTGTGAAATTGCGTCTTTTTTCTTTCTCTTTAAAGAATAAAGCAAAGGCATGGTTAAATTCTTTATCATCTAGCTCAGTCACTTAACAAGAGTCTATAGTGAAGAAATTTTTTTCTAAATTTTTTCCAATGGCTAAGACTAATGCCTTAAGAAGAGAGATATCTGATTTCTATCAACAAGAGATGAAAAATTTTATGAAAGTTGAGAAAGATTTAAAGATTTAATGTTGAAATGTTCTCATCATGGTTTTGAGACATGGAGACTTGTGCAATACTTTTGTAATAGTTTAACACAATCACACCGTAATATGATTGAATCCATGAATAGTGGGGCCTTTCTAAGTCTTAGAGAAGATGAAACCTACGAATTTCTTGAGAAATTATATGAAAGTTCCCAATAGTGGGATTTCACATCTAAAAGGGATAAGTCAGCTACTTCATCTAAAAAATGGGGATTATGTGAGGTAAAAGAGACTTCTGAAATTAAAATGAAGTTAGATAGTCTCACAAGAAAGATAAAAGCTTTAGCTATGAATAGGACTATGGAGTCAACCAATAGAGTTCAAAATGATATATGTTCGTTATGTGCAAGTCCTATGCATACTACAAAGTTGTGTCCATCCATGATAGGATATTCCGAATGCTATTCTAAGAAAGCAAATGCACTAAATAATTATGAAAAGTAATTTGGAAATTCTTTTACAGAAACATACAATCCAAATTGGTGAAACCATCCAAATTTTTCATGGAGAAATAATCAAAATAATTCTAATTTAGGCAGGCAACCCTTGCAATCTCAAAATCAATTTTCACCTGGTTTTTGCCCTCCTACTCAATCATATCTTGTTCAACATCATTCTACTAATTCACTTCCATCAAATCTTTAGTTCCCTGCGTCACAATAACAAAAATCATCTTTAGAAGATTTTCTCAAGGCATTTATGCAAGTAACAGGTTGAAATAAAGAATTCTACTCGCATGAATACTCAAGCCATTGCAAAATTAGAAAAGCAAATGGGTCAGTTAGCTAGTCAAATGGTAGAACGAGGAAAGAAAAAGTTCCCTAGCCAACCTATAGCTAACCCAAAAGGGCAATTTGTCATAAATAACCATTCTAGTCGTTCAAAAAACCAAGATCAAGTTTGATCTATTATCACTCTTAGGTCAAGAAAACAAGTTGACAATCAAGTAAAAACACCTAAAGAAGAACATCAAGAAAAAACTGAGAAAAATAAAAATCAGAGGGAACAAGTAAAAGATCAAGAACCTCTTTCCCCACAACCAGTGGAGATTGACCCGTCTATGAAAAATTTTGTCCCTAAAGCTCCATTTCCTTAACGATTAGTAGCCCCTAAGAAATGTGTGCAATATGGGGATATTTTGGAAGTGTTCAAGCAAGTAAAAATTAATATTCCATTTTTAGATGCTATCCAACAAGTGTCATTGTATGCTAAATTTTTTAAAGACCTTGTTACTATAAAAATAGAGACAAACATTTTAAAGAAAGCATTTCTGGCTGAAAAAGTCAGCTCCATTATTCAATGTAAAGTTTCGATAAAATACAAAGACCTAGGTTATCCTACAATTTCTTGTACAATAGGAAATCATTTTATTGAGCAGGCTTTGCTAGATTTAGGAGCTAGTGTGAATTTATTTCCATATTCAATCTATTTACAATTAGGTCTTTGAGAATTAAAGCCCACACCAGTAACACTACTGCTAGTCAATAGGTCTGTCAAAATTTCTAGAGGTGTCATTGAAGATATCTTGATTCAGGTTGATAAGTTATACTTTCCAGTTGACTTTATAGTCCTAGACACTCAACTTGTTCAAAACTCTAAGGGGCAAATTCCTATTATTTTAGGGCGTCCTTTCTTGGCTACCTCCAATGCTCTAATTAATTGTAGGAATGGTGTGATGAAGACTTCAATTGGAAATATGATTGTTGATCTTAATATTTTTCAACATTAGGAAAGAACCACCAAATGAAGAAGAGAAAAAGACGATGGGTATGATTAAAAGTCTTATGCATGACACATCTATTCCAATTAGTTATGATGATCCTTTAAAGGCTTGCCTAGCTTATTTTGGAGATAATTTTGATATTGATGAATCTATTGATCAAGTTAATGCTTTATTAGATTCAACTCCCGTGCTAGATCTAAATAAATGGAAACCTAAAGTAATGTCCTTTTCACTTATTTCTGCACTACTAAACTCATCTGTGGATGTATCACCCATATTAGAATCGCAATGCTTACTAGACACTCTGAACTATAATTTTCTTGATTCTTCGAAGACACTGTTAGTCATTACAACTTCTAATTTATATGAGTCTCGTGAAGAAGAATTATTGAATATCGTTAAAAGCTAAAGGAAGCTATAGATTGTTCTCTTAATGAAATTAAAAGAAGTAGTTCTTCCATGGTCATGCATGGAATGCATCTAGAGGATAATGAAAAAACTTCAAGAGAACCACACAAATGTTTAAATTCTATTATGCAAGGATACTCCACAACTTTATGGGCTTTCAACATGGATGAGTATATGTTTCTTCTTATTTTTTTGGATTATAAACGGATTCCACCTGATGAGAATATTTTGAACAACACCTGTGATTTTTCTTATTGTTTTAATCATGATCTAATTATTTTAGTTTATGTTTCATATTTGTTTTATTGAAAAATTCCCCACTTGTTTTGCCTTCTACTCTATAATGGAATTGAAGTTTAGGGTGCAGTAAATTTGTCTACGTTGTGAATTCTGCTTCCCATGTTCTATCTCTTCCCTCTTTCATTGTCTATGATAATTATTTTGCATATATTGAGGACAATATCTAATTTAGGTTGGGGGGTGGAATTAGTAGGTAAAAAAAAAAACAAATTTCTACCATTAAAGTGAATAATGTTCTTTCTTTCGATGCCAGTGAGCCATAAGTTTAGTTATGACATTTATTGCTTTGACTTGAGTATTGAACTGAAGTTTATTATACTATCTCTTATTAAAGTATCTCATTTCATTCATATTGGTACACCTACAAAAAGCCCAATAGATGTGATTTGCAACTGATAAGTGAACTTGATTTACATTTCTTGAAGAAAAAATGTGGAGACTGAATGCCCAAGTGAGTATTGAGTCATTCTTTATTTGGAGGGATATTATACATTTACTCTCAATTTTGTTCAAAGCGCATAATTTTGTTGTTAATCCCTTTAATTCAATCATTTTGGTTTAATGCTGAGAAATGTTACACTGTTACCACGTTATGACTTCTTTAAATTTATGCAAGTTGAAAGAGTATGCCAACCTTTGAGAAATGATCTTAGGCCATATTTGTCTTTTTGAGCCTTCATTTATTCATGCATCCTCACTTTTTAGAAGCCAAGTTGAGCCTTATTTTACTTTTCTTTGTTAAACCTTAGAACCTACATGTTGGTGATATGTTGTGATATATTATGTTGAAGGGCCATTCTATTTCTCAAAAAAAAAAAAAAAAAACAAAGCAAAACAAAAAAAAAAATGTAAAAAAGGAAACAAGAAAAAAGAAAAAAAAGAAGGAAAAAATAGCACTAGAAAAAAAAAAACAAAAGAAAAAGAAAACCAATAGTGGAAAAATAGAAGATAAAAAAAAAAAGAAAAAGAAATGAGTACAATGCAAAAGTGCCCTATGTTTTGTGTTGGAATCCCAATCATTCACGTATATGTTACTCAATCTTTACCTTTTTCTCCATAACCGTTGCATTGCAACATAAATAAAGTCTTACTTGATCTTAGACGTTGGTATATTCTCGATATGCGTGTATTCATTGAAGTAATTATGTGATATTTATTATTTATATCTCAGTATTTGACATTCCTTTGATGGGACTAAAATATTATTTTTCTAATAGCATTTTTCAAAAGGACGTATGCTAGATGTTTGCTTTTGACTTATATTAATTCTTCTCGTATACATGAGAGTATATTTACATGCACCTAATTCGGAGTGATTTATTTGTTAAGTGCAATATCTTGTGAGATTTGAGTCAAAGCATACTTTTGATAGAATTTGAGTCAAGCGAACTTTGAAAATTGTAGTCATTTCTAAACGAGCAGGAAGTGTTTTTCAAACAAGCTTTTCAGGTGTTTTTAATAGTTGGTAGTGTTTTGAACTTTGATTCCTATTCTTGTTGATGTAGTAAATTTTATGATTTTATTTAAACTCTTGGAATTTGAATGGAAAAATTATTATTGATTTTGATGAAAGAAATTCATGAATTTTGTGGATATATTCACTGCTAGCCCTCACGAGACTTCACTCGTCTACTAAGGGTAACTTAGGAGTTTAAAAGGCTTATTGCATATGCTAAATGTAATTAAGATTTCTAGCGAAAGTGGATTAGTTAGTTAAATAGTTTAGTTGTCATTTTCTTTTTCTATTTTTAATATTGGTTTGCTTGAAGACAAACAAAATTTAAGTTGGGGGGTGTGATAAGTCACATAATTTATATATTTTTACCCTTTAATTATATTATTTAGTTCTTATTTATTTATTTATATTATTGATTTTATTGTAGATTTGGATACAAGAACAAAAAGAAAGAATCCCAGACAAAATAGGAAACACGTGCTTAAATGAGTCAAATCTTTAAACAATTTTTACTCAAGCAAGGAGACAAATGAAGAAGTCTATCAATCAATAAAGAAAGAGTCAAAGTGGAACAAAATTTATATATTTGTATATATATGAAGAAGAGATATATATAGTTGTGCACAGGTGAAGAAGTGTGGGCAACAAGCAAAGAAGGAAAATAATAAGAAAAAAAAAACGAAACCAAAACCTAAGAGCCGTACAGTCAAGGGGTGGCCAAGAGAATAAATAAAAAAGGGAATAAACAATTTCCTATCATATAACCTCATAGAGTCGCAGCAAGAGGAGATTATCACCTAGCTGCACAACCGAAGGGGAGCAGAAGCTAAAAAGGCAAAGAGAAAAAGAAAGAAAGAAGGCGGAAGAAGAAGACTTGGAACACAAAGTTTTTGAAGCCTTATTATTTTACGTGTTCAGGTTTTATGTTTTATTTTTCTAACTTTCAATGGATGTTAAAATCATGAGTGGCTAAGTTTTCATACTAGGGTTAAGGATGAAATTTCATGCTTTGTAATGACTCGACATGTGATTTATATTTATTTCTCAAACACGTGTTTTGATTGTTTAATACCCTTGCCTAGATTTAATTAAAGTCAATAATTTTGGATATGAATTTTGTTCATCATTTCAAGTATTGGATTTCTTATATGATTTATTTTCAAATGGATACATAAGAATTTTTTATCTTGAACATTAAGGTTAGGAAGAGTATACATTAGTTTATTTATTAAAGTGATTTTAATGTTATATTTTCCATAATAACAAGTTTGATTACGACGTTATTGTGAAGTGAGTGAGGAAAATAATTTAAATTACGTGAAAAGTTATTATAATGCATGTGTGTGGATTCTAAAACCTTAGTCATCTTAATTTGATTTCTCTCATCTCTGTATTGTTATTTGCTAATTAATTGTTTACTTGTTTATTTGGTTATTTAGTAATTTTTGTCTATTGTTAGATTAGTTAAACAAACTCAAGATTTCTTAAGTAGGTTAGGGTGGGGTACATTTATTCTAATTTATTTTTTAAAATTTTATAAGTCTTTGTGGGATCGACCTCGCACTCACACTCTTATACTTCAGTCTGATTCGTGCGCTTGCGAGTAATGAAATTATCACATAAAGTTTACTTCGAATTGAATTCTCAATTTCTCAAAATTATCATCAAAGCCTAAAGTTTCCAATCTCAAAATCCATTTTTAAATCTTCCAAACTATTTCCCCCGAATGTTTTCACTCAAAATTCAATTTTTAAAATTTTCCTTTTAAGTGTTTCTTCTAATAGTTTTACAACTCCCGAGTTTCTCAAGGACTTCTCTACCATAAAGGCCCCACTCTCAAAGGTTTTATGTTTTTTTCCTTCAAAAAGATTTTATTTCAAAAATTTTTTAACTCTTTCTCTAATTTCAAAAAATTTCGGCAGAGTTTCGTTTAAAAGTAGTCGCTACAACGTTCACTACACTAGCACGAAAAATAAATCATACACTTCACCACCTCACAATCTCATAGCACCAACACCCGTGCACATTTTTTGGATTTTTAAATTTTTAAAAGACATGTTTTATTTTCAAAAAACCCATGGGTTCCAAAGTTGCCGCAAAATTTCTCAATATCATTTCAAATATTTTCTACAACACTCTCATATTTTTCTAAATATTAAAATTTAATAATTCCATCAATTTCTAAAATTTTCTTATTGTTCCCTATTTTTTAAAAATATTTTTATTTTTTTAAAAAATTAAAAATTCATCAAGTTTTCAAAAAATTATGAAACTTCACACAACTGTTAAACACATTTTTTTAAGACACATAGGATGAAAATCTAGCTAGAAAACTCAATACCCAAAGTTGCAGGGACAAACTCCTAATTTCTGCAGAAACCATCTTTACATAAACACATAAATTCACTTAAATTCAATCAAACAAGTACTAAGATGCAAAAATAACTATGCCAAAAAGTTCAAAACATATCAGAACATCAATTTTTCCTATTCACATGACTCAAACGGCGTTCTATACATCAAAATCAACATAAAATCAAAAATTCACTTCTTGGAGTTCTCTAGCGAAATTTTCTCTTCTGACGACGGTGACTACTTCCGGTAACCCTTTGTGGTCCCTAGGAAGCAATCCTTCAATGTCCAAGTCAATTTTCTTGCAAGAGCTCTCAAGTTTTTGAAAAACCATTTAACTTTTGCAAACGTTGAACCAGTAGTTTGCTAGTTTTGATCGCAGGCCTGGCGCCAAGGCAAATTCAAACACCCTTTCGGCCAATATCCATTTTCAAACTCCAGTTTTCAAAAAATCTTCAAAGTCCGTCCCTCCGACCGCCTCACATTCAACATGGGACTCATACTCTATCGATTTTTGTTTTCGATAAGCAAAGACAGAAAAAGAGGGTCAGCTGTAACTACCCCATTTTTGCCCTTTCGTAAATCTTTAGTTTGTCCAAACTTGTGGTCAAGTCAATGTAGACATCTTCAAGTCCAAATCAATTTTCTAGACTTAATTCAATCTAATCAATCACTTCGCGGGCCCAAATAAAGGCAAAACGACCAAAATGCCCTTGGGACATTGTTTGGTCCAATTCCATAGGCACGTTTCCTCGAAGATGGTAAGTCCCCATTTTAATCTCAAATCCAACTTCAAGTCTTCCAATTCCAATCAAGCTCGGCACATTTTCTAAGAAATTTGATCCCTCAGATTGTAAGACCATCCAATCCGACACTTGTTTTGAGAAAAATCTTCGGAATGGTAAGTCCCTTCACACCCATTGACCGGGACGAGACCCCAAGTTGGTAGAATGATCTACCTTTGACGTCTGCTAGCCCGCCAATGAAGAAATTTCCATTATTTTGCAAATGTTTCGAGAAAGTTGATTCTTCAGACGATAAGTCCACCTAGCAGCTTCCAAAGATCAAACAGTCTTCAGAATGAACACTCGTAAACAGGTCGACATTGGCAATTACCAACAAACCCCCCATGTCACGGGACTGAACTAGCCTCTTGGTCGTGACACGTTTACCAAAGGACGAGATACCTTTGGAAACCCACTCATCATAAACCGTTAGAGTGATGGAAACACTTAAAACCCAAGTCAACACTGTACTTGCTAGCCCACTCCAGTGAAAAATGACCAAACTACCTTTAGGGCTTTTCGGCACGCTTTTTTGATAAAGCACCTAACTCATCGAAGCGGTAAGTCCACCTTCTTAAGGTTATCCCTAAAGACAATCTAGTATGATTAAGTGCCTTCCAATCAGTTTTAGGCCAATTCCGACACCCTCCAATCAAAATGACCATTTTACCCCACCCCTAGATATCCGAGTGCCCGGGGAACCACACTGGCTCTGTGTATCAAATCAATAACCTCCCGGGGATGCTTCTAATAGTATCCTTGGCCTTCTGATGTATTTATGGATCATTCCAAATTAATTCTAACAAGCCCGATGCAAAATGACTGTTTTGCCCCTGGTGGGCTAGTTGCCTTTTCCAACCACGCCGTCTCTAGGTATCAAACCGACAACCTCCTGGAACATTCTAGCTAATGTTTCCAAGCCTCAAGCCTTCTTCTGGGACATTCCATGTCCATTCCGACAACTTTCCGATCCAATTGACCGTTTTACCCCTAATGGCCCGGTCAACCCTTCCAACACATCCTGACATTATTTTTCAAGTCTACTATCCCCGAGACACTATTCTAAGGGTTCTTGTCCATTTTCGAGCCTCTAGGCCATTCTCGGCCCTTTAAATCATTCATGGACTTTCTGGAGTCGTTCCTAGTGAAACCAGGCTAAAAATTGCATGGTGGTCACTAATACAGGCGCCCAAATCTTCTGAGGATATGTTGCTTGCCGAACTTAAACATTTCCTAAATGGATAGTGCCAGTAGTAGTGGCGCTAGTGCGACCTTTGGCCTAGCGCCACTGCAGCAAGCGCTAGTTCACTCTTCTGTCTATAAATACAATGCCTCCTAGTGCCACTGCAGCAGGCGCCAGTCCACTCTTCTATCTATAAATACAAAACCTCTTCCAGCATAAAAAAGGTCTACAAACACAGTCTGAAAACTTTGTTATTCAATATATAGAGCTCGAAGCCCCTCCAAACCTTAGCTCTCTTTAGATTCTCTAAACCCTGTCCTCCATATACAAAACCCTAGCCCCTATACATTTAACCCTAGCTCATATACACTCTTATACACTCATATACGAACCTTTGAAGCCTCCATTGAAGATTTGAAGTGCTGTAACTTGGAGACTCTCGAAGACCAAAGCAAGCTCTCGAAGATCAAAATAAAACAAAGCAAATAAAGCAAGCAAAACGAAGAAGACCTAAGGTAGGCTTCCTATTTATATTTACACAATTCCTCCCCTCTCTCTTCTCTCTCCTAACCCACTTGGGTTTTCTTTTATTTTAATCCCCATCTTCTAACCCCCTTTCTTACATGCTTGAAGCAATGGACTCCCTTGTTCATGTGTAGGATTAGGCTATTGAAAGTCACCGTGTCGGGGGCTTTCTCTTAGTCTAACCTGGAGAGCATGTGGGTTTGGCCCCCTTGATTATATGGTGAAGCCTTTAACCTTGTATGTTCATGACCCCAACTTGCATTATGCATATCATGATCATGCATCTTTTCAAAACTTGTTTTGAAACTTATTTTCAAAACTTGCATCGAAAATCGTTTTGAAAACTTGCATTAAATCTTCTTTTTCCAAACTTATTTTCAAAATCACAATCCTAAGGTGAATCTAGCATTTCCATGGTTAGGGTTGTTTTAAGAAAGTGTTACATTTAAAGTGACTTTCATGGTCCATATTTTCAAATCTTTATTGTTTTCAAAACCATAATCCTATAGTGGTTCTAATCCCTCCATGGTTTGAATTGTTTTAGGAAACTAGAATATTTTTAGAGACTTGTAAAAGTCCTCATTCAAATCTTCTTTTCAACATTGTTTTCTAAACCCTCTCCAAAATCTCTTTACAAATCTCCTTTCCAAAACTCTCTTCAAATTTACTTTCCGAAAATCTCTTTCCTAAAAATCTCTCATTCCGAAAAGATCTATTTCCCAAAATCCATTTTTCTTGGAGTTCAAGTCAAAACCCTAGAGCCATGGTTAGAAAACCCTAATTTTCTCTCCTAAAACATGATTTCCAATCTTTCTGCAAAACATAGATTTCTAAAATCTCTATTTTCTATGTCAAATCTTAGATTTCCAAAATCACTTTCCCTATACCAAAACTATGGCTTTCCAAACCTAGTTTTCAAAAATTCCTCCTTTCCAATTCTACGTTAAATCAAATCTTCCGTTCTTGAAAACTAATACAAATCCTCCATTTTTAAAAACAAAATCAAATCATCTCTTTTTAGAAATAAAATCTAATCTTTTATTTTAGGAAATAGAAATCAAATCTTTCTTAATCCAAAGCTTTTCCTAATTTCAACCTTTCCTAATTCCAATCCTTCATAATCCAAATCTTTCTTAATTCCAATCCTTCCTAATCTCATACCTTCCTAAATCTTAAGTTTCCAAAACTTAAACTTTCAAATCTTTCTTTAAACTTTAAGCTTCTTAATCTTTCTAAACCCAAACTTTCCTAATTCTAAAACTTTTCAAATTCCAAATCTTTCTCAAATGTAATCAAATCTTTCTCAACAAGGAAACTTTCTAAATTCGAAACTTTTAAAATTCAAAACTTTCCAATTTCAAAACCTTTCCTATTTAAACGTTCATAATTCGAAACTTTCTTAAAATGAAACTTTCCTAAAATGGAACTTTTCTATTTTGAAACTTTTCTAATTTCAAGATTTTCTAAATCTAATTTCAAGTTCTTCCTAAATCCTGTCTTCCTGATTCTAGTTTTTTTTTTTTTAACCAAGCTTTCCAAAGTCAAACTTCTTAAGTTCAAATCAAATTCAATTGAATTACATGTTTCGACCTTTGGTTACCCTAAGTCCTAGAATGTCTAGACCCTAGTTCGACCTTAACCCTAAAGTTAGGAAGCTTCCAACTCTTCTCCAAAAATTATTTTCTAAACCAAGATGGTTTTTCAAATGTCAATTCAAGTCAAGATGTTTTCAAAACTCTATGTTTCCAAATCAAGTTCAAAGTCAATTCTAAAGTCTACTTCAAATCCTCAAGTTCTATTTTAAATCAAAGTCCAATCTTTATGAATCTTCCAAGTCAATTTCAAATCAAAGTTCAATTTTCAAATCTAAGTTCCAAATCAAAATCTTTTCAAATCGAATTTTCTATCGGACTCTTATCCGAACTACGACTGACCTGATTCCCAAAAAGAGATATATAGGCAACCCTCATAGGTGCGGTCACAACTTTTTTCAAACTTCCAATTCCATAATCTGTTTCAAGTTTCTAATTCAAAAATCTACTTTCAAATCTCTGTTTCCAATTTGTAAAAATTTCTTTTCAAATCAAATCTATATTTTCAAATCCATTTCAAAAATCAAATCAAGTCTTTTCAAAATCTATTTCCAAAATCAACTCTTTCTTTTCAAATCTATTTTCAAAATCAAGTCTTATTCTTGCACTTGCATATCATGCATCATGTCAAACATCTTTTCAAAGTTCTTTTCTAAAGTGAATAGTTTTGGACATGTATTAATCAAAGATTCTGAATGAATAAACCTAGGGTGAATAGATATGTAGGTATTACAGGGGCAGGGTAGGGTGATGGTTTAGTATGTCCTCCCTACACGTAACCAACTTCTGAATTTAGATCACTGTTTTCAAAGACCAAATGGAGTAATTTTTAGAAAGGGCTTAAATATTTTCAAAGGTTGCCAAACAACCTATTTTCTTAAAAACCCTCTCTTGAGGAAGTTTTCAAAATCTTTTTCAAAAACCCCTAACTGTAATCTTTGGATCGTGCTTAGTTTTAGGTGACCTAACTCACCTTAAACAAGTTAGGTGGTGACTCCAAACTCTTTTTCAAAAGCCCTTAATCAAATCAAAATTTTAATTCAAACCTAGTCGCACTCGTCCTTTTGGGAGGATGAGTTCTAACGAGAGAGCACTGTGTTTTTCTTACTTGTCTTTTTCGAGTGCAAAAAATCAGGATACAACACTAGCTGACAAATCTATTAAGGTTTCTAAGGGTATTATGGATAATATTCTCATTCAGATAGATAAATTTTACTATCTAGTGGATTTCATTGTGTTAGATACACAACTAATTGAGAGCATTAGTGCTCATTCCCAGATTTTTTTTTTTTATCTTAGGGGAACCATTCTTAACCACTTGTAATGCCATAATCCATTGTAGGAATGAGCTATTAAAGTTTTCATGTGGGAATATGACTGTCAAGATAAATATCTTCTCAGTTAGAAAACAACTAAGAGAGTATGAGGACATCAGAGAAGTAGACTGCATTGAGTCTATTATGCAAGAGTATTTTGAGAGTGAATTATTTGAGGATCCTATTAGAAAAACACTTGTTTCGAGCAAGCCACATGACCGGTTAGATTGTGATTGTGTCAAGTCTATGGATATAATTCTTGAAGGGATAGAAAGAGAACAATGTATGCAAGTGGGTAACTGGACCCCGTTATTTGAGCCTTTAATTTCTAGTGTCATAAAGCCTGTCCCTTTTGAGCAAAAAGCACCCATTCCAGAAAGAAAACCTTTGCCATCTACATTGAAGTATGCATTCCTTGGTGAAGGCGAGTCTTATCTTATTGTTATATCCTCTAACCTGTTGGAAGGCCAAGAGAAGAGCCTTGTGCAAGTGCTAAAGAATCATAGAAAAGCCTTAGGTTGGACCATTGCTAACCTTCACAGTATTAGTTCTCTTGTATGTACACATCGTATATATTTTATGGAAGAGTCTAAACTGGTGCGTCAAATGCAAGACGTCTAAATCCTAACATGAATGAAGTTGTGAGAGGAGAAGTACTGAATATTCTCGATGTGGATATCATATATCCCACCTCTGATTCAAAGTAGGTTAGTCCAACCCAAGTTGTTTTTATGAAATCTGGAGTTATGGTAATTCAAAATGAGAAAAATGAGCTAGTGCCCACTAGGATTCAAACTGGGTGGCACATGTGTATTGATTACTATTGACTAAATGTTGTTACTAGAAAAGACCACTTCCCACTCCCATTGTTCGACCAATTCTTAGAACGAGTGGTAGGACGAGCCTTTTACAGTTTTCTAAATGGGTACCTTGGGTACAACCAAATTGAAATTGCCTTAGAAGACCCATATAAGACGACTTTCACATATCCTTTTGGTACTTATGCTTACAAAAGAATGCCCTTCGGCTTATGCAATGCACCAGTCACCTTTCAAAGGTGCATGATGAGTATCTTTAGTGATATGGTAGAGAGATTTTTAGAGATTTTCGTGGATGATTTTTTTGTGTACCGAGATACCTATGAGAGTTGTTTAGAACACCTCGAGAATGTGTTAGAAAGATATGAGGAGAGTAACCTTGTCCTAAATTGGAAAAAGTGCCACTTCATGGTGACACAAGGTATAATGCTTAGACATATTGTTTCTAGTAAGGAGATTGAGGTATATAAAGCCAAAGTTGAACTGATCCAGAAACTACCTACCCCAAGAACTGTGAAAAACATTCAATCTTTTCTTGGGCATGCTGGTTTCTACAGGTGATTCATAGCAAGATTTAGTGTCATCTCTCGTCCAATGTGCCATTTATTGTCAAAAGACATTTCATTTGAATGGACGTCTGAATGCTAAGAAGCTTTTAATAAGCTTAAAGGGTTATTGAAAACTGCACCTATCATCCAGTCACCCAATTGGTCTTTACCTTTCGAGTTAATGTGTGATGCTAGTGATTATGCTGTATGAGCAGTTTTAGGGCAGAGAGTGGACAAGAAATCCTATGTTATCTATTACGCAAGCAAAACCTCAAATGAAACCCAAATGAACTATACCACAAACGAAAAGGAACTCCTTGTTGTCGTATTCGGACAAGGAACCACTTGAAAATAAGATTGTTTGGTAACCTTGGAAAAATATAAGCTCTTTTTAAAAATAACTCCATTTTGGTCTCTTGAAAACAGTGATTCTAAGTTCAAGTGTTGGTTACGTGTAGAAAAGATACACTAAGTCATCACCCTACCCTGCCCTTGCGGTACCTACATGTCTATTCACTCTAGATTCACTCACTAAAGTCTTTGATTAAGATATGTCCAATTCTATCTACTTTAGAAAAGAAATTTCAAAAAGAAATTGATATGATGCATGATATGCAAATGCAACAAAAAGATTTGATTTTTGAAAAGAGATTTGAAAAGAAAGGTTTGATTTTGGAAATAGATTTGAAAAGAAAGATTTGATTTTGGAAATTGATTTGAAAAGAGGAATTGATGTTTGAAATTGGAAAGAAAGTTTTGAAAATTAAAATTAAAGATTTGAAAATAGATTTTTAGAGTTTGAAGTTTGAAAAATTATGGAATTGGATATTTGAAAAGAGTTATGGATTTGGGAACTTAAAAGAGGTTGTGACCGCATCCATGAGGGTTTCCTACGTATCCTTTTGGAGGAATCAGGTCAGTCGTAATTCGGACAAGAGTCCGATTGAAAATAAAAGATTTGGCTTAGAAAAGAGTTGGAGTTGGATTGGAGTTGGAATTTGGATTGGAAGATTAGGGAAGAAAGATTGGAAAAGATTGATTTCGGAGAACTAGACTTAGGAAAGATGAGACTTAGGAAAGACTTGAGCTTTAAGAGAAGATTTGACTCGAATGTTGGACATGAAAAATTAGGGAAATACTAGATTTAGGAAAGGTTCGAATTAGGAAAGTCATATTTTAGGAAAGTTTCATTTTAGGAAAGTTTTAAAATTGGAAAGTTTTGAAATTAAGAAAATTTACTTTTAAGAAAATGTTGATTTTTGGAAATGTTCAAATTTAGAAAGTTATGACTAAGAAAGGTTTAGACTTTGGAAAAATTTAGATTTCGGAAAGATTTGGAATTTAGAAAGTTTCAACTTAAGAAAGTTTCGAATTTGAAAAGTTTAGAATTTTAGAAAGTTTAAAATTAGGAAAGATTTTAATTTTGGAAAGATTTGAAAATTAGCAAGCTTTAGAAAGTTTAGGATTTTTGGAATATTCAAAGTTTGAGTTTTAGAAAGATTTGGAGTTTAGGAAAGATTTGAAAATTTAAAATTTTGGAAAGTTAAAATTTGGAAAGGTGTGGGATTAAGAAAGGTTTGAATTAGAAAGGATTTTGGAAGCTTAAAGTTTAAGGAAAGATTTTGAAACTTTATGTTTTGGAAACTTAAGGTTTAGGAAAGTGGGAGATTAGGAAGGAGTGGATTAGGAAAAGTTTAGACTAGAAAGGATTGAGATTCCTATTTCCTAAAACAAAGGATTGGATTTTGTTTTTAAAAGAGATGATTTGATTTTGTTTCAAAAAACGGAGGATTGGATCTATTTTCCTAAATGGAGAGATTGGATTTGGCCTGGGTTTGGAAAGGGAAGTTTTGGAAGTCCTAGATTTTGGAGTAGAAAATTGGTTTTGGAAATATATGGTTTTGATGTGGAAAATAGGAATTGGAAACCTTAGATTTGAGGCCAAAATAGGGAATTGGAAATCATATTTTTGGAAAGAAAATTAGGGTTTTCTAATTGCTGGCTCTAGGACTTGACTTAGACTCTATGAAAAGAGATTTTTTGGAAAGGAAGATTTTTAGAAAGAAAGGTTTTTGGAAAGAAATTTTGGAAAGGAGTTTTTAGAAAGTGAATCTTGAAGAGAGAGTTTTTAAAAAGGGATTTTTTTTTTTTTTTTGGAAAGAAGTGTTGAAAAGAGTTTTGAAAAATAGATTTTTAAAGAGAATTTGTAGAAAATAATTTTAGAAAGAAGATTGGAGAGAGCTTTCAAAAAGTGTATTGGAAAAAGGATTTTTAGAAAGAGAGTTTTTTTGAAAAGAGAATTTTTAGAAAGTTTGTTTAAAAGGGAATTTTGATGAAGTTTTGTAAATATGGACCACGAAAGTCACTTTAAATGTATCACTTTCCTAAAGCAACCTTAGCCATGGAAAGGTTAAAATCACCTTAGGATTGTGATTTTGAAAACAAGTTTTGAAGAACAAAATTTTAATGCAGGTTTTGAAAACAATTTTGATCCAAGTTTTGAAAACAAGTTTAAAAACAATTTTTGGAGGAAGCCCAGATCAAGATATGCACAATGCAAGTTGGGGTTGTGAACACATAAGGTTAAAGACTTCACCACATAATCAAGGGGGCTGAACCCACGTGGTCTTCGGTTAGACTAAGAGAAAGCCCCTGACATTGTGACCTCCAATAGCCTAATCTTACACATGGATCAGGAAGTCCCTTGTTTCAAGCATGCAAGAGGGGGGGGGGGGGGGGGGGGGGGGTGGGGGGGGGGGGGGGGGGGGAAGATGGGGGATTAAAATAGAAGAAAACCCAAGTGGGTTTAGAGGCAGAAGAGAGAGGGGGATTTGCGTAAATGTAAATAAGAAAATCTAGTTTGTGTCCACTTTATTCGCTTTGTTTTGCTTACTTTGCTTTTTTTGCTTTGTTTAGGTCATCAATTCAGTCTTTGCCTTGATCTTCAAGTGCTCGTTCGAATCTTCGAAAACCTCAGAGTTGCATCTCTTCAAGTCTTCAATGGAGGCTTTAGAGGCTAATGTAGAAGTGTATAGGGGTATATGTGAGTGTATAGCAGACTAGGGTTTGGTGTATGGTGGCTAGGGTTTGGAAAACCTAAAGTGAACTAGGGTTTAGGAAGGCTACGAGCTCTGTATATCAAAGAGTACGGTTTTCAGACTGAGTTTTTATACCTTTTTCACACTGAAGGAGGCTCTGTATTTATAAACAGAGGAACAACCTAGCGCCTATTGCAGTGGCACTAGGCCAAAAAACACATTGGCACCACTAGGAGTGGCGCTAGGCCAATTTTTGCCTTGGCGCCAACCACTTAGGAAAGCTTTTAAGTCGGCAAGCAATGTATCTTTAGAAGATTTAGATGCTTGTACTAGTGAATACCATGCAATTTTTAGCCTGGCTTCATCAAGAGCGGTTCCGAAAGGTCCGGAAATGATTTAGAGAGCCAGGAATGGCCCGAAACACCGGAAAGGAACATGAACCCTTAGAATAGAGTCCTAGAGGCAATTGACTTGAAAAATAATGACAGAATGTGTTGGAAGGGTTGATAGGGCTATTAGGGGCAAAACGGTTAACTGGATTGGAAAGCTACAGGGATGGACTCGGACTATCCCGGAAGGAGGCTCGATGTTTGGAAACTTTACTTAGAATGTCCCAAGAGGTTACTGGCTCGATACTCAAAGCCGGTTTTGTTGGAAAACGCGACCGGCCGACCAGGGGCAAAACTATCATTTTGCACTAAGTTTGCTAGAACTGACTTGGAATGATTCGGAAAGATAATGAAAGGTCGAGAATACTATAAGAAGTATTCTCGGCAGGTTACTGGTTTGATACCTAGAGCCGGTGTGGTTCCTGGGGCACTCGGATGCCTAGTGGCAAAATGGTTCGAGAAGTCTCGGAATTGGCCCGAAACTAACTGGAAGGCACTTAATCATGCTGGATTGTCTCTGGGACGATCTTGGAAGGGTGGACTTACCGTTCTGATGACTTAGGTACTTTCTTAAAAAACGTGACGGGAGACGGCCATAGGGGCAGTTTGGTAATTTTTCACCAGAGTGGGCTAGCGGGCACTGGTTTTGACCTGGGTTTTGAATATTTCCGCCACTCTGCAGCGGTCTCGTGATATAGGAGTTTGTTGGCAATTCCTTATATTGACCTGTTTACGAGTATTTTTGCTACTTTGACAGTTGCGATGTTTGCGAGTATTTCCTTTACTCTAATGGTTCACGATCATTCTCGAGACTGTCTGATCTCGGGAAGCTGCTAGATAGACTTAGTGCCTAAAGAATCAAATTTCTCAGAATGCGTGCTGAAACAGACATTTCTGCATTGGCAAGCTAGCAGGCGCCAAAGGTGGACCATTCTACCATCTCGGGGACTTGGGGTCTCGTCCCAATTGACGTGTTTAAAGGGACTTATCACTCTGAAGAAACTTTTTCAAAAAACGTGCCGAACAGGATAGACTTACTACCTCGAGAAATCAAATTTCTTGAGGGAGGGTTTGGAATTGGGATTGGACTTGAAATTGGATTAGAATTGGATTTGAGAAAGGCGACTTACTGCTTTCGAGAAGACGTGCCTATTGGAATTGGACCGAACATTACTCACAAGGGCATTTTGGTCATCTTGCCTCTATTTGGGCCTGGCGGGCCCGCGAAGCGATGGATTGATTGGATTAGGACTAGAATATTAGAATATATCCATATTGACTTGAACGCAAGTCTGGACAGACTAGAGACTACCGAACGGGCAAAAATTAGGTGCTTACAAGTATTTTTTGGATAACCACCTTTTCCAAATCTTTCTCAAGCAACTATTTGTAAGCACCCCTTTTTTAACCGTTCGGCAGTCTACGATCCGTCCAGACCTGTCTTGAAGTCAATGTGTACATATTTGGAGTCAAATCAATTTTCCAAGTCTAATCTCATCTATCCGTTGCTTCACGGGCCCGTCAGGCCCAAATAGAGGCAAAATGACCAAAATGCTCTTAGGGGCATTGATCGGTCCAATTCCAAATCAGGCATGTCTTTTCGAAGATGGTAAGTCCCCTTTCTAATATTCCAACAGGCGCGTCTTTTCAAAAACGGTAAGTCTCGTTTCTAATATTCTAATAGGCACGTCCTTCCGAAGATGGTAATTCCTCTTTCCAACCCCTTTTCCAATTCCAATTCCAATTCCAATCCCTCTCTCGAGAAAGTTGATTCCTTTAGATGGTAAGTCTATCCAATCCGGCATGTTTTTCGGATAAAGTTTCTTCGGAACAATAAGTCCCTTTAAACCTGTCGACCGGGACGAGACCACAAGTCCCCTAGATGGTAGAACGGTCCACTTTTGGCGCCTGCTAGCTCGCCAATGCAGAAATATCTGTTTCAGTGCGCCTTTCGAGAAAGTTGATTCCCATGCAATAAGTCCCTTTAGCAGCTGCCCAAGATCAAGCAGTCTCGGGAATGATCGCAAACCATTAGAATAGCGGAATTACTCACAAACATCGCAACTGTCAGAGTAACGGAAATACTCATAAACAGGTCGATATAGGGAATTGCCAGCAAGCCCCTGTATCACGAGACCGTCGTCATAGTGGTGGAAACACTCAAAACCTAGGTCAACATCGGTGCCTGCTAGCCCATTTCGGTAAAAAATGACCAAATTGCCCCTAGGGCCATTTTTTGGCACGTTTCTCGAAATAATACTTTTGTCCCTAGAACGGTAAGTTCATCCGTCCAAGATTGTCTTAAGGTCAATCCGACATGATTAGGTGTCTTCTAGTCTGTTTTGGGCCAATTCCGAGACTTTTCGATCAAGATGACTATTTTACCCCTAGGTATCCGAATGCCCCGGGGACCACACCGGCCCTGGGTATCAAACCAGTAACCTTCTGAGAATACTTCTTATAGATTCTCAACTTTTCATTATCTTTTCGGATCATTCTGAGCCAATTCCAGCAAACTCAGTGCAAAATAACTGTTTTGCCCCTGGTGGGCCGGTCGCCTTTTCCATCCACACCAGCTCTGGGTATCAAACTGGTAACCTTTGGGAACATTTGAATAATGTTTCCAAATCTCGAGTCTTCTTCCAGGACATTTTGAGTCCGTCTCGGCAGCTTTCTGATCCAGTTGACCGTTTTGCCCCTAAAGGCTCAATCAACCCTTTCAACAAATCTTATTTTAAGGGTTTCTGTCCCTTTCTGGCCTTCCGGGCCATTCTCGGCTCCTTAAATCCTTTCCGAATCTTCTAGAGTCACTCCTAGTGAAGCCAGGCTAAAAATTGCATGGTAGTCACTAGTAAAGGCGTCCAAATCTTCCAAAGATACGTTACTTGCTGACTTAATGAACTTTCCTAAGTTGCTAGCGCCACTAGTAGTGGCGTTAAGCCAAAAAATGTCCTAGCGCCACTCCTAGTGGCGCCAAGAGGAAATTTACCCTAGCGCCACTACAATAGGCGCCAGGTGATTCTGTTCTCTATAAATACAGAATCTCCTCCAGCGTGAAAGGGGTCCGCAATCTCAGTCTAAAAATCCTTCTTTTCAATATACAGAGCTCGTGGCCTCCCTAAACCCTAGCGTCTTTAGGTTTCCCAAACCCTGGCCTCCATACACAAATCCTAGCCTCCTATACACTCATATACACTCACATACACTCATACACTAGCCTCCAAAGCCTCCATTGAAGACTTGAAGTGCTGTAATTTGAAGCTCTTGAAGATCGAAGCAAACACTCGAAGATGAAGACGAAGATTAAGACGAAGACTGAAGCGAAGACCGAAGCAAAGCGCGCAAAGCTAAGCAAAATAAAAAGATACAAGGTAGACTTTCTTTTTACATTTCTGCACTTCCCCCTCTCTCTTCTCCCTTCGAACCCACTTAGGTTTTCTTCTATTTTAATCCCCCATCTTCTTCCGCCCCCCCCCTTCTTGCATGCTTGAAACAAGGGGATTCTCGGTTCATGTGTAGGATTAGGCTTTTGAAAGGTCACCGTGTCGGGGGTTTTCTTTTAGTCTAACCGGAGACCACGTGGGTTCGCCCTCCTTGATTATGTGGTGAAGCCTTTAACCTTGTATGTTCATGATCTCAATTTGTATTGTGCATATCATGATCTTGCATTCTTCTAAAAATCGTTTTCAAACATGTTTTCAAAACTTGCATTAAACTTGTCTTCAAAATTGCATCAAAATCTTCTTTTTCAAAACTTGTTTCCAAAATCACAATCCTAGGGTGATTCTAGCCTTTCCATGGCTAGGGTTGCTTTAGGAAAGTATTACATTTAAAGTGACCAATATGGTCCATATTTTCAAATCCTTGTTGTTTTCAAAACCGCTTTCTTAAAGTGGTTCTCGCCTTCTTATAGTTAGAATCGCTTTAGGAAAGTGAGACATTTTTACACTTTTCAAAAACTCTCTTTTCAAAGGACTCTCTTTCTAAAACCCTATTCTTTTTCAACATGCTTTCCAAAAACTCTTCTTTCCAAAATTGTTTTCTATAAACTCCCTCCCAAAATCTATTTTTCAAAACTCTCTTTTTAAACTCCTTTCTAAAATACTCTCCTCAAAATTTGCTTTCTAAAAACACTCCCTAGGTTTCCTTCTTAGAAATCTCTCTCCCTAAATCTCTTTCTAAAAACTCTTTCCAACGATCTCCCTCCAAAAATCCCTTTCCAAAAACTCTATTTTCAAATTCACTTTCTAAAAACTCTTCTCTAGGATTTTTTTCCAAAAATCTCCCTTTCTAAAAACTCACTTTCCAAAAACTTTTTTCTGAAAGCCT
Source organism: Euryodendron excelsum (assembly GCA_033060915.1). Lineage (NCBI taxonomy): Eukaryota > Viridiplantae > Streptophyta > Magnoliopsida > Ericales > Pentaphylacaceae > Euryodendron > Euryodendron excelsum. The sequence goes on along the minus strand of CM065387.1, from coordinate 37,620,640 downwards.
AAGTTAAACCCTGGAACCCATGATTAGGAAACCCTAATTTTCCTTCCCAAAAATAAGATTTCCAATTCCTTATTTTGGCCTCAAAACCTAGGTTTCCAAAACCTCTTGTTTTCTACATCAAAACTATATATATTTCCAAAACTTATTTTCTACGTCAAAACTATAGTCTTCCAAATCTAGGGTTTCTAAAACTTCCCCTTCCAAATCCATGTCAAATCCAATCTTCCCTTTAGGAAACCAAATCCAATCTTCCCCTTTAGGAAACCAAATCCAATCTCCCGTTTAGGAAACTAGATCCTATTCTCCGTTTTCGGAAACAAAATCAAAGCACCTTTTTTAGAAACAAAATTCAATCATTTGTTTTAGGAAATAGGAATCTCAATCTTTCCAACTCCAAATCTCTCCGAATTCATTCCTTCCTAATCTCGTACCTTCCTAAACCTTAGCTTTCTTAAACCTAAACTATTAAATCTTTCCTTAAACTTTAAGCTTTCAAACCTTTCCTAATTCAACTCTTTCCTAGTTCCATCCCTTTCCAAATCTTATCTTTCCAAATCTAAATCTTTCTTAAAGTCAAACATTTCCTAATTTCAAATACTTCTAAAACTCAAACTTTGAATCCTCCTAAAATCCTAAACTTTCTTAATTCCAAACTTTCTAAATTTCAAATCTTTCTAAAGTCAAAACTTTCTAAATTTGAAACGTTCTTAAGTTAAATCTTTCTAAATTCTAATCATTCCAATTTCGAATCTTTCCAAAATTCTAAGCTTTCCTAAACTTCAAATCTTTCTAAATCTAAAAACTTTCTAAACTCAAAACTTTCCAACTTTCAAAACTTCCCTATTTCAAAACATTCCAAATTCAAAACATTCCTATTTCGAAAACTTTCCTAATTCGAAACCTTTCCTAAAATGATACTTTTTAATTTCAAAACTTTCTTAAAAAGAAACATTTCCTAATTCAAAACTTTCCTAAAGCAAAACTTTCCTATTTTGAAACTTTCCTAAATCAAAACTTTCCTAATTTGAATTTTTCCTAAATTCCAACTTCTCTAATCTTCCAAGTCCAACCTTCGAGTCAAATCTGTCTTCATCTCAAGTCCAAATCCTATCTTCCTAAGTCTAGGTTTTCTAAAACCAAGCTTTCCAAAATCAAATCTTTTCAAATTTTTCAATCTAAATCTCTTTCTTCCAATCATACCTTCTATTTTCAATCGGACTCTTGTCCGAACTACGATTAACCTGATTCCTCCAAAAGGATACGTAAGCAACCCTCATGGGTGTAGTCATAACATTTTTCAAGTTTCTATTTCCATGACCTTTTTGAAACTTCTATTTCTACAACTTCTTTCCAATCTCCAATCCCACAACCTTTTTCAAGTCTCCAATTTCCTATTCTCTTACAAGTTTCCAATTCCAAATTTCTATTTCCAAATCTCTATAATTTCTAAAACTTTCTAATCTATCTTTTCAAATCCCTTTTCTAAAATCAAATCAATTTCTTTTCAAATCTATTTTCGAACTTTCTTTTTCTGCACTTGCATATCATGCATCATGTCTTTGTAAACATTCTTTTTCTAAAGTGAATAGGATTGAACATTTGTTAGTTGAAGACTCTCATAGGTGAAGCTAGGGTAAATAGACATATAAGTATCGTAAGGGCAGGGTAGGGTGATGGCTTAGTGCGTCTTCCCTACAAGTAACCAACCTCCGAACCTAGATCACTGCTTTCGAAAGACCAAAATGGAGTTTAATTTCTAAAAAGGGCTTAAATGTTTTTCAAAGGTTTCCAAACAACCTATTTTCTTAAAAACCCTCTCTTGAGGATGTTTTCTAAAACCTTTTTTTAGAAAAAAAAAACCCTAAGTGTAGTCTTCGGATTGTGCTTAGTTTTTAGGTGACCTAACTCACCTAAATCAAGTTAGTTGGCAACTCCAAATGTTTTCTAAAAGCCCTTTATTCAAATCTATTTTCAATTCAAACCTAGTCGCACTCATTCTTCTAGGAGGGTGAGTTCTAAAAAGAGAGTACAGTATTTTTCCCGTTTGTGTGTGTATTTCTCGAGTGCAAAATATCTGGGCGCGACAGCTAGTGACTCTACTGGCGAAACTTAGAGGGTTAGGCCATAGTCATGTCTCTTTACCCTTCACCCGTGTAGAGTCTTCAATTAACCTGATCAATTCTATTCGCTTTAAATTTTCAAAACCAAAATTTCAAAATTGTTTTCAAAAAGAAGAGCATGCATTTATTCATATTATCTTGTATTAAGTTTGTCATCCAAATACTAACTCTTGCATTTTTGTTTTGTAGGTGCCCTTTTGTTTGTAATTTGATGTTATTAACTGTCATGCATGAATGTGATGAACAAGATGAATGGGAGTTGTTAGGCTCTTTCCTCTGCTTTCAACAATCACACACACACTGCATGTGCACCTGCTTTCTGCATACTTGCATTATTACCCTGATATGACCTTTCTAATTAGAAAGGGGGAATGGTATATTGGTTATGGACAAGATGTTGTGTTAGTTTCTTTGCCTACGGCCTCTTGATGGTTCCCCCGCTTGGATTACCAACCGATCATGGCATCACCTCGTGGAGTGGGCCTAGGTTTGAAGATTCGGGGACCGAGCCTTTTTAGGACGCTTAGTCTACCCTCAACCTCATGCTCATATAGACACTATGCATAACCGAACCTCTGCCGGATTTAAGACATGCGCACTGTTTTCCAAAGCCATGGAGGAAAAGGCGACTGCTCTTATTTTCATTTATAGCTGTCTATTCCTGTTGTTATAATGACTATATTCGTACTGTTATAATGACTGTCTAGCTGCTCATGCATGCACGTTTACCTTGCTATTGCATTCTCTCTCCTTATACTATTTGCATATCTATGTTCATAGATTCAATATCCCATGTCAAGACAAGAGTTCCAAGTAACTCAAGTCATTGCATTCTTATGCATATGATCAACCCATTGAGAGTGACACCAAGGTTACTCTCCCTTACATTAGACCTACCCAAACCCTAAGGGTTCCCATGTTAACCCTAAGGAATCATTGCATGCATTTTTAAGTCATCTCATAAGAGGGGCCCCAATCCCTCTGTGCTCACGGAGATAGGATTGCCATAAAGACAAGGGGCAATCGATCAACAAGGTCCCTCAGCGACCTCCTCAACATCAAATCCAACAAATGCGAATCTGAAGACTCAAGAATAGTGTAGGTTTTTCCTTTGTAAAACTAGATAGGTGGAAGTCCAAAGGAAAATGTTTCCCCCTTCCCCCTGTTAGAATGCATTTCAATTCTTTTGCATCTTAAACCCAAAGCTCAATGTACTTCTTTATTTTTACGAATGAATGGATGGAAGAATGCATGAATGAATAAAGGCTCCTGTCTCACGGTAAGGTATCTGCATACAGGGGCAATCCTCTACCTCCAAAAGTGAGCCAATTCACTCTGTTTAGCTTCCCTCCCAAAAGAGGGGCACCCTAGGACATGCATTGTATAAAGCTCTCTAAAAACCAGAAATTGACTTGCAATTTGTGTTTCTATCTTTCTGTCTTTTCCTTTTTATTTACAGAGATCACCCTGCACTAAGCCAACATTGCTCCCAAGAAGTGGCAACATCCACCTAGGGATCCCATTATCACCCGACAAAGAGCATCACTGATGGCTGCTAACCCTGAAGAATCATCTCAAGTCTCTCGAGAAGAGGTCAATGAAATGAGGACCGAGATGGATGAGATGCTCAAACTCATTCATACTATGGCTATGAAGGATACTGTTGCAGTCCCATCATCATCCATGACTTTGTCAAAGGACCCTGAACTCACTAATCCAAGGATCGTGCTTCAATCTGACAATGCGGGGAGGAATAAGGAAGATGCCAAAGGGATCAGCACTGAAGAGGACAAGACCATATTACTTTCACCTGTTGTAAAGAAAGCCCCCCTAAACCCTCTCAGTCTGAAAATCCAAGGGCTAAAGGATTCACTGTGAAGTCTTCATGGCCACGACACTTACGGGTTCACTGCCTATGGCGAGTTATGTTTCTTTCCTAACCACCCAAGACCGGCTACGTTCAAAATGCTTGACTTCTACAAGTATGACGGTACTGGTAACCCCGTTGCTCATCTTCGTCTCTATGCTGGAGCGCTAAGTGGTCACGGCAACGATCCGAAGCTCCTCATGCAGTTGTTACAACACAACCTCACGGGGTCTGCTCTACAATGGTTTGCTCGTCTGGACCTAAAGAAGATCAGAACTTGGATCGAGCTGGTCAATGTATTCAAAGCCCAATATCGTCACAATATTGATCTCACCTCTGATCGGTGGTCCTTGATGACTAAGAGCAAGGGTGAAAAGGAAAGCTTCAAGAAATATGCGTTGAGATGGAGTGAAGCTACCGTAGAAGTCAATCCCCCATTGGAAGAGAAGGAGTACGTACAACTATTTGTACACACTTTTCAAGGTATTTACTATGAGAAGCTCTGCACAAGTGTAGGGAAAAGCTTCTCTGAGCTCATCATGCAGAGGGAGATGATAGAAAACAGCCTCAAGACAGGAAGGATTACGGACCCCTACACTAAGACTGGAGAAAGTACCACCAACATAGCCAATAGAGTGGTTACTACAAAGGGAACAGTCAGGAAGGAAAGCGAAGTGTCTGCCATCTTGCCTGGCCAACAACCCCAATACCGTCCACCACTACAATCACACCCTGTCCTGCCCTTACCCACCTTAACAATGCCTGTCCCAACCTCTAATTATGGCCCCGCTGGGGCACGACTCAACTTTAATAGACCTGCTCGACGCACCCGTACCTTCGACACCTTGGCTTACTTCCAAACTGAGGCCTACCATAACTTGCTGAAGAATAATATCCTGAAGCCCATACCTGCTTGCTCATTGCCAAGCCCTCTACCCCCAACCTTTAATATTGCCCTTACATGTGAATACCATTTGGGTGGCCAAGGGCACGACACCGAAAGCTGCTTCGCTCTCAGGCACAAAATCCAAGACTTGATTGACAATAAGACCATTGATCTATAGCCGGTACAACCTGCTCTGACCCCCAATGTGACCACTAACCCTTTGCCGGATCACACTGTCAACATGATATTGGTAGAAATGGAAGGTAAGGGAGAGTTCGACGAGCTCGAGGTCGAAGGTTATGAGGACGGTTGGGAGACCGATGAAGAATATGACTGGGAGGAAGACTTCCCATTATACCCGATCTATCTCTATAACCCTTATGAGGTGCCTGATGCTTCTGATTGGCCGATTGAGGAGCCAGTGTTTCTGGAAGAGGAGCCTGCTGAAAACATGGTTGTTGATGGATGGGATGTTGAGTTTCTGCATCCAAAGTATGCCGCAGCAGAACGTCACTTACTAGAGAACCCTTGGCCCGCAACTGAGTACAACTATGAAGAAATGAGCTAGGGGTAGAGAAGCCAAGAGTACAGACAGAACCGTTCGAGTTAGAAGGGGGTGAACTGGCCACCCTGTTTCCAGAAGGACCTCTTGCAAGGAGCAAGAAGGAGGTCAATGAGGCCACCAATTGTACCAACACCATCAACATGTTCGGAGCTCGAGAAGAAGCCTTTGCCTATCTCGCCTTGGCTAAGGACCCGGATCGCGAATGGAACATTGAAGATGTGGGCATTGTCCCAAAACCTTACTGAAATGGGTCCCCTTCAAAAGCGTACACGAGAGGGGTGTTTTCACCCACTTTCTTTCTATCCCTTTTATTTCCTGTCTTTGAATTGATGTTTACATTTCGTTTTATTGCTTAAAAACTTTATGCTTTTCATAAAAATGACAATAATAATCAAATGATAGTCCTCTTATTCATTGCTGCTATCTTATATGTCTCTTGGGAATGAAAGCTATTTCTTATGTAAAGGGGCATGGTCTGTCTCATGGAATGATTTAACTTGAAGGCATAATAACATGAGTTAACCGCTCACCAAATGATCAGCTTTCCACAGAGAGAGAGGATAAAGATGAGTGAGGATACTACCCAAAGGCAACACTTACAAGACACTGAAGCTAAGCGATGTGCGGCTAGATTATCAAAGTAAAGGGGAGCCATCTTTCACTTCCCTACATATAAATAAAAAATAAATTAGTAAATAAATAAATAAATAAAATGCTTGTATTCCCTTTGCTTAACCCCTAGTGCCTCGCAAAAAGCAAAAATTTTCTTTGTCAACCCTAATCCATGTAAGCACCCCATTTTTGACCGCTCGGCAATCTCCGAGCTGACCAAGCTCACTTTCACACATCACATGCCTATTAAGACTCTAAGCCCACCTTTTTAACTTGAATTTAGTCCACCTGTCGCTTCTCGGGCCCATAGGGCCCACTTGAAGCTAAATGACCATATTATCCCTGGGCATTCGAACGCCCCAGGGACCACACCGGCTCTGGGTTTCAAACCAGTAACCTTTTGAGATTACTTCTTATGGTATTTTCAACCTTCCTCTACCTTTCCGGATCATTCCGAGTCAGTTCCGTCAAACTCGGTACAAAATGACCGTTTTGCCCCTGATGGGCCGGTCTCCTTTTTCGACCGCACCGGCTCTGGGTATCAAACTGGTAACCTCCTGAGACTACTTTTGATGGTGTTCTCAACCTCCTTTTACCTTTCCGAATCATTCCAAGTCAATTCCGACCAACTCGGTGCAAAATGACCGTTTTGCCCCTAGTAGGCCAGTCTCCTTTTCCGACCACGCCGGCTCTGGGAATCAAACCGGCAACCTCTGGGAACATTCTAAATAATGTTTCCAGATCCCAAGTCTTCTTCCGGGATAGTCCGAGTTTGTCCCGGCAGTTTCCCGGTCCGATTGACCGTTTTAAGTGTTCTTGCTCACGTCTTATCCTCACTTTTTAAGTCAAATACCTCCAGGACACTATTTTAAGTGTTCTTGCTCCTTTCCGGCCTTCCGGGTCATTCCCGGCTCCTTCAAATCCTTCCCGGACTTTTCGGAGCCACTCCTAGTGAAGCTAGGCTGAAAATTGCATGGTAGTCACTAGTACAGGCACCCAAATCTAGTCAAAGATACGTTGTTTGCAGACTTTAAACATTTCCTAAATGGCTGGCGGCACTACTAGTGGCGCCAAGCCAAAAAATGGCCTGGCGCCACTCCTAGTGGCGCCAGTGTAAACTTTGGCCTGGCGCCACTGCAACAGGCACCAATGTTGTCCAACCTCTATAAAAACAGAGCCTCATTCAATGTGAAAGGGATCCACAAACTCAACCCAAAAATCATATAATTCGATATACAGAGCTCGAGCACCTAAAAAACCCTAGCTTCTCTAGGTTTTCCAAACCCTAGACACCCTACACAAACCCTAGCCTCCTATACACTCGTACACACCCCCATACTCATACACTAGCCTTCAACCATCCTTTGAAGACTTGAGGAGCTGCAATCCAAGGCTTAAAGAAAACTCTTGAAGATTGAAGACGAAGATCAAGATGAAGATCGAAGATCGAAGACAAGCAAGGCGCGCAAAATAAACAAGACATACGGTAGGCTCCCTGTTTAAATTTCCGCACTTTCCCCCTCTCTCTTCTCTCTCCTAACCCACTTGGGTTTTCTCTATTTTAATCCCCCATCTCTTTCCCCCTCCTTTCTTTGCATGCTTGAAACAAGGGGATTCCCGGTCCATGTGTAGGATTGGGCTATTGGAGAGTCACTGTGTCGGGGGCTTTCTTCTAGTCTAACCAGAGACCACGTGGGTCCGGCCCCCTTGATTATGTGGTGAAGCCTTAGCCTTGTATGTTCACGACCCCAGATTGCATTGTGCATATCATAGTCTTGCATCTTCCAAAATTCGTTTTCAAACTCGTTTTCAAAACTGTTTTCAAACTCGTTTTCAAAACTGTTTTCAAACTTGTTTTCAAAATTGCATCAAAATCCTCTTTTCAAAGACTTGTTTTCAAAACCACAATTCTAGGGTAATTCTAGCCTTTCCATGGCTAGGGTTGCTTTAGGAAAGTGTTACATTAAAAGTGACCTTTTGGGTCTATATTTTCAAATCTTATTGTTTTCCAAAATCACTTTCTTAAAGTGGTTTTAGCCTTCTTATGGCTAAAATCGCTTTAGGAAAGTGAGACGTTTTCATACCTTCCAAAAATTTTCTTTTCAAATCTTTACCTAAAAAATCTCTTTCAATATACTTTCCTAAAACTCTCCTCTCCAAAATTGTTTTCAAAAACTCCCACCCAAATCTATTTTTCAAAGCTTCCTTTTTCAACTCCTTTTCAAAAACTCTTTCTCCTCAAAATTCACTTTCTAAAAACATTCCCTAAATTCACTTTCCTAAAAACTCTCTTTCTAAAAATCTTCCTTCTAGAAACTCCCCTCTAGGATTTTTCCTCCCAAAATCTATGTTTCCAAAAACTCCTTCTTTCCAAAAATCTTTCCAAAAACTCTATTTCCAAATTCACTTTCCAAAAACTCCTCCCTATGATTTTCCTTCTAGAAAACCTTCGTTTCCAAAAGCGCACTTTCCAAAAACCCCTTCCTTGGAGCCCAAGTCAAGGCCTAGAACCCACGATTTGGAAACCCTAATTTTCTTTCCAAAAACATGGTTTTCAAACTTTGCCCCAAATCTAGGTTTTCAAAACCTCTTGTTTTCTACATCAAAACTATACATGTTTCCAAAACTTATTTTCTATGTCAAAACTATAATTTTTCAAATCTGTGGTTTCTCGAATCTCCCTTTCCAAATCCTTGCCAAGTCCTATCTTCTCGTTTAGGAAACTAAATCCCGTCCTCCGTTTTTGGAAACAAAATCAAACATTTTCCTTTAGAAACAAAATCCAATCCTGTCCTAATCCAACTTTTTCTTAATTCAAATCCTTCCTAAACTTCCACTTTTCTAAACCTTACGTTTTCAAAATTTGAACATAAAAATCTTTTCTAAATTTTAAAACTCAAGTTTCAAATCTTTCCTAATTCAACCCTTTCCTAATTCTACCCTCTTTTCAAATCTTAACTTTTCAAATCTAAGCTTTCAAACTTTTCCTAACCTCAAACCTTTCCTAATTTCAAGATTTTCTAAAAAACTTTAAGACTTTCTAAATCTTAAACTTTCCAAATTTCAAATCTTTCCAAATTCAAAACTTTCTAAATCTTAAACTTTCTCAAGATAAATCTTTCTAAACCTAAATCTCTCCAAAATTCTAAACTTTCCAAAACTTCAACATCTTTCTAAATCTAAAATTTTCTAAACTCAAAACTTTCTTATTTTCAAAACTTCTTTGTTTTCTAAACTTTTCCACTTTCAAAAATTCCCTTTTTCAAAGCATTCCAAAATTCAAAACTTTCTTAACTTGGAACTTTCTAAATTCTAAGCCTTTCTTAAACTAAACTTTTCCTAATTCAAAACATTTCTAAATTCAATACTTTCCTATTTTAAAACCTTTCTTAAACTAAACTTTTCCTAATTCAAAACATTTCTAAATTCAATACTTTCCTATTTTAAAACCTTTCTTAAACTAAACTTTTCCTAATTCAAAACATTTCTAAATTCAATACTTTCCTATTTCAAAACCTTTCTTAAAATGAAACATTCCAATTTTCAAAACTTTTCTAAGTTGAAACTTTCTTAAGTTCCGAAGTTTCCTAATTCAAAACTTTCCTAATTTGAAACTTTCCAAAAATGAAACTTTCCTAATTCGAAACTTTCTTAAATCGGACTTTTCCTAATTTGAACATTTCCTAAAATCCAATCGTTCCAAATCTTCCAAGTCTAACATTCCAATCTAATCTTTCTTAATCTCAAGTCTTTCCTAGGTCTCCTACCTTTCCTAAGTCTAGGTTTCCTAAACCTCCATCTTTCTAAAACCAAGTCTTTCCAAAATCTATCTCTTCAAATGAAAGTCCAATCTTCTCAATTTCAATTTCCAATCTCCTCTTCTAATCTCAAATCGAATCCAATTTTCAATTCAATCTCTTTCTTCCAATCCAATCTCTCTCTTCAAGTCAATCCCTTTTTAATCGGACTCCGGTCCGAACTACGACTGACCTGATTCCCCCAAAGGGATACGTAGGCAACCTTCATAGGTGCGGTCACAATACTTTTCAAACTTTCAATTCCACCCTCATGGGTGCGGTTTTCAAAATCTTTTCAAATCACAAATTCCCATCTACTTTCAAACTATCTATTTTCAAATTTCTATTTCCAAATTTTCAAACTTTCCAATTTCAATTCTATTTCTTCAAATCTATTTTCAAATCAAATCAATCTCTTTTCAAATCTATTTTTCAATTCTCTTAACTTGCACTTTTATATCATGCATCATGTTAGTTTTCAAACATTGTTTTTCTAAAGTGAATAGGATTGAATGTATGTTAATTAAAGACTCTCATAGGTGAATCTATGATAGATTGACATGTAGGTACCGAAAGGGCGGGGTAGGGTGATAGCTTAGTGCGTCTTCCCTACACGTAACCAACCTCCGAACCTAGGATCACTGTTTTCAAAGACCAAAAGGAGTTATTTCTCTAAAAAAGGGCTAAACGTTTTCCAAAAGTTGCCAAACATCCTGTTTTCTTAAAAACCCTCTCTTGAGGAGATATTTTCAAATCGTTTTCCAAAAACCCTAAGTGTAGTTTTCAGATTATGCTTAGTTTTTAGGTGACCTAACTCACCTTGATCAAGTTAGGTGGCGACTCCGAATCTTTTTCAAAAGCCCTTTATTCAAATCGATTTTCAATTCAAACCTAGTCGCACTCATTCTTCTGGGAGGGTGAGTTCTAACGAGAGAGCACAGTATTTTTCCCGCTTGTGTGAGTACTCCTCGAGAGCGAAAAATCTGGGCACGACAATCCAAGACTGTCCTCCCCATACTAGGGCAGACAATATTTGAGAACTCTAAGAATTGTATCCACCCCCATTGTGCTAAGGGAGCATTAAAGGCTCTATAGATCAAGCAATCTAGTTCAAAGTGAAGAGAGACCTTCATTTCATTTCCTATACAGTCAGAAGTAACCCCTTGCTGAACCCGTTGAACCATTTATCTTTTTCGAGAAAACCCAACCTAGGGATCACCGCTCACATTGGGTTAGATTGGACTGCCAAGGAAAAGTTCTAAAGGAAAAAGGGATGGTAGAATTACTCGTCTCATGAAAAGGAAAGAGATAAAAAGGGCAAAATGAAGGAAAAGAGTTGCCAAGGGGCAAAAGGCCGGAAAAAAAATGAAAAAAGAAAAAAATCTCTCTAAGGAAGAGCCTGAAGAAAACCATGATTGAGTCATCTTCAAAAGTATAATAGGAAGGCCGAAAGAGAAAGAAGACATGTTTATCTCAAAACGCGTATATAAAGGGTGAAAGAAAAGGGTCATTTTCACCCTGAGAAGTCATGAAAAAAGCAAGAAGGAAATTCAAAGGTGATCCTAGGTTACGAAAAAACCTAGTAGAAGCAATAGGTTTGAGTCTTTTCCCTCTCTCACAAAACCCTGAAACCATAGCCTACATTACAACCCTACTAAAGTCCACTTTGATTGAAAATAGATTGCTTGATCTAAATGAGCTAGACACGCTGCCGAAGCTAAAGGACGCTAACCTTATTGAAAAATAGTCAAGGACGGCATGGATCTAAACCCTACAGAAGAAGACATCAAATTTGAGCCTGCATATCCCATTGTTTCTGAAACCCCGTAACCTAGCCTACATTACGGTCCTAAATAAAGTCTTCTTAGATTGAAAGGACTGGCCGCTTATCGCTTTGCTAAAGGTCGGGAAAGCTGTTGCCAAAACCCCGAGAGTCAAGAGTTTCTGCCCAATAATCATATACACTAACCCCGAGGCAAAGAGTCGGAGGCGATCAAAAGGTTGAGAAAAGGTGCAAAGTGCTATCATCCAATTAAGGCAAGGTTCAGCCAGAGGAGAGGTTAGACCCTCGAAAAGGAAGGAGTTACCATTCCCAAAGATATCGAGTTCGACAACACCCCTTGTCATTCTGTTAGTTATTATATTTCTAATATGTGAATAAAAATATAATAATAAAAATAAAAAAAGAAGAAAAAATCTCATGAGGCGGATAACTACTCGAAGCACCAGCGTCCTACAAAGAAGACAGAACCGAAATCAGCCATATAAAAAAAAAAAAAAAAAACTAGATAACAATAGAGTGAACAGAAGAAGCAGAGGAAGAACAACATACCCCGCCACCACCTAGCTGAGATAACCGAGTCGTCAGGAAAGCTACCTCGGTCTGGTACTGATCCCGCTCTATTTGGTACTGATCCCTCTGGTCTTTCAAAGCAATAAACTTAGCTTGGGGCACATATCCTCCAACACGGCACCACAAGTCAACCACCTCCTGACCCACAGCGTATCCGCCTACTACTGTCTCAAACCAGGTGAAGGCACCCACAAAATGAGCCCCAAAGTGCGCAGCATAATCTGTATCCGGTGGAAGCAGGAACTCGGCACCCGGCTACCGCTCCTGATAGGGGATAGGTATTCCCACCACCAAGGCTCCAAACATATATTCCAGCAAAGCTCCTGCTAATCGGAACTCCTTATAAAATTGCTGCCAGTGTCGCTCTCCGAGATAGGACTCCTAAGTATCGTCACTAAGAAAAACAACCCTCGACAGAGACAACGGGACCAAGTACCGAATTGTCTTATAATGAACTAATCCAATGAAAGGCCACCAAGTCACATTCCTCGCCTCAATGAGCTCTAGGTTAGCTTGAAGCATCACAAAATCAGTAATCTTCGATCACTGGGCTACCCAGTCACGAGCCCACCTCAAAGCTCGAGGATAAAGGTCATCCTCGACAACTGCAAGGCGACGAACAGGAAGGTACTCGTAGCTCCACCAGACATGAAAGGGCTAGAAACTAGTCATGCTGCCCCAATGGGAGGAAGTCCGAACCCGCATCGACCGAAGGAAGCAACCAAAGGAGAAGGACCCCCAATCCAGATCAGATAGAGCCCCAAGATCAGTCATTATACTCATCAACCGAAAAGGCATAAGCGACTTGTTATTGTTGCAGAAGTAGCTGAAGATGCTATACAGTACAAGTCGCCGTCTCATATTGTCCCGCCTGGCAGGCGATGGCTCTGCAGCAAAGGTATGATCATCTTGACTGAGCTAAGAGACTGGGAAGGCAGAACGCTCGCGAGGGGGCAAGTCTAGCAGAATGCAGGCCTCGTCTCTATTGACTAACTGTAGAGTGATCCGCCGACCAACGAAGGAAAGCCCTGTGATGATGGCCCAATCCAAGGGAGTGGGTCCTAACTCGAAGCCGACAAAATGGAAGGTCCCGGTCTCCCCGAACCACCTCTCAACAAGCGCCAGTTCCAAATGCCGGTTTAGGCAGTTAGCCTGTAATCCCATGAAGGCTCCGAATCCGATCTCAACCAAGAAGGCACGATATGATGGAGTAACCCACTGCAAGGTCATGAAGACCTGATGAATAGCCCCTTTAAAAGCTGTGTACCCGAGGAGGGGACAAATGCTGTCTAAAGTACACACTGGGGTAATAAGCAAGATCCCCAAGTGGTAGGACATCGGGTATCCACAGATCTCCCAAGTCAGCATCCGTCTGCCTGTGTTTGGAGGAGGCTCTCCTGTAACCAATGAACCGGTTGCCCAGACTCAGTACCTCCTCCTCTATGCCAATCTCCTCTACAAAGGCCTGCTCAATCGGAGGAAAGGGGTCGATAGGTGGCCTACTCCCCTAACCACTTTAAGTAGACGCTACCTGCCTAGTAAACCGTCGACTACCCTTAGACCGACTGGAGCCACTAGTGGAATCTATCCGAGCCGCTTTCCTCGAGCAGCATCTCCTTTCAGAACCATCATCACCCTCATCTGCCATCCTAGAAAGATAAGCCAAGATAAGAGGTGTTATTATACAAACAAAAAAATAAATAATAATAAAAAATTTCAAATAATAAGTCGAAACGAATTTCCTACACCTTTCATTTTCCAACTTCAAAGTCAAATCTCGAGGGTTTTATATCTTTTTCCTTCAAAAAGATTTTTCTAAATTTTTTCCATCACTTTCCCTGATTTCTAAAAATTTTGATAGAGTTTCGTTTAAAATGGTCCCTACAACACCCATGACATCAACACAAAACACAAATCGTTCACTGCACAATGTTACAATCACATAACATCAACACTCGCACACACTTTTTAAATTTTAGACTTTTTCAAAATACACGCTTCATTTTTTCAATAAATCAATGGTTTTCAAAAAATGTCCTAAAATTCCTCAAAATCATTTCAAAAGTTTTCTAAAAATTCCTTAATTTTTCCAAATTTTAAACTCTAAAAATTTCATCAATTTATGAGGTTTTCCCATTTTTCTAATTTTCTAAGTATTTTTTTATTTTTTAAAAAATAAAAAATTCACCAAGTTTTCAAAAAATCACGAAACTTCACACGATTGTTAAGCACATTTTTCTAAGGCATATGGCATAAAAATCTAGCCAAAAAACCCAATGCCCAAACCTGTAGGAACAAACCGCCAATTCCTACAAAAACCCCTTTCACATAATCACATAAAATCACTCAAATTCAATCAAACAAGCACCAAAATGCAAAAATAACATCACCTTAATGTTCAAAACATATCAAAACATCAATTTCCACTATTCACATAACTCAAACGGAATTCTACACATCAAAATCAACAGAAAATTGAAAACTCACTTTTTGGAGTTCTCTGGCGAAATCTTCTCTTCCGTCGACTTTTCCGGCGACGTGGTCTCCTTCCGGCAATCACCCGTGGTCTCCAAGAAGTGCTCCTTCAAGGTTCAAGTTAGTTTCCCCACAAACTCTCTTAACTTTTCGAAAAGCTCTTCAAATGCCGCAAGTTTTCAAATTAGAATTTTTCTGGTTTTAATCCCAAGCCTGGCGCCACTAGCAGAGGCGCCAAGCTAAACTTTCCAAAGGCGCCACTCCTAGTGGCGCTTGTAAGCACCCCATTTTTTACCGCTCGGCAGTCTACGGTCTGTCCAGACTTGTTCTTAAGTCAGTATGGATGTTTTCCAATTGAAATCAGCTCTCTAAGTCTAATCTCGTCTATCCATCGCTTCGCGGGCCCACCAGGCCCAAATAGAGGCAAAATGACCAAAACGCCCTTAGGGGCATTATCATTTCCAATTCCAAAATAGGCATGTCTTTCCAAAGACGATAAGACCTCTTTTCAATTCCAATAAGCACGCCTACTGAGAAAGTTAACTTCTCAGGTGCTAAGTCCCTTTATTAGTTCCTGAGATCAAGCAGTCTCGGGAATGATCCCGAACCGTCAGAGTAGCAGAAATACTCGCAAACATCGCAATCGTTAGAGTAGCAGAAATACTCGCAAACATTGCAACTATTAGAGTAGCAGAAATACTCACAAGCAGGTCGATATAGGGAATTGCCAACAAACCCTTGTGTCATGAGACTGCTGTCAAAGTGACGGAAACACTCAAAACCCAGGTCAACACCAGTGCCTGCTAGTCCACTTCGATGAAACATGACCAAACTGTCCCTAGGGCCATTTTTTGGCACGTTTCTCGAGAACACACCTGAGTCCTCGGAATGGTAAGTCCACCCCTTTCCAATATTGTCTTAAAATCAATCCGGTATGATTAGGTGTCTTCTAGTCAGTTTCAGGCCAATTCCGAGACTTTCCGGTCAAGATGACCATTTTGCCCCCAAGCATCCGAACGCTCCGGGGACCACACCGGCTGTGGGTATCAAACCGAAAGCCTCCCGAGAATGCTTCTTATAGTGTTCTCAACCTTTCTTTATCTTTCTGAATCATTCCGAGTCAGTTCCAGTAAACCCGGTGCACAATAACCGTTTTGCCTATGGTGGGCCGGTCGCTTTTTCCGACCACACAGGCTCTGGTTATCAAGCCAGTAGCCTTTGGGAACATTCTGAATAATGTTTCTAAATCTCGAGTCTTCTTCCGGGACATTCTGAATCCATCCCGACAACTTTTCTATCTAGTTGATCGTTTTGCCCCTAATGGCCCGGTCAACCCTTTCGATAGTTCTTGTCATCCTTTTTCAAGTCCATTACCTCTAGGACCCTATTCTAAGGGTTCCTGTCCCTTTTAGGCCTTCCAGGCCATTCCCAGTCCCTTAAGTCCTTCCCAAGCTTTCCGGAGTCACCCCTAGTGAAGCCAAGCTAAAAATTGCATGGTAGTCAGTAGTACAGGTGCCCAAATCTTCTCAAGATACGTTGCTTGCCTACTCAATGAACTTTCCTAAGTTGCTGGCGCCACTACTAGTGGCGCCAAGCTAAAAAATGGCCTGGAGTGGCGCTAAGAGGAAATTTGCATTGGCACCACAGCAACAAGCGCTAGGTCATTCCCTTGTCTATAAATACAGATCCTCCTCCAGTGTGAAAGAGGCCTGCAAACTCAGTCTAAAAACCCTACTTTTCGATATACAGAGCTCGTAGTCTCTCTAAAACCTAGCTTCTTTAGGTTCTCTAAACCTTAGCCTCCATACACAAACCCTAGCCTTCTATACACTCACATACACTTCTATACACTCATACACTAGCCTCCAAAGCCTCCTTTGAAGACTTGAAGAGCTGCAATCTGAAGCCTTGAAGATTGAAGACAAACTCTTAAAGATTGAAGTGAAGATCGAAGCAAGACAAGCAGAGCAAAGTGCACAAAGCTAAACAAAGATAAAAAGACTTAAGGTAGGCTTTCTTTTTATGTTTCTGGACTTCCCCCCTCTCCCTTCTCTCTCCGAACCCACTTGGGTTTTCTTCTATTTTAATCCCTCATCTTCTTCCCCCCTTTCTTGCATGCTTGAAACAAGGAAATTCCTGGTCCATGTGTAGGATTAGGCTTTTGGAAAGTCACCGTGTCGGGGGCTTTCTTTTAGTCTAACTAGAGACCACGTGGGTTTGGCCCCCTTGATTATGTGGTGAAGCCTTTAACCTTGTATGTTCACGACCCTCTTTGCATTGTACATATCATGATCTTGCATTCTTCCAAAATTCGTTTTCAAACTCGTTTTTCAAAACTTGCATTAACATTGTTTTCAAAATTGCATCAAAATCTTCTTTTCCAAAACTTGTTTTCAAAATCACAATCCTAAGGTCATTTTAGCATTTTCATGGTTAGGGTTGTTTTAGGAAAGTGTTACATTTAAAGTGACAAATATGGTCCATATTTTCAAAACATTATTGTTTTCAAAACCACTATCTTAAAGTGGTTCTAACCTTCTTATGGTTAGAATAGCTTTAGGAAAGTGAGGTATTTTTTATATACTTTCTAAAAACACTCTTTTCAAATCCCTCTTTCTAAAAACCTCTTTTTCAATATACTTTCTAAAAACGCTCTCCAATCTCCTTCTTCAAATTCCTTTCTAAAATTGTTTTTCAAAAACTCCCTCCAAAAATCTATTTTCAAAACTTCCTTTTCAACTCCTTTCCAAAACACTCTCTTCAAAATTCCTTTCCTAAAATTACTCCCTAGGTTTCCTTCTTAGAAAACTCTCTCCAATCTCATTTCCAAAATTGTTTTTCAAAAACTCCTTTCCAATAATCTCTTTCCAAAAACATCTTTCCTAAAAGCTCCTTTCCAAAAACGCTTTCCTCAAAGTTCATTCTCCAAAGACGCTCTTTATGTTTCCTTCCTAAACAACTCTTCCCAAAAATCTCTTTCTAAAAACTCCTCTCTGGGATTTCTTTCCAGAAACTCTCTCTTCAAAATTTACTTTCTAGAAACTCCTTTCTAGGATTTCCTTCAAAATACCCCTCTTTCTACAAAACCCACTTTCTAAAAACTCTTTCCTTAGAATCCAAGTTAAACCTTATAACCCACAATTAGGAAACCCTAATTTTCTTTCCCAAAAGCATGATTTCCAATCCCTTATTTTGGCCTCAGAACCTAGGTTCCCCAAACCTCTTGTTTTCTACATCAAAACTATGTAGATTTCTAAAACCACTTTTCTACATCAAAACTATAGTCTTCCCAAAACTAGGATTTCCAAAACTCCACCTTTCTGAATCCATGTTAAATCCAATCTTCCCTTTAGGAAACTAAACCCAATCTCCCCTTTAGGAAACTAGATCCAATCCTCTGTTTTTTGAAACAAAATCAAAACATCTCTTTTTAGAAACAAAATCCAATCCTTGTTTTAGGAAATAGGAATCTCAATCATTTCAAGCCCAAATCTTTCCTAATTCAAATCCTTGCTAATCTCCTACTTTCCTAAACTTTAAGTTTCCAAAACTTACACTTTTAAATCTTTCCTTAAACTTTAAACTTCCAAATTCTTCTTAATCTAAACTTTTCCTAATTCCAACCTTCTCTAAATTCCATACCTTTCCAAATCTAAATCTTCAAATATTTCTTAAGTTCAAATCTTTCCAAAACACTGAACTTTCTTAAATTTAAATCTTTCTAAAATTCTAAACTTCCTAAATCTCAAATCTTTCCAAATCCGAAACTTTCCAAATTCGAAACTTTCTTAAGTTGAAACATTCTAAATTCTAAACTTTCCAACTTTCAAAACTTCCCAATTTTAAAACATTCCAAATTCAAAACTTTCCTATTTCAAAAACTTTTCTAATTCAAAACCTTTCTTAAAATAAAACTTTCATAATTTGAAACCTTTCTTAAAATGAGACTTTCTTAATTCAAAACTTTCCTAAACCAAGACTTTCCTAAAATGGCACTTTCCTATTTTGAAACTTTCCTAAATTGGACCTTTCCTAATTCAAACCCTTCCTAAATCCAATCCTTCTTCGATCTTCCAAGTTCAACACTTGAGTCGAATCTTTCCTAAGTCTCAAGTCGTTTTTAAGCCTAGGTTTCTTAAAACCAAGCTTCCCGAAATCGAATCTTTTCAAATCTTCCAATCAAAATCTCTTTCTTCCAATCACACCTTCTATTTTCAATCGGACTCTTGTTCGAACTACGATTGACCTGATTCCTCCAAAAGGATACATAGGCAACCCTCATGGGTGCGGTCACAACCTTTTTCAAGTTTCTATTTCCACAACCTTTTTCAAATTTCAAATTCCACAATCTCTTTCAAGCTTCTTGTAAGCACCCCATTTTTGCCTACTCGGTAATCTCCGGCCCGACCGGATTCGGTTTCTAATATCACTGTAAGCACCCCATTTTTGACCGCTCGGCAGTTTACACTCCGTCTAGACTTGTTTTCAAGTCATTGTGGACATATTCCAATCAAAACCAATCCTCTAGGTCCAAATTCCGTCTTTCCATCACTTCGCGGGCCTGTCAGACCCAAATAGAGGCAAAATAACCAAAATACCCTTAGGGGCATTGTCCTTTCTTATTCCAATTCCAATCCCTCTCTCGAGACAGTTTATTCCTCGAGACGGTTCGAGTAGCAAAACTACTCACACAACCGTTAGAGTGGCGAAAACACTCATAAAACCGTTAGAGTGGCGGAAACACTCACAAAACCGTTAGAGTAGCGGAAGTACTCACAAAACCGCTAGAGTGGCGGAAAAACTCAAAACCCAGGCACGTCTCTTTGGAGACGGTAAGACCCCTTTCCAATCCCACTCTCGAGACAGTTTATTCCTCGAGACCGTCCGAGTAGCAAAACTACTCACAAAACCGTTAGAGTAGCGGAAATACTCACAGAACTGTTAAAGTAGCGGAAATACTCACAGAACCGTTTGAGTAGCAGAAATACTCACAAGACCCGTTAGAGTAGCGGAAATACTCAACCCCATCTGAGTAGCGGAAATACTCCCAAATCATCAACCTCGTCCGAGTAGCGGAAATACTCACAAATCATCAACCTCGTCCGAGTAGCGGAAGTACTCACACCGTGAGAGTGGCGGAAACACTCAAAACCCAGGTCAACACCAGTGTCTGTTAGCTCACTTCGGTGAAAAATGACCAGACTACCCTTAGGACCTTTTCCGAGACTTTTCGGTCAAGATGACCATTTTGCCCCTAAGCATCCGAATGCCCCGGGAACCACACCGGCTCTGGGTATCAAACCGGTAACCTCCTGAGAATACTTTTTATAGTATTCTCAACCTTCCCTTACCTTTTCGGATCATTCTGAGTCAGTTCCGGCCAACCCGGTACAAAATGGCCGTTTTGCCCCTAGAGGGCCGGTCTACTTCTTCGACCATACCGGCTTTGAGTATCAAACCGGTAATATCCTGAGAATACTTTTTATAGTATTCTCAACCTTCTTTTACCTTTCCGGACCATTCCGAGTCAGTTCCGGCCAACCCGGTACAAAATGGTCGTTTTGCCCCTAGAGGGCCGGTCTCCTTCTTTGACCACACCGGCTATGGGTATCAAACCGGTAATGTCCCAATAATACTTTTCATAGTGTTCTCAACCTTCCTTTACCTTTCCGGATCATTTCGAGTCAGTTCCGGCAAACCCGGTACAAAATGACCGTTTTGCCCCTGGTGGGCCGGTCTCCATTTCCGACCACGCCGGCCCTGGGAATCAAACCGGCACCCTCTGGGAACATTCTAAATAATGTTTCCAGATCCCAAGTCTTTTCCCGGGACAATCCGAGTTCGCCCCGGCAGTTTTCCAGTCCAATTGACCGTTTTGCTCTTAAATGCCCGGTCAACCTTTCCGACCCACCTTATCTTCATTTTTCAAGTCAAATACCTCCAGGACACTATTTCAAGTGTTCCTGCTTCTTTCCGGCCTTCTGGGTCACTCCCGGCTCCTTCAAATCATTCCCGGACTTTCCGGAGTCACTCCTAGTGAAGCCAGGCTAAAGATTGCATGGTAGTCACTAGTACAGGCACCCAAATCAAGTCAAAGATACGTTGCTTGCCGACCTTAATTGTTTCCTAAATGGCTGGTGCCACTCCTAGTGGCGCCAGTGTATCATTTGGCCTAGCGCCACTGCAACAGGCGCCAGGTTTGTCATCCTTCTATAAATACAGAGCCTCGTTCAACGTGAAAAGGGTCTGCAAACTTAACCTAAAAATCCTATATTTCGATATACAGAGCTCGAGCACCTCCAAAACCCTAGCCTCCCTAGGTTTTCCCAAACCCTAGCCACTATACACAAACCCTAGCCTCCTATACACTCATACACTCCCCCATACACTCATACACTGGCCTTCAACCACTCTTTGAAGACTTTAACAGCTGTCATCCAAAGCTTGAAGACAACTCTTGAAGACTGAAGACGAAGATCAAGACGAAGACCGAAGAGGTAGGCTCCCTATTTAAATTTCCGCACTTCCCCCCTCTCTCTTCTCTCTCTAACCCACTTGGGTTTTCTCTATTTTAATCCCCCATCTCTTTCCCCCCCTTTCTTTGCATGCTTGAAATAAGGGGATTCCCAGTCCATGTGTAGGATTAGGCTATTGGAGAGTCACCGTGTCGGGGGCTTTCTTCTAGTCTAACCAGAGACCACGTGGGTCCGGCCCCCTTGATTATGTGGTGAAGCCTTAACCTTGTATGTTCACGACCCCAAATTGCATTGTGCATATCATAATCTTGCATCTTCCAAAATTCGTTTTCAAAGTTGTTTTCAAAACTGTTTTTCAAAATTGCATAAAAATCTCTTTTTCAAAAACTTGTTTTCAAAACCACAATTCTAAGGTGATTCTAGCCTTTTCATGGCTAGGGTTGCTTTAGGAAAGTGTCATATTAAAAATGACCTTTTGGTCTATATTTTCAAACCTTATTTTCAAAACCGCTTTCCTAAAGTGGTTCTAGCCCTCTTATGGTTAGAATCGCTTTAGGAAAGTGAGACGTTTTCATACTTTTCAAAAAACTCTCTCTTTTCATAAATCTCTTCCTAAAAATCTTCTTTTTCAACATACTTTCCTAAAACTCTCCTCTCCACAATTGTTTTCAAAAACTCCCCTCCAAAATCTATTTTTCAAAATTCCCTTTTTCAACTCCTTTCCAAAACTCTTTCTCTTTAAAATCCCTTCCTAAAAACTCTCTTCAAAAACCTTTCTAAAAAATTCTCTTTCCAAAATCTTCCTTCTAGAAATTTCCTCTCTAGGATTTCCATCTAAAATCTTCGTTTCTAAAAACACACTTTCCAAAAACTCCTTATTTCCAAAAATCTTTCCAAAAACTCTCTTTCCAAATTCACTTTCCAAAAACTCCTCCCTATGATTCCCCTTCTAGAAAACCTTCGTTTCCAAAAATGCATTTTCTAAAAACTCTTTCCTTAGAGCCCAAGTCAAGCTCTAGAACCCGCAATTAGGAAACCCTAATTTTCTTTCGAAAAACATGGTTTTCAAACTTTGCCCCAAACCTAGGTTTCCAAAATCTCTTGTTTTCACATCAAAAATATACATGTTTCCAAAACCTATTTTCTACGTCAAAACTATGGTTTTTCAAATCTAGGGTTTCTAAAACCTCCCTTTCCAAATCCTTGCCAAATCAAATCTTCCCTTTAGGAAACAAAATCAAACCTTTGCTTTAGGAAACCAAATCCAATCTCCCCGTTTAGGAAAACTAGACCTTATCTTCCGTTTCTGGAAACGAAGTCAAACCTTCCCTTTTAGAAACAAAATCCAATCCTTTCCTAATCCAACCTTTTTTTAATTCAAATCCTTCCTAAACTTCCATCTTCCTAAACCATAAGTTTCCTAAAACACAAAATTCAAATCTTTCCTAATTCAACCCTTTCCTAATTCTACCCTCCTCTCAAATCTTAACTTTTCAAACCTAAGTTTTCAAACTCTTCCTAAACTCAAACCTTTCCTAATCTCAAGATTTTCTAAAATTCTAAAACTTTCTAAATCTTAAACTTTCTAAATTTCAAATCTTTCCAAATTCAAAACTTTCTAAGTTCAAAACTTTCTTAAGTTAAATCTTTCTAAACCTAAATCTTTCCAAATTCTAAACTTTCCAAAACTTCAAAATCTTTTCAAATCTAAGACTTTTCTAAACTCAAAACTTTCTTAATTTAAGACTTTCTTAAGTTGAAACTTTCTTAATTCAAACATTTCCTAAATTGAAAACTTTTCAATTTTCTAAAACTTTCCTAAATTCAAAACTTTCCTAAACCTAAAACTTTCCTAAATTCAAAACTTTCTTAATTTGAAACTTTCCAAATTTTAAACCTTTCTCAAACTAAACTTTTCTTAATTCAAAACATTTCTAAATTCAATACTTTCCCATTTCAAAACTTTTCTAATTTCGAAACTTTCCAAAAATGACACTTTCCTAATTTCGAAACTTTCCAAAAATGACACTTTCCTAATGTCGAAACTTTCCAAAAACAAAACTCTCCTAAATCGGACCTTTCTTAATTCAAACATTTTCTAAATCTAATTTTTCTCTAAACCTTCCAAGTCGAGTCAAATCTTTCCTAAGTCTAGGTTTCCTAAAACCAAATCTTTCCAAAATCAATCTTCCTAAATCAAAGTCCAATCTTCTCAATTTCAATTTCCAATCTCCTCTTCTAATTTCAAGTCAAATTCAATTTTCAATTCAATCTCTTTTCAAATCAAACCTTCTATTTTCAATCGGACTCTTGTCCGAACTACGACTGACTTGATTCCCCCAAAGGGATACGTAGGCAACTTTCATAGGTGCAGTCACAATACTTTTCAAACTTTCAATTCCACCCTCATGGGTGCGGTTTCCAAAATCTATTTTCAAATTTCAAATTTCAATCAATTTTCAAAATTCTAATTTTGAAATTTCTATTTTCAAATTCCTATTTCCAAGTTTTCAAACTTTCCAATTTCAATTCTATCTCTTCAAATCTATTTTCAAATCAAATTCTTTTCAAATTTATTTCCAAATCTATTTTTCAATTCTCCTAATTTGCACTTGCATATCATGCATCATGTTAGTTTTCAAACACTGTTTTTCAAAGTAGATAGGATTGAACCATTAGTTAGTTAAAGACTCTCATAGGTGAATCTAGGGTAGATTGACATGTAGGCACCGAAAGGGCGGGGTAGGGTGATGGCTTAGTGTGTCTTCCCTACACGTAACCAACCTCTGAACTTAGGATCATTGATTTCAAAGACCAAAAGAAGTTATTTTTCTAAAAGGGGCTAAATGTTTTCCAAAGGTTGCCAAACAACCAGTTTTCTTAAAAACCCTCTCTTGAGGAGATATTTTCAAATCCTTTTTCAAAAAACCCTAAGTGTAGTCTTCGGATTATGCTTAGTTTTTAGGTGACCTAAGTCACCTTAATCAAGTTAGGTGGCGACTCCGAATCTTTTTCAAAAGCCCTTTATTCAAACTAGTTTTTCAATTCAAACCTAGTCGCACTCATTCTTTTAGGAGGGTGAGTTCTAACGAGAGAGTACAATATTTTTCCCGCTTGGGTGAGTATTCTTCGAGTGCGAAAAATCTGGGCGCGACAACAACACATGCAGGCTCAAGATAAGCCTTTCAATCTCCAATCCATCCAACTGGTCGCTTCTCGGGTCCACAATGATCCACTGAAGCCTTAAGCACCATTATTCCAGGAAGCTTTCCGGACCGGGCGGTCTTGGGAACCAACGCCATCCAAGTAGCTCCCCAGGATCGGGCGATCTCGGGGACCAACACCTCATCAAAGATTCCAGACGGTTCATTTCTGGCGCCTGCTAGCCCACCAATGTAGAATGTCCGTCATTCGGTAGTTCTCTGGGACCAGGCGTTCTCGGAGACCAACACCACCCTTCCAAGTAGCTTTTTGGGACCAGGCGTTCTCAAGAACCAACACCAGCCTATAGGTAGCTCTCGAAGACCAGGCGTTCTTAGAGACCAACACCGCACAGGTAGTTTTACCAGACCGAGCAGTCTTGGGAACCAACACCTAGGTCAACACCGGCGCCTGTTAGCCCGACTCGGTGAAAAATGACCAAATCTGCCCCTTGGGGGGCCTCCAAGCACGTTTTGGGAAAGTTCAAAATCCCTCAAAACGATAAGTCCATCCTTCCAAATATTGTCAAACCATCAGGCGTCCCCCGCACGCCATTTGGTCCAAATCCGGTCCTATTTCGGCTCACTCTGGTTAAAATGACCATTTTGCCCCTAAACGACTCAGCACGACACGAACCCCGCTGAACGGCGACAGACTCTCTCAAAACCATCCCTGAATAGCCCTACACACCTAACACAATATACCAAACCACTCCTGACCATTTCCAGCCAACTCCGGTCAAAATGACTGTTTTGCCCCTGGGAGCCAAAAACGCCCCGGAACAGCACCGGCCTTGGGATTTCGAGCAAAGGATTTCACCGCACGCCTTTGTTTAACCCAAGGAACACCCTACGACACTAAGCTCACATCACTCGATAAAAGTTTCCTGGAGCGTCTCACAGACGCTCTGCTTAAATTCTCTTTTCTCCCGATTCCCCGATTATATCACACCGTTGTAAACACCCCATTTTTGACCGCTCGGCAGTCTACACTCCGTCCAGACTTGTTTTCAAGTCATTTTGGGCATATTCCTATCGAATCCAATTCTCTAGTTCCAAATTCCGACTTTCCATCGCTTTACGGGCCTGTTAGGCCCAAATAAAGGCAAAATGACCAAAATGCCCTTAGGGGCATTGTCCTTTCCTTTCCAATTCCAATCCCTCTGTCGAGACAGTTTATTCCTTGAGATGGTCCGAGTAGCAAAACTACTCATAAAACCATTAGAGTAGCGAAAATACTCACAAAACCGTCAGAGTGGCGGAAACACTCACAAAACCGTCAGAGTGGCGGAAACACTCACACCGTTAGAGTGGCGGAAACACTCAAAACCAAGGCATGTCTCTTCGGAGTCGGTAAGACCCCTTTCCAATCCCTCTCTCGAGACAGTTTATTCCTCGAGACGGTCCGAGTAGCAAAACTACTCACACAACTGTTAGAGTAGCGGAAATACTCTCAGAGCCGTCCGAGTAGCGAAAATACTCAACCGTTAGAGTAGCGGAAATACTCACAGAGCCATTAGAGTAGCGGAAATACTCAACCGTTAGAGTAGCGGAAATACTCACAGAACTGTTAGAGTAGCGGAAATACTCACAGACCCGTTAGAGTAGCGGAAATACTCACAAGACCCGTTAGAGTAGCGGAAATACTCACAAAACCGTTAGAGTAGCGGAAATACTCCCAAATCATTAACGCCGTCTGAGTAGCGGAAATACTCAACCCCGTTCGAGTAACGGAAATACTCATAAATCATTAATCCCGTCCGAGTACCGGAAGTACTCACACCGTTAAAGTGGCGGAAACACTCAAAACCTAGGTCAATACCCGTGTTTGTTAGCTCACTTCGGTGAAAAAGGACCAGACTACCCTTGGGACCTTTTCCGAGACTTTTCGGTCAAGATGACCATTTTGGCCCCTAAGCATCCGAATGCCCCGGGAACCACACCGGCTCTGGGTATCAAACCGGTAATGTCCCGAGAATACTTTTTATAGTGTTCTCGACCTTCCTTTACCTTTCCGGACCATTCCGAGTTAGTTCCGGGTAACCTGGTACAAGATGACCGTTTTGCCCTTGGAGGGCCGGTCTCCTTCTTCGACCACACCGGCTCTGGGTATCAAACCGGTAATGTCTCGAGAATACTTTTTATAGTGTTCTCGACCTTCCTTTACCTTTACGGACCATTCCGAGTCAGTTCCGACAAACCCGGTACAAAATGACCGTTTTGCCCCTGGTGGGCCGGTCTCCATTTCCGACCACGCCGACCCTGGGAATCAAACCGGCAACCTCTGGGAACATTCTAAATAATGTTTCCAGATCCCAAGTCTTTTTCCGAGACAATCCGGGTTCGCCCCGGCAGTTTCCTAGTCCGATTGACCATTTTGCCCCTAAAGGCCCGGTCAACCTTTCCGACTCACCTTATCTTCATTTTTCAAGTCAAATACCTCCAGAACACTATTTTGAGTATTCCTGCTCCTTTCTGGCCTTCTGGGTCATTCCCGGCTCCTTCAAATCGTTCCCGGACTTTTTGGAGTCACTCCTAGTGAAGTTAGGCTAAAAATTGCATGGTAGTCACTAGTACAGGCGCCCAAATCTAGTCAAAGATACGTTGCTTGCCGACCTTAATTCTTTCTTAAATGGCTGGCGCCACTACTAGTGGCGCCAGTGTATAATTTGGCCTGGCGCCACTACAACAGGTGTCAGGTTTGTCTTCCCTCTGTAAATACAGAGCCTCGTTCAACGTGAAAGGGGTCTGCAAAACTTAACCTAAAAATCCTATATTTCGATATACAGAGCTCGAGCACCTCCAAAACCCTAGCCTCCCCAGGTTTTCCCAAACCCTAGCCACTATACACAAACCCTAGCCTCCTATACACTCATACACTCCCCCATACACTCATACGCTAGCCTTCAACCACCCTCCGAAGACTTGAAGTGCTGCAGTCCAAAGCTTGAAAACAACCCTTGAAGACTGAAGAAGAAGATCAAGACGAAGACCGAAGATCGAAGACAAGCAAGGCGCGCAAATTAAAGAAGATACAAGGTAGGCTCCCTATTTAAGTTTTTGCACTTCCCCCCTCTCTCTTCTCTCTCCAACCCACTTGGGTTTTCTCTATTTTGATCCCCCATCTCCTTCCCCCCCTTTCTTTGCATGCTTGAAACAAGGGGATTCCCGGTCCATGTGTAGGATTGGACTATTGGAGAGTCACCGTGTCGGGGGCTTTCTTCTAGTCTAACCAAAAACCACGTGGGTCCGGCCCCCTTGATTATGTGGTGAAGCCTTAACCTTGTATGTTCACGACCCCAAATTGCATTGTGCATATCATAGTCTTACATCTTCCAAAAACCGTTTTCAAAGTTGTTTTTCAAAACGTTTTCAAACTTGTTTTCAAAATTGCATCAAAATCTCTTTTTCAAAAACATGTTTTCAAAACCACAATTCTAGGGTGATTCTAGCCTTTCCATGGCTAGGGTTGCTTTAGGAAAGTGTTACATTAAAAGTGACCTCTTTGGTCTATATTTTCGAATCTTATTGTTTTCCAAAACCACTTCCTTAAAGTGGTTCTAGCCCTCTTATGGCTAGAATCGCTTTAGGAAAGTGAGACGATTTTTTCACTTTCCTAAAACTCTCTTTTCCAATCCCTCCTCTTAAAAATCTCTTTTCCAACATGTTTTCCAAAAAGCTCTCTCTTCAAAAATCTCTTCCTAAAAATCTCTTTTTCAACATACTTTCCTTAAACTCTCCTATCCAAAATTGTTTTCAAAAACTCCCTTCTAAAATTCATTTTTCAAAATTCTCTTTTTCAACTCCTCTCCAAAATCTTTTCCTCAAAATTCACTTTTTAAAACATTCCCTAGATTCACCTTCCTAAAAACTCCCTCCAAAAATCTTTCCAAAAAACTCTTTTTCCAAAATTTTCCTTCTAGAAACTCTCCTCTAGGATCTTCCTTCTAAAATCTACGTTGCCAAAAACACACTTTCCAAAACTCCTTCTCTTTAAAATCTTTTTCCAAAAACTCTCTTTCCAAATTCACTTCCCAAAAACTCCTCCCTAGGTTTTCTTTCCAAAAACTCGTTTCCAAAAGCGTATTTTCTAAAAATCTCTTTCCTTAGAGTCCAAGTCAAGCCCTAGAGCTAACCATTAGGAAACCCTAATTTTCTATCAAAAAACATGATTTTCAAACTTTGCCCCAAACCTAGGTTTTCAAAACCTCTAGTTTTCACATCCAAATTATTCATGTTTCCAAAACCTCTTTTTTACGTCAAAACTATAATTTTCCAAAACTAGGATTTCTAGAATCTCCCTTTTCAAATCCTTGCCAAATCCTATCTTCCCTTTAGGAAATCAAATCCAATCCTCTGTTTTTGGAAACAAAATCAAATCTTTTCTTTTAGAAACTAAATCCAATCCCCTCCTAATCCCAAACCTTTCCTAATTCAACTCCTTCCTAAACCATAAGTTTCCTAAACCCAAACTTTAAACCTTTCCTTAAATTTCAAAATCCAACTCTTTCCTAATTCAAATCCTTCCTAAACTTCTACCTTCCTAAATCTTAAGTTTCCAAAACTTGAATGTAAAAATCTTTCCTAAACTTTAAAACTCAACTTTCCAATCTTTCCTAATTCAACCCTTTCCTAATTCTACCCCTTTCCAAAATCTTTTTCAAATCTAAGCTTTCAAATCTTTCCTAAACTCAAACCTTTCCTAATATTAGGATTTTCTAAAACTCTAAAACTTTCTAAATCTTAAACTTTCTAAATATCAAATCTTTCCAAATTCAAAACTTTCTAAATTTGAAACCTTCTTAAGTTAAATCTTTCTAAACCTAAAAACTTTCTAAATTCTAAACTTTCTTAAACTTCAAATCTTTCCAAATCTAAGACTTTCTTAAGTCGAGACTTTCTTAATTCAAACATTTTTTAAATTGAAAACTTTCCTTTTTCAAACCTTTCCCAAAACGAAACTTTCTTATTTTCAAAACTTCCTTGTTTTCAAAACTTTCCAAAATCAAAACTTCCCTTTTTCAAACATTTCTAAATTCAAAACCCTCCTAATTTGAAATCTTTCCTAAAACAACACTTTCCTAAGTTGAAACTTTCTTAAACCTAAAACTTTCCTAATTTCAAACTTTCCGAAAATGATACGTTCCTAATTCGAAACTTTCCTAATCCAAATTTTTCCAAAATTCCAAGTTTCCAAATCTTCCAAATCCAACATTCCAATCCAATCTTTCTTAATCTCAAGTCTTTCCTAGGTCTCCTACCTTTCCTAAGTCTAGGTTTCCTAAACCTCCATCTTTCCAAAACTAAGTCTTTCCAAAGCAAGTCCCATCCTCTCCATTCCAATTTCAAATCTCCTTTTTTCAAATCAAATTCAAGGTCCAATTCAAGTTCCTTCTTCAAATCCACTCTTCTATTTTCAATCGAACTCCGGTCCGAACTACGACTGACCTGATTCCCCTAAAGGGATACGTAGGCAACCTTCATAGGTGCGGTCACAATATTTTTCAAACTTTCAATTCCACCCTCATGGGTGTGGTTTCCAAAATCTTTTCAAATCTCACATTCCAATCTATTTTCAAAATTCCAAAATTTCTATTTTCAAACTTCTACTTTCAATTTTCAAACTTTTCAATTTCAATTCTATTTCTTCAAATCTATTTTCAAATCAAATCAATTTATTTTCAAATCAATTTCTATTTTCCCATTCTCTCATCTTGCACTTGCATATCATGCATCATATTTTTCAAACATTTGTTTTTCAAAGTAAATAGGGTTGAACTATAGTTAATTGAAGACTGTCATAGGTGAATTTAGGGTAGATTGACATGTAGGTACCGAAAGGGCGGGGTAGGGTGATAGCTTAGTGCGTCTTCTCTACACGTAACCAACCTTCGAACCTAAGATCACTGTTTTCGAAAGACCAAAAAGGAGTTTTTTTTCAAAAAGGGCTAAATGTTTTCCAAAGGTTGCCAAACAACCCGTTTTCCTAAAAACCCTCTCTTGAGGAGATATTTTCAAAATTGTTTTTCAAAAATCCTAAGTGTAGTCTTCGGATTACTCTTAGTTTTTAGGTGACCTAACTCACCTTAATCAAGTTAGGTGGTGACTCCGAATCTTTTTCAAAAGCCCTTTATTCAAATCAATTTTCAATTCAAACCTAGTCACACTCATTCTTCTAGGAGGGTGAGTTCTAACGAGAGAGTACAGCATTTTTTCCGCTTGGGTGAGTATTCCTCGAGTGCAAAAAATCTGGGCGCGACAACCGTCAACCGACTTGAGAAACGCGTAAATTAGGGAATTCTTAAAAGCTCGTCCATAGATCTTTTCATCGATACGGTTCGATCAAATAGATCACCCCTCGAAGCCCTCCATCGTACGGTGTGCAAACCATGATTTTCAACAACCCCTGGAGCGTCTCGCAGACGCTCCGCTAGGGTTGACTTTTTCTTCGATTCCCTAATCAAAACGCACCGTCAAACAACTTGAGAAATGCGTAAATTTGGGAATTCTAGAAAGTATTTCCAGAGTACTTTCTATCGGAACGGTCCGATCAAATAGATCACTTCTCGAATGCCTCGATCATATCAAATGAAAACAGCCACTTTTAAACACCCACGAAGCGTATCACAGACGCTCTACAAAAGTGTCCTTTTTGGCATGCTTCCCAAGATGATATCCCACGCTTCTGAACATAATTTAAACTCCTCGAAAACATGAAAGTTCATCGGATGCACTAGGAGAATATCCCGAGTGTGATCGATTCCCTTGGAACCTTCCCGGTTGGCCTAATTATCGAGGCAAAGTTTGGGCGAATCTTTCCGGTGGTGGAGCGTATGCTACATGCGCTCAAATTTTGTTCAGATCGACTGACTTTCGATCAACAGTCGAGATTTAATCAGTATATAGGGTGCCACGTGTTATTCTAGCAATGGAACAGTACCTTCGCATGTGGGACATGCGCACGGCCAAAATTTAGCCATGCGCATGTAGCACATGCGCATGGTCTGTTCCAGATTGCCTATAAATAGAGGCCTCCCCCCTTGCATACTCCAGGTTCGAAATTGATACGAAACTCTGCTGAAATCACTCCAAAAACTCAAATCTCTGCATATATTCCTCCCTTCCAACACTTAGGTTAGATTCTACCCCTCCTAAGCCTATACACTCCACATACAAGGCCTCACACACACTTACACACTCCACTCTAGCCTCTCAAGCCCTCTTAAAGTCACTCAAGCTCCAATCAAGACATCCATTGAAGACTACAAGAGTGTTTAAGACAAAAGGTGGTATCCCTTTTATATTTATGCTCTCCCCCACTCTTCTTTTCTCCCTCCTAGCCTACTTAGGCTATTCTTTATTTTAATCCCCATCTTCAACCCCCCTTTCTTGCATGCTTAAGCCAAGAGGGCTCCTAGATTATGCCTAGAGGAAAGCAAGTGAGAGCCACCGTGTAGGGGGACCTCTCATTAGCCTACTTTAAGATGGTATGGCCTAAGAGCCCCTTGTTTGTATGGTGAAGCCTAAAAGCATTGTATGTGAATCATGACCTCTTGCATATTATTATTTTAATCATGTCTTGTACACTTGGCTTCATTTTATGCTTATTGTCATGCTCCACAATGCTTACATTTAATTTTAGGCCATTTCCAAAGCTCTATATTTCTTTCAAAAATTGTTCGAAGAGTTGGTCCTTTTATATTGGCCATAAAAGCCCTAAATTGTTAGAATGGTTCCCTTTTCTCTTTATGATCACCTAAGGATGATGTTCAAACTCTTTGAATTTTATGGTTTCTATTCTCTTAAGTTTAGTGGTTGGAATGGCCCCATGGAACCCTCTCTTGAGTGGTCGCCCTTTTATTGGCCATATGAACCCTCTCTTGATGGAATGGTTCCCTTGAAAAGGTTATCAAAATCCTTCTCCAAAGATAATTTCGAAATTGCATTCTCTCCATCTTTGCATCAAAAATGATTTTTCAAAACTTACCATCATTATGTTGATTTTTGACCCCCTTATACTCTTTTCGAGATAGTGGTTATAATGGCCATAAGGAAACCTTCCTTGGAATGGTCTCCAATCACCATCCATATAAATCATGCTCTTGGTTAGAGTCAAAATTTTCATGGAAATGATCTTCAAAAGGGTTGTCCACCAAAGTCCCTTACATAGCATGTTTTGTCCTTCAAAATTCTCTCCAAAAATGCATTAAACCAATTTTCAAAACCAACTTCAAATCCAACCCTAGGTTAACTTGACCCTAGTTACCAAACCCTAGGTTAACTTGACCCTAGTTATCCAACCCTAGGTTAACTTGACCCTAGTTACTCAACCCTAGGTTAACTTGACCCTAGTTACGTAACCTTAGGTTAACTTAACACTAGTTACCTAACCCTAGGTTAACTTGACCCTAGTTCACTCACCTTAGGTTAACTTAACCCTAGTTAGTTAACCCTTAGTCTTCTTAACCCTAGGTTAACCTAACCCAGGTTAGTTAACCTTAGGTCCCCCCTAACCCTAGGCTGACCCAATCTAGGTCAATACACTTCAAGGTTCCAACTCTTGAACCCTTTTTTCAAATGATCATTATCCTCATAACATATTCTTTCAAAATCTCCTACTCTATTGATTTCAAAAAACCAACTCTATAAGCTTCTCAAATGTTCCTACACTCCATCTTTAAGGCATTTCCAAAAATGTTTTCAAAAGGTCATAAACCTAAGGTGTCCCTAGCTCTCTCATGGTTAGGGATTCCAAGGACAAGTGATAAATCAAGAGCAACCTCTAAGGTTGACCATATTAGGATTCCAAACCCTCAGCCCTTTCCAAAAACTACTTTTAAAAATTAATTCATCAAAACATGCCTCCAAGGTTTTCAAAACAAGACTTCAAAAACACTTTCAAGTTCTCTTGAGACATGCCAAAATATTTTTCCAAAACTCCCTCAAGTCAATTCAAAAGCATTTTCAAAACACTTCACTTCCAATTTCAAGTCAAAGCTTCCAAAGATCTCAAAGTGTCTTAAACTTGTCCAAAGACCTCAAAGTGTCTTAAACTCCTTCAAAGACCCAAAGTGTCTTCTAATCTTCCAAAGGCCCTAATGCGCCTATCTTTCATCGGGCTCTTGCCTAAACTACGAATGACCTGATTCTCGCCAAATGAGATACGTAGGCAACCGAAAATGGTGCGGTCATAACTTTTATGCCAACCTCAATCCCTTTTTCAAAAATTCCAATAAATTTAAAGTTTCTACTCCAAACTCTTTCAAAACCTCCATTATTTTCAAACCTCTTCCAAAACTTGCATCATGTATCATTCATCCAAAAAGTGATGACTAAATCCCCTTTTCAAAGGTCTAAAGTGGATATTAAATGGACAATGGTAACCGGTTATTCTAGTGAGTGAACCAAGGGTGATTAGACATGTAGGTACCGAAAGGGCGGGGTAGGGTGATGATCTTAGGATATCTTCCCTACACGTAACCAACCCCCGGACCATAGATTTCTGTTTCCGAAAGACCAAAGCAGAGTTATTTTCAAAAAGGGCTTAAACATTTTAAAAGGTTGTCAAATAACCTATTTTCCTAAAAACCCTCTCTTAAGGGAGTTTTCATAAACCTTTTTCAAAAACTCTAAGTTTAATCTTCAGATTAACGCTTAGTTTTAGGTGCCCTAACTCACCTTTATCAAGTTAGGTGGCAACTCCTATTTTTCTAAAAAGCCCTTAGTCAAATCAATTTTCTAACCTAGTCGCACTTGTCCTTCTAAGGGAATGAGTTCTAGTGATAGAGTTCCGTGCTTTAGGGTCTCCGAGCCGAAAGGACATTGGACACCCAAAAACCGGGGCGCGACAACTGGCGACTCCACTGGGGACTCTCACTTAGAGGGTTAGGCCATTAACATGTCTCTTCACCCTTTACTCACCAAGAATCTCCGGTTACTTCGTTCAGTTTTATCTACTCTTCAAACTTTTCAAGTTTCCAAACCAAACCTTATTTTTCCAAATGATTTTCAAATAAGTGTCACCACTTACATCCATTGCTTACATTTATGTTCTTATATTGGTCATCTATTTTATCTTGCATTGAGTTTGTCAAAAAGTTGCTAACTCTTTGCATTTTTCTTTTGTAGGTGGACCTTGGTTCACATTCTTATTTTGTTTCATGTCTTATTTATTGTCATGTATGTGAATGAATGGACAAGATGTGATGTGTGTTGTTGGGTCCTTTCCTCCATTTTTCGAAAATTCCACACACACTCGGTGCGCTCACTTGCATTTGCATCTTACATGTGTTACCCGGTTACTACCCTTCTAGATAGAAGGGGGAACAGTATATTGACTATGGGCGGATGCTGTGTCAGTTTCTTAGCCTACGGTCTCTTGATAGTTCCCCAGCTCGAACCACCAACCAAAGATGGAGTTCACCCTTTCGGGGGTTGACGCTGGAGGTTTAAAGGTTCGGAGACCGAGCTTTTTAGGAACCATTAGTAAATCCCCAACCTCATGCTCATGTAGCACCCCATGCATAGCCGAACCTCTGCCAGATTTAGGACACACGCGTCAATTTCAAAATCAAGGAGGAAAGGGCAACCGCTTTATTCTTCCTTGTAAATTTTGCTTAATATTCGCTATCATGCTATCTAATTCTTGTTGCTTCCATGTACATACATCACAACTACTCATGCATTGGAATTCACTTCAAGACAAGAGTTCTCAAAGTAACTCAAGTCATTGCATTTTCATGCATCCAATCAACCCTTAGAGAAAGACTCAAAGACCTTCTCGCTCAATTTAAGCCAACCCAAAATTCCTAAGGGTACCACAAGACCTTAAGGATTAATGGCATGCATCAAAGTCATCTCACAAAGGGGGGCCCTAATCCCTCTCCGCTCATGGAGATAAGGTTGCCAAGAAGACAAGAGAGCAATTCAAATCAAGGGCTTCTACCGACAAAGCAGATCCGAAGGCTCAAGAGTAGTATAGGATCCGATAATGTAAATGTAGAAATAGGTGGAAGTCCCAAGAAAAATGTCCCCCCTCCCCGTTTCTATGTATTTTTTGAGAAAATTCTATGCACAAAAAACAATTCATCTTAATAAAATCTTTCCCATTGTCAAATGAATGAATGAATCTGCAAATGGATGAATGAACAAGGGCAGGTATGGTATTTGCATGCAGGGGCAATCCCTTATCTCCAGACATGAGCCAAAGCATCATGTTTAGTTCCCTTCAAAAGGTAAGGGCATCCTTAGGTCATGCATTGCATAAAGCTTTTCCAAATCAAAAACCAAACTTGTAATATTTTTGCTTTGTTTTTCTTTATTTTCTTTTCCTTCTCCTATCTCATCAGAAAACTAGCCATAGCTTTGGTGAGACTGCTTGCATTGTAGGTCACCATTACTCCAAAGAAGGGAAAAAGAGGAACGCGAGTGACCCCCGTCCTTCGAACACCAGTCCGCACCCGACGAAGAACAACGCAAATGTCCAAGGAAGGCGACACTCCCAATCAAAACAGTCACGCTGCCCGAATCCTTACCATAAAACGAGGGAAACAACCAATGCAAGAGGATATGGACCCTGTGGAAAAAATGGCCACCCCACCAAAGGATCGAGCCATCAATCCAAGACAGATAGAGGGAAAATTGGGTGATATCTCCGCCACATTAAGGGCCGTCACTGATAAACTACTGAAAATTGTTCAAGATGACAGAAAAGAATGGAATCCCGATAAGGCTTGGCCGACCTCAGAGTAGCTACCTAGGGGCCTTCAAGAGATCCTCATCCCAAAGGGTACTGCTCTTCGAGTTAGAATTCGAACAGCTAATCTCCTTAAAGCCACCACCCTGGAACCTTTCCTAATCATCCAGCCTATGCAAACCGGTCTAATCCTAACCATAGAAGCCTTACCTCACCCTCCGCATTTTCGTATCATTCTCACCCCCTACCAAGAGCCGGAAGTCCCAGAACCCATGGTCGCAATGGCCGGGTTCATCCCCCACACAGACCCTCGAAGAGCCTTGAGGCCCCCACCTCCTGTATACACTCCCATGCCTCAAGATATCCCCCTGTCACCCGTCACCTTACCCATTCTCCCCCAGACGGAAAAACCAACATCTGTTTCCCTACCAATACCACAAAGAACAACCCTACCTCTGCTGATGCAACCATCTGTTACCAACCTGTATAAGGTACCCTGGAACTACCCCCCAACTCCTACCATAGATGAACCTGTTGCGGAAATTGGGGGAACGACTAGGTCAGGCTGATGCTATACTTCAGAAGAGATAGAAAGAAGAAGGAAAGGGAAAGATAAGGAGGGAGAGTATTCTAATCCTTTGACGGAACACGAAATTGCCGAATTCGCCAAAGCCTTAAAGAAAAATGACTATGATGTAATGGAGCAACTTAACAAAACCCCTTCTCACATCTCCATGTTGGGTCTGCTTCTCACCTCCGAAACCCCTCGGAACGCCTTGCTCATGGTCCTGAAAGAAGCCCATATGCTGAATAGCTTTACCCTTGACAACCTGCAAAACATGGTGGGGCTCATCATGGCACCAAATGTCATCACTTTTACTGACGACGAGATCCCCGTTGACGGGATGGGACACACGCAGGCACTACATATAACCGTCAAAACCAAGCGGATGATCGTATCAAAGGTACTGGTGGATAATGGATCGGCTCTGAATGTTTGCCCGTACTCGACCCTGGAAAGGCTTGGGATGGACCAATCCCACTTAAACCACAGCAGCATTGTCATCCGAGCCTTCGATAGATCTAGGAGAGAGACAATGGGGGAAATTGAGATACTCGTCGAGATAAGACCTGTTACCTTTGCCATAAAATTCCAAGTTTTGCAAATACCTTCAGCATATAACATGTTGCTCGGACGGCCATGGATTCATTCGGCCTGAGCGGTGCCATCCAGTCTTCATTAAAAGATTAAATTCATCATCAAGGCTAAGCTAATTTCCATCTTCGCTGAAGAGGAGTTTGCGATTTACAAAGCCGACACCATTCCATACACCGAGTTGGCCACCTCATCTTGTTTCCAGTCTTTGGAATACGTCATTGCTATACATGAGGGAGACATGGTCAAGCCAAGGTATTCAGGTAATGCACAGATGATTGCTCGCTACTTCCAGAAGAACGGGTATCAGCCAGGCAAGGGGTTAGGGAGAAAGCTGTAAGGAATTCCCGAAATTCCAGACATCCCATCCCAAAGACATACTTTTGGCCTGGGGTACAAGCCGACAAAGAAAGAAATCAAGGAGCAAGCACAAAAAAGGAAACGCCCAAGGGTTGCACCCAAAAAGGGAGGGGAGAAAGAAGTAGCACTCCAATTCATAGAACTTTGCTTGACAGAGAATGACGATGGCCCTAAGAGAGGAAAGAAGGGGGTAGGTGGTCAAGTCAATCATCTTCAAGAAGTCTTGATGATCGATGTGCCCCCACCTACAGATATGGAAGTACCGAAGCACGGCACCATCAGGCCCGCCCTTTTGGGTGAAAGCCTTGATAATTGGGACAGTGAGAATCTTCTTCGAGCGCGCAAGTTTCGGTACAAGCTTACCGGGGCACTCCACACATCTCTAAATCCCTAAAACTTTGTCATCTGTCTATCTTTCTATTGTTATTTCTGCTTTCAAATCAAAAGCTGTAGCATGCAAAATCTATATATAAAAGAAGAGAATTACTTCCCTGTTGTTGAATGACCCTCCTTGTTGTTCTGATCAAGAACCCGCTTATCCAACGTCTTGGCCAATTGATCGAAAGAACACCTATTCTGACTAATCACAATTTCGAGACTGAATTCGACTATCAACGCTTGGGAATTGAACTTGATGTCAACAACACTGATGAAATCCCAGAAGAGATCTTAGAGCAGTTGGAAAAACATAACAACCGTAAAACTCCCAATATTAAGGAAACAAAGACAATATATTTGGGAAGCAAGGAATCCCCGAAGGAAGTCAAAATAGGGACAGGATTAGATCATTGGCAACGCCGAGAAATGCTGGAGCTTCTGACCGCCTACATTGATGTCTTTGCGTGGTCTTACCAGGACATGCCAGGGCTGGAGGAGTCTATTGTTGAACATCGGTTGCCCTTAGATCCACAAGTCAAGCCCGTAAAGCAAAAGCTCCGAAGGCTCAAGCCCGAGTGGAGTTTGAAAGTCAAAAAAGAAGTAGTCAAGCAGTTCCATGCTGGGTTCCTGCAAGTGGTCGAATATCCCCAATGGTCGGCCAACATCATCCCAGTCCCAAAAAAGGATGGGAAGGTACGGATGTGTATCAATTTTCGGGATCTCAACAAGGCCAGTCCGAAAGACGATTTCCTGTTACCTTATATAGATATTTTGGTGGACAATACAGCTAGTCATGAAATGTTCTCCTTTATGGGTGGATTTTCGGGATACAATCAGATCAAAATAGTTGAGGAAGACCGGGAGAAGACGGCTTTCATCACCCCATGGGGAGTGTATTAGTATAAAGTAATGCCCTTCGGGTTGAAGAATGTCGGGGCAAGCTATCAAAAGGCCATGGTCACTCTCTTCCATGATATGATGCACAAAGAGGTGGAGATCTATGTGGATGATATGATAGTCAAATCGAGAGCCCAAGAGGACCATTTGATCAACTTACGAAAAGTATTTGACCGACTCCGCAAGTATCAACTCAAGCTCAACCCCGCCAAATATACTTTTGGTGTCACCTCTGGGAAACTATTAGGGTTTATTGTCAACAAGAGAGGAATAGAAGTGGATCCTGCTAAGATTAAATCAATCCTCGAAATGCCACCCCCGAGGGGAGAGACCGAAATTAGATCCTTTCTGGGCAAGTTGAATTTCATCAGCAGATTCATTTCCCCAATGACTCACCTCTGCGAGCCAATTTTTAAATTGCTAAAGAAGAGTGCCCCCAAAGAGTGGAATGAAGAATGCCAGCAAGTTTTTGAAACCTTCAAGGGGTACCTCTTGAAGCCCCCAGTATTGGTACCACCAACCCCGAGAAGACCCCTCCTAATGTATTTAACTGTTCTCGAGACCTCAATGGGATGTGTTCTGGGGCAGCATGACGAAACTGGGAGACGGGAGCAGGCCATCTACTACCTCAGCAAACAGTTTTTGCCCTACGAGGTCAAGTACACCATGCTCGAAAAAACTTGTTGCGCCTTGGCATGGGCGTCTCATCGGCTTAGGCACTATATGCTACATCACACCACTTACCTTATATCCCAGATAGATCCAATCAAGTACTTATTCGAAAAACCCACTCTTTCCAGTAGAGTGGCCAGATGGCATATGATTATGGCAGAATTCGACATAGTCTTCACAACCCGCAAAGTAATTAAAGGGCAAGTCATAGCAGATTACCTGGCAGAGAATCCTACCGAGGAGTATCGACCCATGGACCCCAGCTTCCCCGATGAAGATATCTTATACACCGAGTCTGAGGCCAAAAAACAAGAAGATCCCGGGTAGAAGATGTATTTTGACGAAGCTTCAAATAAGAAGGGTACAGGAATTGGGGCAGTAATAGTATCCGAGAAGGGTAGTCACTACCCCATTGTGTCCAAACTAAAGTTTGACCTTTGCACCAATAATATTGCTGAATATGAAGCTTGCGTTTTGGGGTTGCGATTGGCAGTGGAAATGAAAATTGAGGAGTTAACGGTCTTCGGGGATTCTGATCTGGTGATTTAGCAAACTAAGGAGGTGTACCAGACCAGAGATAACAAATTTTCTTCTTACCATGAGCAGATCAAGGGCCTCTGTTAAAGGTTTCAGAAGATAAATTTCCACCATATTCCTCGAACTAAAAATAGTCTTGCTGATGTTTTGGCCACCTTAGCTGCGGCTATCAAAGTGGACGAAGGTTTCGAAATCCTTCCTCTTCAAATCTTTGTCCGGGATGCCCCATCACACTGCCTCAACACCTCCGCTGAATTAGACGGACGACCCTAGTTCTACGACATCAAAAGGTACATGCAGACCGGAGAATTCCCTACCCAGGCTGTACAAAACGATAAGAAAATGATCCAGAGGATGGCAGCCCAATACTTTCTAGTAGGAAATGAGCTCTTCAAAAGATCCCCCTTAGGGCCCTTGAAGTGCGTTGATGCAGCAGAAGCAGGAGAAATCATGAGGGAGGTCCATGAAGGAACCTGTGGGCCTCATATGAACGGCCATACTCTCTCCAAAAAGATACTAAGGATAGGATATTATTGGACCACCATGGAAACAGATTGTGTGCGATACGTCCTCCGATGTCACAAATGTCAGATACACGGGGACATGATTAAGGCCCCACCCGTCGAGCTTCATTCAAAGGTAGCCCTGTGGCCTTTTTCCATGTGGGGGATGGATATGATTGGCCCAATCTCTCCAAAAGCCTTGAACGGACACCGGTTCATCCTGGTTGCCATCGATTACTTCACAAAGTGGGTTGAAGCCGCATCCTATGCACATGTCACAAAGAAAGTAGTGAACAAATTCCTCAAATGCCACATTATCTGTCGATACGGGGTTC
This sequence comes from Euryodendron excelsum, assembly GCA_033060915.1. NCBI lineage: Eukaryota > Viridiplantae > Streptophyta > Magnoliopsida > Ericales > Pentaphylacaceae > Euryodendron > Euryodendron excelsum. The sequence goes on along the minus strand of CM065387.1, from coordinate 37,579,756 downwards.
TGGAATCACTCATCACCGATAATGCTACCAATTTGAATAACGACTTAATGAGCCAGTTGTGTCAAAACTTCAAAATCACTCATCGAAACTTGGTGGGCTATCGGCCGCAGATGAATGGGGCAGTAGAAGCTGCCAACAAGAACATCAAGAGGATCCTTCAAAAAATGATCGACCATTACAAAGATTGTCATGAGAAGCTCCCTTTCGCACTCATGGCCTATCGAACTACGATGAGGGTCTCTACCGGGGCAACACCGTATGAGCTGGTCTACGGAAGCGAAGCAGTGCTCCCGATCAAGATACAAGTTCCTTCTATGAGGGTGCTAATGGAGACTCAGTTAGAAGAGGCAGAATGGATCAAGGATAGCTACGCTCGGCTATGCCTACTGGACGAAAAGCGGCTGGCCGCCGTCTACCACGCTCAATGCTATAAAAAGAGGGTAGCTAAGGAGTTTCATAAGAAGGTGAAACCTCGAATTTTTCAAGTCGGGGATCTGGTATTGAAGAAGATCATTTCCAGCCAAGAGGGAGCTCGGGAAAAATTCGCCCCCAATTACGAAGGGCCATTCGTAGTCAAGAAGGTCCTGACAGGGGGGTCACTAATACTGGCAGAGATGGATGGGCAGGAGTTCCCCAACCCTTTAAATTCAGACACAGTTAAACGTTACATTGTGTAAACTCCCATTCTCTCCTAAAGCAACAGGGAAGTCTAGTTACAATGAAAAGAGGGCCGTGAATTCTGATTAAAGGAATTGAATGTGTTCCCTTCCCGAGCCATCAAAATTCTTGCAAAGGGACTCACAAGGATTAGGCAGCTTAAATTGATATGATGAGAGGCCATCAACTCATTTTTCCATACACTATACTTTTTTGCTATAACCTCATTTTGAGCCAATCACATTCTCTCAACAAACCTAACACGGTGATCACCATCCAAAATCGTGCAAAGTAAATTTGGAAAGGCAAATGAATGAGCAGAACTGAAAAAAAAATAAAAAATAAAAAAGAAAGAAAGAAGAATGAATGACAAAATGATGAATGAAAAAGATGATCGAATAACGATTAGTGTCTCCTTGGAGTTAATAGATTAAGCAAGTGATAACAATGGGGCAAAAACCAAGGAAAAGATAAGCCCTATACAAGTACAAATTCATACAAAGAGAAGGGAGATGGAGAAAAGAAAACCACAGACAAAAGGAAAATGACCTGGAAAGGTGATCACCGGCAAACCCCTGAAACCACACGACGCCTTGAGCCTTTGACACCATCCCTTCCAAAAATTCATAACCCAGCCTCATTACAGCCTGACCCAAAAAGCCCTCTCTGATCAATGTAAATTGCGTAATCTGGATCGAGTCCAATGCAAGAAAGAGGATGATTCTCGAATAGGGGCAAACATTTGAAATTCCCGAGTTGCCGCCTCAACAAACAGGCCTTCCCTCAGCTTAAAAAAAGTTCCCTAAAAAAACAAAAAAATAGCATGACCCCAAGGGCATAGCGAAAACTCGAAAGAGCGCCACGAGTAAAACGATGGAGGCACAGCAAGATATGAATCTGTTGGTATGGTGAAAACCCATAAGGGCACCGAGACACAAAAATAATAGAGCCGAGGTCGGCGAAAACCTGCAAAGGCGCTGATGGCAAAAAGGCAAAAAAAAAAAATCATTCCACACTCCCACTCTCCTCGGATTCATCAAATGGATCATTCTCCGGCCATGATAGGAAAAGACAAGGAGAGATTGTGATCATCAAAGTGGCATTCTTTCGAAATCAATAGGCCAAGAAGAAGGAACCATGTGGGGCCCTGCCAGAGACACCCCGAGGAAAATCCCACTCCAGGGAAGTAGTTCTTATCAATAGATACAATGCTTGCTGTAGTACACATTAAGCTAACAAACTGATGCAGGAACAAGAAAATGGTGACATATCCCAAAGAAAAGGTGAGATCTGTTATAACTAGAACTATAATAATTTAGCTAAAATGAGCATGTCTACAAATGCAGGGAATCCTGGAAGAAAGCCAAAAAACCAGAACCACAGCACAAGAAGGAAAAAGAGAAAGTAGAAGGAAAAGGAGCAGTCATGTCAAGGGCGAGGGACTATGATGTAGCAATCCACGTCTCCATCCAAAGAGTCCTCACCTGAACCCCTAGCAACAAGACTCACAGGATCAGAGATAGCAGGCAAGGGACCAAGCTCACTAAACGGTGGCACCACCAACCCTCCCCCGGAGGAGCCAGCACTGGTAGAAGCCTCGAAAGAAGAAGTCGATAACTGGCTCAACCTATGGCACTGACATCGATCAAGGAGGCTGTCCCTTTCCCGCGAAAGGGAGTGTACCATATCCCTCAGCTGGACTAAGAATGTGTCCTGCGGGTCACCTTCTACTGGAGAGGAAGTGTCTCAAAACCCTCGAGGGCATCTAAGCCCCAGGAAACATCAAGCAGAGGAGAGTCTCTTGCCCTGGATGCCTCCTCCAGCTGTCTCTCTAAATCACTCACTCGGCCTCTGCTCGTCTCCAGCTGAGTCTCCAACTCACTCATGCGGGCACAATAAAGTCTCTGTAGGCACCTCCCCTTGATGGTAGCAATAGCCAAGAGATCGGCATACCCTACCGGAGGCAAAGACGACTCTAGAAGAGGATCCCGGACCGAGGCACCCCCCAAAACATACTCCCGAAACCATCTGGTGTAATCAATGGTGGCTGTCGGCACGAAAGAGAATGAGCCGTCTGAAGTATCATGCGCCCCAAGAGTTTGCCACAACCCTGTTAGCTCAGTCATTATGCCCCTCTGAACCTCGTCACCAAAATAAGCTGGATACCCTGTCACCGCGGCAGTATACTCAACATCCTGCATCCGACCCAACTGGTGGAGAACCCAAATGCCAAAGAAGGGCGCAACACCCCTCAAGCCAATCAAAGGGATAAAAACCTGACTCGAAGTTCGTACCCGCAGCGAGTCAACATTACACAAACCCACATACCACTGGACCGAATCGGACCTCCTCGCCTGGAGGAAGGTCACACATGACATCTGAGAATCTGGGCAGTCAACCCTGTCAGTAATCTGCTGCTGAGACCTCACCAAAGCACAGATGGGATCAACCTCCGGATACCATATATGACAGGTAATGCGATGAATGAACAAGTGCTCAAGAGCCCACAGCTGGAAAAGAGGCCTAGACCCCCAAAAAAAGGTGTCCTCCCCACTCTGAAACCGGGAAAAGCTCACATATGTCTCACCCACGGCTAACGGGGCGTAAGAATACCCTCGACAGATCGACAACAACAAGGAACAGAGCCTGCCATCCACCCGACCATCCCCCTGAGGGAACACCAAAAGACTCAACAAGATGAGGACAAGCGCGTTCATCCGAGCAATGGGCCACTCCATGGAAGTATGCCAAATACCAGAATAAACAGTCTGACCAGTGCAAAACTCAAAGTCCCAACTGACCAGAGATAACAGACATAAAGCCTCGAGGAAAGTCTGGGCCTACTATGCCCTCATGGCCACTCCTCAAACCCAACAAGCGCCCATAGTCGTGAGGTGTCGACGTCATCTCAAAATCACTGAAACGGAATAAACACAAATCCGGGCACCAGAAAGCGACCGAGGCCTCAACCAAGCCCGATACCAATCTCACAGAAAGAAGCGATCCTAGATACCCGAATGCCCTACAAAAAATCTGTCGCTCCTCCTCAGTGTAGCTGGCATACCAAGCCCGGAGCCGGGACATGACTACATTGCCCTCCTCTGCTCCCACTCCTAGAGTAAAAGGGCCGCTGTCGTTGCCACCTCTAGCCGAGCTACCCCGACTGTTGCCACCCTCCTCAAGCTCAATCCATGGCGCCTTCCCGTGGCGCCTCCTGTCTGAACCATCGCCTCTAGCCTCCGACATCCTAAAAAATGACAACATTCAAGAGGATCAGTCAATCACTAATATGCGAAAAGTGCAAACATAAATGCATCAATGTATATACATAAAATAAATAAATAAATAAATAAAAATGAAAATGATGATGATGAATGAATGAAAAAAAAAAGAAAGAAAGAAGAAAGAAAGAGAAGAAAAAAAAAAAAAAAAAAAAAATAAAAGAAAAAGAAGAAGAAAAGGAGAAAAAGAAAAAAAAAAAGGAAAAAAGTGTGGAAGGGCAAGGGCCCCATCTATTCTGGTTCAAATTTCTATAGGTTTTTGAGCTTTTTTCTCAAAAAGTTTGGTTTCTAAAATTCAAACCAGTTTTCTGGGTTTTTTCCTTCAAAAATCCCGGTTCAAAATTTTTACACGGTTTTCAAGCTTTTCCCTTAAAAAGTTTGGTTTTTAAAACTCAAACCGGTTTTTTGGGTTTTTTTTCCTTCAAAAACCTTGGTTCAAGATTTTTACACGATTTTCAAGCTTTTTCCTCAAAAAGTTTGGCTTCTAAAATTCAAACCGGTTTTTTTTTGGGTTTTCTCCTTCAAAAACCCTGGTTCAAACTTTTTACACGGTTTTCAAGCTTTTTCCTCAAAAAGTTTGGCTTCTAAAATTCAAACCGGTTTTTTTCGGGTTTTCTCCTTCAAAAACCCTTGTTCAAATTTTCTAACAGGTTTTCTAGCTTTTGCCTCAAAAGTTTGGTTTCTAAATTTAAAAATCGGTTTTTGGGTTTTCTCCTTCAAAAACCCTGGTTAAAATTTTTATAGGTTTTCGAGCTTTTCCCTTAAAAAGTTTGGTTTCTAAATTTCAAAACCGGTTTTTCGGGTTTTCTCCCTCAAAAACCCCGGTTCAAGATTTTTACATGGTTTTCAAGCTTTCTCCTCAAAAAGTTTGGCTTCTAAAATTCAAACCGGTTTTTCGGGTTTTCTCCTTCAAAAACCCTGGTTCAAAATTTTCTAACAGGTTTTCTAGCTTTTTCCTCAAAAAGTTTGCTTTCTAAATTGCAAAATTGGTTTTTTGGGTTTTCTCCTTCAAAAACCCTGGTTCCAAAATTCTCTACAAGTTTTCAAGCTTTTTGCTCAAAAAGTTTGGTTTCTAAATTCAAACTGGTTTTTCGGGTTTTCTCCATCAAAAACCTTGGTTTGAAAATTCTGTACAGGTTTTCAAGCTTTTTCCCCAAAAAAGTTTTGTTTCTAAATTTCAAAGCCGGTTTTTCAGGTTTTCTCCTTCAAAAACCCTAGTTCGAAAATTCTCCACAGGTTTTTAAGTTTTTCCTCAAAAAGTTCGGTTTCTAAATTTTGAAGCCGGTTTTCCGGGCTTTCTCCCTCAAAAGCCCCTTTCTCAAAAAGATTTGCTTTATCGAAAGGTTTTTAAAATTTTTGAAAATTTTGGCAGAGTTTCGTCTTAAAAAGTCACTACCCCGAAATTTTACAAGTCACAAACACAGCCTAAAACACCTCAAACCATCCAACCACACAACCCCATCCTCCAAAACACGCATCCCGTTCTTAAACACAATTTTCAAGCCAATTTTTCGATCTTCTCGACATTTTCCTATTTCATCTATATTTCAAAAAAAAATTTCACAAAAAGTCCCCAGAACATGCAAAAATATCGCTACAATTTTCAAAAAGGGTTTTATGATTTTTCAACCGTTGGTGAGATTTATTTTATAATTTTTTCCAATTTTCCCTATTTTTCATAATTTTTTAAAATTCAAATATTTAAAATTTTTTGAAAAATTACGAAACTTCATACGGTTGTTCTACACATTTTTCTAAGGTTCCCGGTGAAAAAATTACACAAAAATATGCAATACCCAGGCCCATAGAGGCGACTTTTCGGATCCCGCAGGAAACCCTCTTTCATAAACATGCAAACTCATCCAAAACACACTCAAAACTCCACCAAATCACAAAAGCAATCCGATCATTGTGTTCTAAACGTTCTAAAACATGGGATTACACTGATCATTTGCAAAAAACAGAAACATATGCATCGAAACTGACAAGATTGTAAAGAAACCAACCTTTGGGTTTTCCGGCAAAAACCAAGCTTTTCGGCAAAAATCCTGCGGCAATGGTGATCCTCGGCAAGTGCCCAACGTTTCCCAACACTCCCCTAGCATTCCCTACCAAAATCCTTCGAAACCCTTCAGAAAAAATCCTGAAATCAGTCGAAAACTCGAAGACGCAACACTGAGAACGTGAACCTGCTCTGTTTTAAGGGCCACGGGCTCGCACATGTAGCAGATGCGCCAAAACAAAAACTCTACTGGCACATATATTAGATGCGCATGGCTTATACCACGAAATGCGCATGTGATACATGCTCCCGGTCATCTAGTTTCCCGCCGAAACTAATTTCGAGCTTCCTAGAAACCCGAACTCGCTCGCGAAGGCTTTGTCAAAAGCCGAAAATTAAGCCTTTTAACACTCACTGGCCAGGATCAATTGCCCTGGACCAGAACCGTGTCAAGTTGGCAACTCGACCCCGACCTAGGCCTAGGACTTTTCAAATTCCAAAATCTTCCAGACCAGTAACCCACAGGAGGTTTCAAAGCATTCCCAAATTCACCGGCACATCGTCCCTCCAATCGCCTCGCGGCCAACATGGGATCTTTCCTTGTTATTTTTCTGTCTTCGACAAGCAAAGCCAGAAAAAGAAGGGCAACTGTAAGCACCCCATTTTTGCCAGCTCGGCAATCTCCGGCCCGACCGGATTCGATTTCCAACATCACAACACATGCAGGCTCAAGATAAGCCTTTCAATCTCCAATCCATCCAACTGGTCACTTCTCGGGTCCACGAGGATCCGCTGAAGCCTTAAGCACCATTATTCCAGGCAGCTTTCCGGACTGGGCAGTCTCAAGAACCAATGCCATCCAGGTAGCTCCCCGGGATCAGGCAATCTCGGGGACCAGCACCTCATCAAAGATTCCAGACGGTTCATTTCTGGTGCCTGCTAGCCTGCCAATATAGAATGTCCGTCATTCGGTAGTTCTCCGGGACCAGGCGTTCTGGGATACCAACACCACCCTTTCAGGTAGCTTTCTGGGACCAGGCGCTCTCAAGAACCAACAGCACCCTACAGGTAGCTCTCTAAGACCAGGCGTTCTTAGAGACCAACACCGCACAGGTAGTTTTCGAAGATCGGGCAGTCTTGGTAACCAACACCTAGGTCAACACCGGCGCATGCTAGCCCAACTCGGTGAAAAATGACCAAATCTGCCCCTTGGGGGCCTCCAAGCACGTTTTGGGAAAGTTCAAAATCCCTCAAAATGATAAGTCCATCCTTCCAAATGTTGTCAAACCATCAGGCGTCCCTCGCACACCATTTGGTCCAAATCCTATCCTATTTTGGCTCACACTGGTCAAAATGACCATTTTGCCCCTAAACGACTCAACACGACACGAACCCCGCTGAACGGCGACAGAATCTCTCAAAACCATCCTGAACAGCCCTACACGCCTAACATAATATACCAAACCATTCCTGACCATTTCCAGCCAACTCCGGTCAAAATGACCATTTTGCCCCTAGGAGCCAAAAATGCCCTGAAACAGCACCGACCTTGGGGTTTCGAGTAAAGGATTTCACCGCACAACTTTGTTTAACCCAAGGAACACCCTACGACACTAAGCTCACATGACTCGATAAAATTTCCTTGGAGCGTCTCACAGACGCTCCGCTTAAATTGTCTTTTCTCTTGATTCCCTGATTATATCGCACCGTCAACTGACTTGAGAAACGCGTATATTAGGGAATTCTCGAAAACTCATCCATAAATCTTTTTATCGATACGGTTCGATCGAATAGATCACCCCCCGAAGCCCTCCATCGTACGGTATACAAACCATGACTTTCAGCAACCCCTAGAGCGTCTCGCAGACGCTCCACTAGGGTTGACTTTTTCTTCGATACCCTAATAAAAACACACAGTCAAACGACTTAAGAAATGCGTAAATTTGGGAATTCTAGAAAGTATTTCCAGAGTACTTTCCATCGAAACGGTCCAATCAAATAGATTGCTTCTCGAAGGCCTCGATCACATCAAACGAAAACAGCCACTTTCAAACACCCACGGAGCGTATCACAGACGCTCTACAAAAGTGTTGTAAGCACCCCATTTTTGACCGCTCGGCAGTCTACACTCCGTCCAGACTTGTTTTCAAGTCATTGTGGGCATATTCCTATCGAAACCAATTCTCTAGGTCCAAATCTCGTCTGTCCATCGCTTCACGGGCCTATTAGGCCCAAATAGAGGCAAAATGACCAAAATGCCCTTAGGGGCATTGTCCTTTCCTTTCCAATCCCACTCTCGAGACAGTTTATTCCTCAAGACGGTTCCAAACCAGGCACGTCTCCTCGGAGACGGTAAGACCCCTTTCCAATCCCACTCTCGAGACAGTTTATTCCTCGAGACGGTTCCAATCCAGGCACGTCTCTTCGGAGACGATAAGTCCCCTTTCCAATCCCATTCTCGAGACAGTTTATTCCTCGAGACGGTTCCACTCCAGGCACGTCTCTTCGGAGACGGTAAGTCTCCTTTCCAATCCCACTCTCGAGACAGTTTATTCCTTGAGACGGTTCCAATCCAGGCACTTCTCTTCGGAGACGATAAGTCCCCTTTCCAATCCCACTCTCGAGACAGTTTATTCCTCGAGACGGTTCCAATCCAGGCGCGCCTCTTCAGAGACGATAAGTCCCATTTCCAATCCCACTCTCGAGACAGTTTATTTCTCGAGACGGTTCCAATCCAGGCGCGTCTCTTCGGAGATGATAAGACCCCTTTCCAATCCCTCTCTCAAGACAGTTTATTCCTCGAGACGGTTCCAATCCAGGCACGTCTCTTCGGAGACGATAAGTCCCCTTTCCAATCCCACTCTCGAGACAGTTTATTCCTCGAGACGGTTCCAATCCAGGCACGTCTCTTCGGAGACAATAAGTCCCCTTTCCAATCCCACTCTCAAGACGGTTCCAATCTAAGCGCGTCTCTTCGGAGACGGTAAGACCTCTTTCCAATCCCTCTCTCGAGACTGTTTATTCCTCGAGAAGGTCCGAGTAGCGAAACTACTCACAAAACCGTTAGAGTAGCGGAAATACTCACAAATAGGTTGATATAGGGAATTGGCAACAAACCCCTGCGTCACGACGACCGCCGTTAGAGTGGCGGAAACAATCAAAACCCAGGTCAACACCAGTGTCTGTTAACCAACTTTGGTGAAAAATGACCAAACTGTCCTTTGGACCTTTTCCGAGACTTTTCGGTCAAGATGACCATTTTGCCCCTAGGCATCCGAATGCCCCGGGAACCACACCGGCTCTGGGTATCAAACCGGTAATGTCCCGAGAATACTTTTTATAGTATTCTCAACCTCCTTTTACCTTTCCGGATCATTCCAACTCAGTTCCGGCAAACCCGGTACAAAATAACCGTTTTGCCCCTGGTGGGCCGGTCTTCTTTTCCGACCACGCCGGCTCTGGGAATCAAACCGGCAACCTCTGGGAACATTCTAAATAATGTTTCCAGATCCCAAGTCTCTTTCCGGGATAGTCCGAGTTTGTCTCGGCAGTTTCCCGGTTCGATTGACCGTTTTGCCCCTAAAGGCTCGGTCAACCTTTGCTACACATCTTGTCCTCACTTTTCAAGTCAAATACCTCTAGGACACTATTTTAAGTGTTCTTGCTTCTTTCTGGCCTTCCAGGTCATTCCCGGCTCCTTCAAATCATTCCCGGACTTTCCAGAGCCACTCCTAGTGAAGCCAGGCTAAAAATTGCATGGTAGTCACTAGTACAGGCGCCCAAATCTAGTCAAAGGTACATTGCTTGCCGACCTTAAACATTTCCTAATTGGCTGGCGCCACTCCTAGTGGCGCCAGTGTAAACTTTGGCCTAGCGCCACTGCAACAGGCGCTAGTGTTGTCCGACCTCTATAAATACAGAGCCTCATTCAACGTAAAAAGGATCCGCAAACTCAACCTAAAAATCATATAATTCGATATACAGAGCTCGAGCACCTCAAAAACCCTAGTCACCTTAGGTTTTCCAAACCTTAACCACCCTACACAAACCCTAGCCTCCTATACACTCATACACACCCCCATACACTCATACACTAGCCTTCAACCATCCTTTGAAGACTTGAAGAGCTGCAATCCAAGGCTTGAAGATAACTCCTGAAGACTGAAGGTGAAGATTAAGACAAAGACCGAAGACTGAAGACCGAAGACAGCACGGCGCGCAAAATAAACAAGATACAAGGTAAGTTCTCCATTTAAATTTCGGCACTTCCCCACACTCTCTTCTCTCTCCTAACCCACTTGAGTTTTCTCTATTTTAATCCCCTATCTTTCCCCCCCCCCCCCTTTCTTTGCATACTTGAAAAAAGGGGATTCCCGGTCCATGTGTAGGATTGGGCTATTGGAGAATCACCGTGTCGGGGGCTTTCTTCTAGTCTAACCAGAGACCACGTGGGTCCGGCCCCCTTGATTATGTGGTGAAGCCTTAACCTTGTATGTTCACGACCCCAAAATTGCATTGTGCATACCATGATCTTGCATCTTCCAAAATTCGTTTTCAAACTTGTTTTTAAAATCGATTTCAAACTTGTTTTCAAAATTGCATCAAAATCTCTTTTTCCAAAACTTGTTTTCAAAACCACAATTCTAGGGTGATTCTAGCCTTTCTATGGCTAGGGTTGCTTTAGGAAAGTGTTACATTCAAAGTGACCAACATGGTCCACATTTTCAACCCTTGTTGTTTTCAAAACCACTTTCTTAAAGTGGTTCTAGCCTTCTTATGGTTAGAATTACTTTAGGAAAGTGAGACGTTTTCATACCTTCCAAAAGATTTCTTTTTAAATCTCTTCCTAAAAAAAATCTCTTTCAATATACTTTCCTAAAACTCTCCTCTTCAAAGTTGTTTTCAAAAACTCCCTCCAAAATCTATTTTTAAAAGCTTCCTTTTTCAACTCCTTTCCAAAAACTCTTTCTCCTTAAAATTCACTTTTTAAAAATATTCCCTAAATTCACTTTTCTAAAAACTCTCTTTCCAAAAATCTTCCTTCTGGAAACTCCCCTATAGGATTTTTCCTCCCAAAATCTATGTATCCAAAAACACACTTTCCAAAAACTCCTTCTTTTCAAAAATCGTTCCAAAAACTCTCTTTCCAAATTCACTTTCCAAAAACTCCTCCCTAGGATTTCCCTTCTAGAAAACCTTCGTTTCCAAAAATGCATTTTCCAAAAACTCTTTCCTTAGAGCCCAAATCAAGCCCAAGAATCCACGATTAGGAAGCCCTAATTTTCTTTCCAAAAACATGGTTTTCAAACTTTGCCCCAAACCTAGGTTTCCAAAACCTCTTGTTTTCACATCCAAACGGTACATGTTTCCAAAACCTCTTTTCTACGTTAAAATTCCACACTTTCAAAACTAGGGATTCTAGAATCTCCCTTTCCAAATCCTTGCCAAATCCTATTTTCTCTTTAGGAAACCAAATCCAATCCTCCGTTTTTGGAAACAAAATCAAACCTTTGCTTTTAGAAACCAAATCCAATCCCTTCTTAATTCAACTTCTTCCTAATTTTCTACCTTCTTAAACCATAAGTTTCCTAAACTTAAACTTTAAATCTTTCCTTAAATTTCAAAATCCAACTCTTTCCTAATTCAACTCCTTCCTAATCTTTCACTTTCCTAAATCTTAAGTTTCCAAAACTTGAACATAAAAATCTTTCCTAAAATTCTAAAATTCAACCCTTTCCTAATTCTACCCTCCTTTCAAATCTTAACTTTTCAAACCTAAGTTTTCAAACCTTTCCTAAATTCAAACCTTTTCCAATTTCAAGATTTTCTAAAATTCAAACTCTAAAACTTTCTAAATCTTAAACTTTCCAAATTTCAAATCTTTCCAAATTCAAAACTTTTTAAATTTGAAACTTTCTCAAGTTAAATCTTTCTAAACCTAAATCTCTCCAAAATTCTAAACTTTCCAAAACTTCAACATCTTTCCAAATCTAAGACTTTTCTAAACTCAAAACTTTCTTAATTCAAACATTTCCTAAACTGAAAACTTTCCTTTTTCAAACCTTTCCTAAAATGAAACTTTCTTATTTTCAAAACTTCCTTGTTTTCTAAACTTTTCCACTTTCAAAACTCCCCTTTTTTAAAACATTCCAAAATTCAAAACTTTCTTAACTTGAAACTGTCTAAATTCTAAGCTTTTCTTAAACTAAACTTTTCATAATTCAAAACATTTCTAAATTCAATACTTTCCTATTTCAAAACTTTCCTAAAGTAAAAACTTTCCTAATTCGAAACTTTCCTAAGCCTAAAACTTTCCTAATTTGAAACTTTCCTAAAATGACACTTTCCTAATTTGAAACTTCCCTAATCTGAACATTTCATAAATTTAATCTTTTCTAATTTCCTAAACCTTCCAAGTCAAGTCAAATCTTTCCTAAGTCTAAGTTTTCTAAACCTTCATCTTTCTAAAACAAGTCCAAATCTATCTCTTCAAATCAAAGTCCAGTCTTCTCCAATTTCAATTTCCAATCTCCTCTTCTAATCTCAAATCAAATCACATTTTCAATTCAATCTCTTTCTTCCAATCCAATCTCTCTCTTCAAGTCAATCTCTTTTCAATCGGACTCCGGTCCGAACTACGACTGACCTGATTCTCCCAAAGGGATACATAGGCAACCTTCATAGGTGCAGTCACAACACTTTTCAAACTTTCAATTCCACCCTCATGGGTGAGGTCTCTACATTTTTCAAATCCCAAATTCCAATCTATTTTCAAAATTCTAATTTCAAAATTTCTATTTTCAAATTTCTACTTTCAATTTTCAAACTTTCAATTTCAATTCTATCTCTTCAAATCTATTTTCAAGTCAAATCAAACTCTTTTCAAATCTATTTTTCAATTCTTTTATATTGCACTTGCATATCATGCATCATGTTAGTTTCTTTTTAAACATTATTTTTTTAAATGGATAGGATTGAACTATAGTTAGTTAAAGACTCTCATAGGTGAATCTAGGGTAGATTGATATGTAGGTACCGAAAGGGCGGGGTAGGGTGATAGCTTAGTGCATCTTCCCTACACGTAATCAACCTCCGAACCTAGATCACTGTTTTCAAAGACCAAAAGGAGTTATTTTTCAAAAAGGGCTAAATGTTTTCCAAAGGTTGCCAAACAACCTGTTTTTCTTAAAAACCCTTTCTCGAGGAGATATTTTTAGACCGTTTTTCAAAACCCTAAGTGTAGTCTTTGGATTATTCTTAGTTTTTTTAGGTGACCTAACTCACCTTAATCAAGTTAGGTGGTGACTTCGAATCTTTTTCAAAAGCCCTTTATTCAAATCAATTTTTTAATTCAAACCTAGTCGCACTCATTCTTCTAGGAGGGTGAGTTCTAGTGAGAGAGTACAATATTTTTTCCGCTTGGGTGAGTATTCCTTGAGTGCGAAAAATCTGGGCGCGACAGCTGGCGACTCTGCTGGGGAGACTTAGAGAGTTAGGTCGTAGTCATGTCTCTTTACCCTTCACCCATATAGAGTCTTCAATTAACTTGTTCAATCCTATTCACTTTAAATTTTCAAAACTAAATTTTCAAAATTATTTAAAAAAAAAAAACATGCATTCATTCATATTATCTTGTATTATGCTTGTCATCCACATACTAACACTTGCATCTTTGTTTTGTAGGTACGCTTTTTGCTTAAGTTTTATTAACTGTTTTGCATGAATGTGATGTACAGGATGAATGGGAGTTGTTGGGCCCTTTCCTCCACTTTTCAAAATCACACACACACTGCATGTGCACTTGCATTCTGCATACTTGCATACCCTGATATGTCCTTTCTAGTTAGAAAGCGGGAACGGTATATTGGTTGTGGGTAAGATGCTTTGTCAGTTTCTTCGCCTACGGCCTCTTGATGGTTCCCCCACTCGGATCACCAACCGATCATGGCACCACCTCGAGGAGTGGGCCTAGGTTTGAAGATTCGGGGACCGAGCCTTTTTAGGACGCATTAGTCAACCCTCAACCTCATACTCATATAGACACAATGCATAGCCGAACCTTTGCCGAATTTAAGACACGAGCATCGTTTTCAAAATCACGGAGGAAAGGACGACTGCTCTTACTTTCATTTATTCCTGCTATTATATTGACTGTATTTATACTGTTATAATACCTATCTAACTGTTCATACATGCATGTTTACTTCAATTGTACCTTCTCTCCTTAAACTTTCTGCATATTTATGTTCATGCATTCAATATTCCATGTCAAGACAAGAGTTCCAAGTAACTCAAGTCACTGCATTCTCATGCATACGATCAACCCATTGAGAGTGACACCAACGTCACTCTCCCTTGCATTAAACCTACCCAAACCCTAAGGGTTCCCACATAACCCTAAGGACTCATTGCATGCATCTCAATTCATTCCATAAGAGGGGCCCCAATCCCTCTATGCTCACGAAGATAGGGTTGCCAAGAAGACAAGGGGCAATCAATCAACAAGGTCTCTCAGCGACCTCCTCGACATCAAATCCAAGGAAGGCGAATCTGAAGACTCAAGAGTAGTGTAGGGTTTCCCTTTGTAAAAGTAGATAAGTAGAAGTCCAAAGGAAAATGTTCCCCCTCCCCCTATTAAAATGTATTTCAACTCTTTTGTATCTTAAATCCAAAATTTAATGTAATTCTTTATTTTTATGAATGAATGCATGAATGGCTGAAGTTTCCTACCTGACAGGTAAGGTGTCTGCATACAGGGGTAAACCCCCTATCTCCAAAAGTGAGCCAATACATCATGATTAGTTTCCCTCTTTAAGAGGGGCACCTTGGAGCATGCATTGCATAAAGACTTGTCAAGGTCAAACACTGGCTCTTTCCTTTTGTTGGTTTTAGGTACCTTCCCTTGTTCCCCAATCTTACAAGCATGGAATTGCTTACTCTTGATACCTTAACTCAATCATTAGCAAAGACAATAGGAGTCAAGCATAAGATTACCGAAATGGAAGGCATGCTTTCCTCACTCTTATCCCACACAACTCGTGAGCAAGCAGAGTCCTTGCAGGGCCAAACCCGTGATGGACCAAAAAGGATGAAGAAGGAAGACCATGACTATGCCGCCACCATTACTTCCCAACTGTTGCACCCAGATTTTTCGCACTCGAGGAATACTCACACAAGCGGGAAAAATGTTGTACCCTCTCTTTAGAACTCACCCTCCTAGAAGAATGAGTGCGACTAGGTTTGAATTGAAAATAGATTTGAATAAAGGGCTTTTGAAAAACATTTGGAGTCGTCACCTAACTTGATTAAGGTAAGTTAGGTCACCTAAAAACTAAGAATAATCCGAAAACTACACTTAGGGTTTTTGGAAAATGATTTTTGAAAAGATCTCCTCGAGAGAGGGTTTTTAAGAAAAACAGGTTGTTTGGCAACCTTTGGAAAACATTTAGCCCTTTTTTGAAAAATAACTCCTTTTGGTCTTTGAAAATAGTGATTCTAGGTTCGGAGGTTGGTTACGTGCAGGGAAGACACACTAAGCTATCACCCTACCCCGCCCTTTCGGTACCTACATGTCAATCTACCCTAGATTCACCTATGAGAGTCTTCGACTAACTATAGTTCAATCCCATCCACTTTGAAAAACAATGTTTGAAAAGAAACTCACATGATGCATGATATGCAAATGCAATAGAAAAGAAAGTTGATTTAGGAATAGATTTAAAAGGAAATTTGAAAAGAAGAATTTGATTTGATTTTAGAAGAGATTTGAAAACATAGAATTGAAATTGGAAAGTTTGAAAAATTAGAAATAGAGATTTGAAAATAGAAATTTTGAAATTGGAATTTTGAAAATAGATTGGAATTTGAGATTTGAAAATGTGGAGACCACACCCATGAGGGTGGAATTGAAATTTTGAAAAGTATTGTGACCGCACCTATAAAGGTTGCCTACTTATCCCTTTGGGGGAATCAAGCCAGTCGTAGTTCGGACCGGAGTCCGATTGAAAATAGAAGAGTGGATTTGAAGAAGGAGATTGAATTGGAAATTGAATTTGATTTGAAATTGGAAGAGGAGATTGGAAATTGAAATTGAGAAGATTGGACTTTGGTTTGAAGAGATAGATTTGGACTTGTTTTGAAAAAGAGAAGGTTTGAGAAAACCTAGACTTAGGAAAGATAGGAGACCTAGGAAAGACTCAAGAGTTTAAGAAAGATTGGATTTAGGAAAGGTTCGATTTAGGAAAGTGTCATTTTTGAAAAGTTTTTGAATTAGGAAAGTTTTGAATTTAGGAAAGTTTTAGGTTTAGGAAAGTTTTGAATTTAAGAAAGTTTAGAAATTGGAAAGTTTCGAGTTTAGAAAGTTTTTGAAAAAGGAAAGGTTGTCAGATTAGGAAAGTTCCCAAATTAGGAAAGTTTTGAAAATCGGAAAGTTTTGAATTTAGAAATGTTTTGAAAAAGGGAAGTTTTGAATTTGGAAAGCTTTGAAAACAAAGAAGTTTTGAAAATAAGAAAGTTTCATTTTAGGAAAGGTTTGAAAAAGGAAAGTTTTCAATTTAGGAAATGTTTGAATTAAGAAAGTTTTGAATTTAGAAAAGCCTTAGATTTAGGAAGATGTTGAAGTTTAAGAAAGTTTAGAATTTAGAAAGATTTGGGTTTAGAAAGATTTAACTTAAGAAACTTTTAAATTTAGAAATTTTTGACTTCAGAAAGATTTGAAATTTAGAAAGTTTAGGATTTAGAAAGTTTTAGAGTTTGAATTTTAGAAAGTCTTGAAATTAGGAAAGGCTTGAATTTAGGAAAGGTTTTGAAAACTTGAATTTGGAAAGTTAAGATTTAGGAAGGGGGTTAAATTAGAAAAGAGTTGAATTTTAGAACTTTAGGAAAGATTTTTATGTTCAAGTTTTGAAAACTTAAGGTTTAGGAAAGTGGAAGTTTAGGAAGGATTTGAATTAGGAAAGATTTGGATTTGGAAAGGATTGGATTTGGGTTTCTAAAAGAAAAGATTTTATTTTATTTCCAAAAACGGAGAACGGGATCTAGTTTCCTAAACGGGAGATTTGATTTGGTTTCCTAAAGGGAAGATAGGATTTGGCAAGGATTTTGAAGGGGAGATTCTAGAAACCCTAGTTTTGGAAAATTATAGTTTTGACGTAGAAAATAGGTTTTGGAAACATGTATAGTTTGGATGTGAAAACAAGAGATTTTGGAAACCTAGGTTTAGGGCAAAGTTTGAAAACCATGTTTTTGGGAAGAAAATTTAGGGTTTCCTAATTGTGGGTTCTAGGGCTTGACTTGGGCTCTAAGGAAAGAGTTTTTGGAAAGTACACTTTTGGAAACGAAGATTTTCTAGAAGGGAATCCTAGGGAGGAGTTTTTGGAAAATGAATTTGAAGAGGGAGTTTTTGGAAAAAGATTTTAAGGAAAAGGAGTTTTTGGAAAGTATGTTTTTGGAAATATAGATTTTAGAAGAAAAATCCTAGAGAAGAAATTTCTAGAAGGAGGATTTTGGAAAGTGAGCTTTTTAGAAAGGTTTTTGGAGAGATTTTTTGAGGAAGGTGAATCTGGGGAGTGTTTTTAGAAAGTGAATTTTGAGGAAAAGATTTTGGAGAGGAGTTGAAAAAGAGAATTTTGAAAAATAGATTTTGGAATGGAGTTTTTGAAAACAATTTTCAAGAGGGGAGTTTTAGGAAAGTATGTTGAAAAAGAGATTTTTAGGAAGAGAGACTTTTTGAAAAGAGAGTTTTTAGAAAGTATGAAAACGTCTCACTTTCCTAAAGCGATTCTAGCCATAAGAAGGCTAGAACCACTTTAAGAAAGTGGTTTTGGAAAACAATAAGATTTGAAAATATAGACCAAAAAGGTCACTTTTAATGTAACACTTTTCTAAAGCAACTCTAGCCATGGAAAGGCTAGAATCACCCTAGAATTGTGGTTTTGAAAACATGTTTTTGAAAAAGAGATTTTGATGCAATTTTGAAAACAAGTTTGAAAACGTTTTGAAAAACAACTTTGAAAACGGTTTTTGGAAAATGCAAGACTATGATATGCACAATGCAATTTGGGGTCGTGAACATACAAGGCTAAGGCTTCACCACATAATCAAGGGGGCCGGACCCATGTGGTCTTTGGTTAGACTAGAAGAAAGCCCTGACACGGTGACTCTCCAACAGTCTAATCCTACACATGGACCGGGAGTCCCCTTGTTTCAAGCATGCAAAGAAAGGGGGGGAAAGAGATGGGGGATTAAAATAGAGAAAACCCAAGTGGGTTGGAGAGAGAAGAGAGAGGGGGGAAGTGCAGAAAATTAAAGAGAAAACCTACCGTATGTCTTCTTTATTTTGCGCGCCGCGCTGTCTTCGGTCTTCGATCTTTGTCTTGATCTTCACCTTCAATCTTCAAGAGTTGTCTTCAAGCTTTGGATTGCAGCTCTTCAAGTTTTCAAAGGATGGTTCAAGGCTATTGTATGAGTATATGGGGGTGTGTATGAGTGTATAGGAGGCTAGGGTTTGTGTATGGTGGCTAGGGTTTAGTGTAGGGTGGCTAGGGTTTTGGAGAACCTAAAGAAACTAGGGTTTTTGGAGGTGCTTGAGCTCTGTATATCGAAATATAGGATTTTTAGGTTAAGTTTGTAGACCCCTTTCATGTTGAATGAGGCTCTGTATTTATAGAAGTTGGACAAACTTGGCGCCTGTTGCAGTGAAGCCAGGGCAAACTTTACACTAGCGCCACTAGCAGTGGCGCCAGGCCATTTTTTGGCTTGGCGCCACTACTAGTGGCGCCAGCCAATTAGGAAAGGTGTAAGGTCGGCAAGCAACGTATCTTTGACTAGATTTGGGCGCCTGTACTAGTGACTACCATGCAACTTTTAGCCTGGCTTCACGTGGAGCGACTCCGGAAAGTCCGGGAATGATTTAGAGGAGCCGGGAATGACCCGAAAGGCCGAAAAGGAGCAGGAACACTTAAAATAGTGTCCTGGAGGTATTTGACTTGAAAAATGAAGATAAGGTGGGTCGGAAAGGTTGACCGGGCCTTTAGGGGCAAAACGGTCAATCGGACCGGAAAACTGCCGGGACAGACTCGGACTGTCCCGGAAGAAGACTTGGGATCTGGAAACATTATTCAGAATGTTCCCATAGGTTGCCGGTTTGATTTCCAGAGCCGGCATGGTCGGAAAAGGGGACCGGCCCATTAGGGGCAAAGCGGTCATTTCGCACTGGGTTTGCCGGAACTGACTCGGAATGATCCGGAAAGGTAGAGGAAGATTGAGAATACTATAAGAAGTATTCTCAGAGGGTTACCGGTTTGATACCCAGAGCCAGTGTGGTCGAAAAAGGAGACCGGCCCACCAGGGGCAAAACGGTCATTTTGTACCGGGTTGGCCGGAACTGACTCGGAATGATTCGGAAAGATAAAGGAAGGTTGAGAACACTATAAAAAGTATTCTCGGGACATTACCGGTTTGATACCCTAAGCCAGTGTGGTTCTCGGGGCATTCAGATGCTTAGGGACAAAATAGTCATCTTGACCGAAAAGTCTCGGAAAATGTCTTAAGGGCAGTTTGGTCATTTTTCACCGAAGTGAGCTAACAGACACGGGTGTTGACCTGGGTTTTGTGAGTATTTCCGCTACTCTAACGGTTTTGTATGTATTTCTGCTACTCTAACGGTTTCGTGAGTATTTCCGCTACTCCAACGGTTTTGTGAGTATTTCTGCTACTCTAACGGTTTTGTGAGTATTTCTACTACTCTAACGGTTTTGTGAGTATTTTCGCTACTCTAACGGTTTTGTGAGTAGTTTCACTACTCGGACCGTCTCGAGGAATAAACTGTCTCAAGAGAGGGATTGGAAAGGGGTCTTACCGTCTCCGAAGAGACGTGCCTAGATTGGAACCGTCTCGAGGAATAAACTGTCTCGAGAGAGGGATTGGAAAGGGGTCTTACCGTCTCCGAAGAGACGTGCCTAGATTGGAACCGTCTTGAGGAATAAACTGTCTCGAGAAAGGGATTGGAAAGGGGTCTTACCGTCTCTGAAGAGACGTGCCTGGATTGTGAGTGTTTCCGCCACTCTAACGGCGGTCATCGTGACACAGGGGTTTGTTGCCAATTCCCTATATTGACCTATTTGTGAGTATTTCCGCTACTCTAACGGTTTTGTGAGTACTTCCGCTATTCTAAGGGTTTTGTGAGTACTTCCGCTACTCTAACGATTTTGTGAGTAGTTTCGCTACTCGGACCGTCTCGAGAAATAAACTGTCTCGAGAGAGGGATTGGAATTGGAATAAGAAAGGACAATGCCCCTAAGGGCATTTTGGTCATTTTGCCTCTATTTGGGCCTGACAGGCCCGCGAAGCGATGGAAAGACGGAATTTGAACCTAAAGAATTGGTTTCGATTGGAATACGCCCATAATGACTTGAAAACAAGTCTGGACGGAGTGTAGACTGCCAAGCGGTCAAAAATGGGGTGCTTACACCAACGACCTCCTCGGGCCGAGGGCCTTGCTCGAATGCCTTCCAAACCACCCCCTAACCAAACACAAGGATTATATGACCTTTCCTTCGGATATCATCTCGACCCTTTTGGCCTTGCCACCGAAAATGGTCCCATTTTGAAACATAGAACCCGAAGCCTTTTCAATTCCTGAACCATCAACCCAGTTGTGACCTCCCCAAAACTTGGTCCCCAATCATCAAAAACATCTGCAATACCTCCTCGGACTAGGCGAACAAGCGGGAAAAAGCAGACGTTTACAAAACTTGCATGCTCACAGACCGCGGCTTATTTTGGCCTCTTAGCAGTTGGATATCTGAAACCTGTACCTGCTCGACCCCAGCCCAATCCTCTACCTCGTTACTTCAAATCTACAGCAAGCTGTAGGTATCACTCAGATAGCCAAGGACATGATACCGAAGATTGTTTGGCACTCAAGCATAAGATTCAAGACCTGATAGATAATAAGATCATTAGAATACGACCAGCAAATCCTTCTCCGAATGGCTCTGCAAACCCTCCACTGGGCTATGTTGTCAACATCATTACAAAGTTTGGTAACAACAAGGTTTGTTTTGCTGCATGGCAAGAGATATATTACAAGGACAGAGAGGAAATGGAAAGCGAAGATGCCTGGTCACGATATAACCCCGATGAGATGCCGACCCCCGAAGACAAACTTGCACACGAGTCTGTGAAGAAAATTGATGAGGAACTGTCCAAACTCCTAATAAGAATCCCGCATTGTGTACACCTGAGGAGCATCGAGCCCCAATTGGAGGCCAGAGCAGAAAACCCCAGGCACGACCTATCGAGCTGGACGAATACGAATCGCCCAAGTAGTTTGTTAGAGAAACTCCGGAGCAAACAAATGAAGGCCAGACAATCAAGAAAGCTGACAATTACATCATCACCGCCAACTCACTTAGAACTCCGGGAGAAGCATCTACCTATCCTGCCTTAGCTGAAAATCTCAACCGTGGATGGAATGTAGACGAAGGCACAGGCCCAAGACCTTACTAGAAATGGGTTCTTTGCACAAGCGTACAGGAGAGGGGTGTTTTCACCCACTTTCTTCCTATCTCTTCACTTTCTATCTTTAAATTAATGTCTACATTTTCTTATTGCTTAAGAACCTGATGCTTTTCATAATAATAATAATCAAATAATAGTCTTTTATTCCATTATGGTTGTCTTGTCTTCCCTGTGAAAATAGTGACTACTTTCTACGCAAGGGGCATGGTTTATCTTATGGAATGATTCAACTTGAAGGGATGATAGCATGAGTTAACCATGTGCCAAATGATCAGCTTTCCACAGAGAGAGGACAAGGATAAGTGAGGATACTACCCAAAGGCAGCACTTGCAAGACTCTGAGGCTAAGTGATGTGTGGCCAGTTTATCAAGAGGAAGAGGAGCCATCTTTCATTCCCCCACATATAAAGAATAAATAATTAAATAAATGAACAAATGTACTTATATTCCCTTTGTTTAACCCCTAGAGCATCGCGAAAAGTAAAGATCTTCTTCGTCAACCCCGGTCCAAGACTATCCTCCCCACACTGGGGCAGATAATAGTTGAGAACTTTAGGAATGGTATCCACCCCCACTGTGCTAAAGCAGCAATGAAAGCTCTATGGATCAAACAATCTAATTCAAAGTGAAGAGAGGCCCTCATTTCATTTCCCATACAGTCAAAAGCAACCCCTTGCTAAACCCGTTGAGCCACTTATCCTTTCTTAACAAAACCCCAACCTAGGGATCACCGCCCACACTGGGTATATTGAGCTACCAAGGGAAAAGGTTTAAGCGAAAAGGGTTAAAGAATTGTTTCGTTTCATAAAAGAAAAGAAAAGAAATAGAAAGGAAAAGCAAAAGAAAGGAGTTGCCAAGGGGCAAGAGGCCAAAAAAAAAAAAAAAAAATCCTTTAAGGAAAGGCCTGAAGAAAATTATGAATGAGTTATCCTCAAAAGCATATAAGAAGATCAAATGAGAAGAAAGTTTTGTCTATCTCAAAAAGGTATATAGAAAAGGGTGAAAGAACAAGATTATTCTCACCCTGAGAAATATATGGTCAAAAGCAAAAAGGAAATTTAAAGGTGATCCTAGGTTACAAGGAAACCCAGTAGGTACAATAGGTTTGAGCCTTTACCCTTTCTTGCAAAACCCCGAAACCATGGCCTACATTACAACCCTATTAAAGTCCCCTCTGATTAAAAGCAGATTGCTTGATCTAAATGAGTTAGATACGCTGCCAAAGCTAAAAAAAAAAAAAAAAAAAAAGAAAGGATGCTAATCCTACTGAAAAATGGTTAAGGACAGTTTGGATCTAAACCTTGCTGAAAACAACATTGAGTTTAAGCCTACATATCCCGTTGTTTCTAAAACCCTATAACCTAGCCTGCATTACGGTCCTAAATAAAGTCTTCTCGGATTGAAATGGCTGGCCACTTATCGCTTTGTCAAAGGTTAGGTAAATTGTTGCTAAAACCCCAAGAGTCGAGAGTCTCAGCCCAACAACCCTATACACTAACCCTAAGATAGAAAGTTGGAGGCGATCAAAAGGTTAAGAAAGGTGCGAAGTGCTATCATCCAATCAAGGTAGGGTTGAGCCAAAAGAGAGACTAAACCCCCGAAGAGGAGGGAGTTACCATTCCCAAGGCTACAAGTCTAACAGCACCATGTGTCATTCTATTAAAATATTTCTAACCTGTGCATTTGTTAAAAAAAAAAAAATTCAGCATGGCCTTTGCACACATAGGATATAACTCCCTGTAGAAATAGAAGTCATCAGCATCAACTCATGGAATAAATATCACATGCATCTGATCATATGCCTAGCTGTAAAGATCATATATGTATCTGTCTATCCATGCATCTAAGTATCATAAATATTCACTTTTGTACAAAATATCAGAATAAAACTGTCTAACATAAATACAACTCAGGGACCAGGGGCAAAAGAGGATTAGAGTCTCCACAAAGGGGCATCAATCACAGGTCGAAGTCGATGTCATCTGGATCAAAATCCCCAAAGCCCGGCATCGAAGGAGGTGGATAACTGCTCGAAGCACCACCATCCTGCAGGGAAGACAGACCCGAAGTCAGTTGCATACAAAAGGAACTAAGCAACAACAGAGCAATAAGGAGCAAAGAGAGAATAACTTACCCCCCCACCACCCATTTGAGATAACTGAGCCGTCAAGGAAGCTACCTCGGCCTGGTACTGGTCCCACTCCATCTGGTACTGGTCTCTCACAGCAATAAACTCGGCCTGGGGCATATATCCTCCAGCACGGCGCCACAAGTCAACCACCTCCTGGCCAACAGCGTACCCGCCGACTACTACCTCAAACCAGGTGAAGGCACCAACCGAATGAGCCCCAAAGTGTGCAGCATAATTCGTATCCGGAGGAAGCAAGAACTCGGCACCCGGCTGACGCTCCTGACAAGGGATAGGCACTCCCGCCACCAGGACTCCAAACATATACTCTGGTGGAGCTCCTGCTGATCGGAACTCCTCATGAAACTGCCGCTAGTGTCTCTCGCCAAGATAAGACTCCTAGGTGTCATCACTGAGAAAAGTAGCTCTCGATAAGGACAATGGGACCAGGTACCAGACTGTCTTGTAATGGACTGATCCAATGAAGGGCCGCCAGGTCACATCCCTTGCCTCAATCAGCTCCAGGTTAGCCCGGAGCGTCACGAAGTCAGTAATCTCTGATCGCTGGGCTACCCGGTCACGAGCCCACCTCAAAGCGCGAAGATAGAGATCATCCTCAACAACTGCAGGGCGACACACCGGCAGGTACTCGTAACTCCACCAGACAAGGAAGGGCCAAAAGCTAGTCCTGCTGCCCCAACGAGAAGAAGTCCGAACCCGCATCGATCAAAGAAAGCTGCCAAAAGAAAAGGATCCCAGTCCAACTCAGACAAAGCTCCCAGATCGGCTACTATACTCACCAAATGGCACGACACGAGTGACTTCTTATTGTTGCAGAAGCATCTAAAGATGATATACAACACAAGTCGCTGTCTCATGATATCCCGCCTGGCAGGCGATGGCTCAATGTAAGCATCCCATTTTTTACCGCTCGGCAGTCTACACTCCGTCCAGACTTGTTTTCAAGTCATTGTAGGTGTATTCCAATCGAAATCGATTTTCTAAGTCCCAATTCCATCTGTCCAACGCTTCGCGGGCCCACCAGGCCCAAATAGAGGCAAAATGACCAAAATGCCCTTAGGGGCATTGTCCTTTCCTTTTTTATTCCAATCCCACTCTCGAGATAGTTTATTCCTCGAGACGGTTCCAATCCAGGCGCATCTCTTCGGAGACGATAAGTCCCCTTTCCAACCCCACTCTTGAGACAGTTTATTCCTCGAGACGGTTCCAATCCAGGCACGTCTCTTCGGAGACGGTAAGACCCCTTTCCAATCCCTCTCTCGAGACAGTTTATTCCTCGAGACGGTTCCAATCTAGGCATGTCTCTTCGGAGACGGTAAGACCCCTTTCCAATCCCCCTCTCGAGACAGTTGTAAGCACCCCATTTTTGACCGCTCGGCAGTCTACACTCCGTCCAGACTTGTTTGCAAGTCATTATGGACATATTCCAATCAAAACCAATTCTCTAGTCCAAATTCCGTCTTTCCATCGCTTCGCGGGCCCGTTAGGCCTAAATAGAGGCAAAATGACCAAAATGCCCTTAGGGGCATTATCATTTCTTATTCCAATTCCAATCCCTCTCTCGAGACAGTTTATTCCTCGAGACGGTCCGAGTAGCAAAACTAATCACAAAACCGTCAGAGTGGCGGAAACACTCGCCACTCACAAAACCGTCAGAGTGGCGGAAACACTCACCAAACCGTCAGAGTGGCGGAAACACTCACACAGTTAGAGTGGCGGAAACACTCAAAACCCAGGCACGTCTCTTCGGAGTCGGTAAAACCCCTTTCCAATCCCTCTCTCGAGACAGTTTATTCCTCGAGACGGTTTCAATCTAGGCACGTCTCTTCGGAGACGGTAAGACCCCTTTCCAATCCCTCTCTCGAGACAGTTTATTCCTCGAGACGGTCCTAGTAGCAAAACTACTCACAAAACCGTTAGAGTAGCGGAAATACTCACAAAGCCGTTAGAGTAGCGGAAATACTCACAGACCCGTTAGAGTAGCGGAAATACTCACAGAACCGTTAGAGTAGCGAAAATACTCACAAAGCCGTTAGAGTAGCGGAAATACTCACAGACCCGTTAGAGTAGCGGAAATACTCACAGAACCGTTAGAGTAGCGGAAATACTCTCAAATCGTCAACCCCGTCCGAGTAGCGGAAATACTCAACCCCGTCCGAGTAGCGGAAATACTCAACACCTGCGTCAATACCCATGTTTGTTAGCTCACTTCGGTGAAAAATAACCAGACTACCCTTAGGGCCTTTTCCGAGACTTTTCGGTCAAGATGACTATTTTGCCCCTAAGCATCTGAATGCCCCGGGAACCACACCGGCTTTGGGTATCAAACCGGTAATGCCTCGAGAATACTTTTTATAGTATTCTCGACCTTCCTTTACCTTTCCAGACCATTTCGAGTCAGTTCCGGCCAACTCGGTACAAAATGACCATTTTGCCCCTAGAGGGCCGGTTTCCTTTTTCGACCACACCGGCTCTGGGTATCAAACCGGTAATGTCCCGAGAATACTTTTTATTGTGTTCTCGACCTTCCTTTACCTTTCCGGACCATTCCGAGTCAGTTCCGGCAAACCCGGTGCAACATGACCGTTTTGCCCCTAGTAGGCCGGTCTCCATTTCCGACCACGCCGGCCCTGGGAATCAAACCGGCAACCTCTGGGAACATTCTAAATAATGTTTCCAGATTCTAAGTCTTCTTCCAGGACAATTTGAGTCTGTCCCGGCAGTTTTCCTGTCCGATTGACCGTTTTGCCCCTAAAGGCTCGGTCAACCTTTCCGACAGATCCAATCCTCACTTTTCAAGTCAAATACCTCCAGGACACTATTTTAAGTGTTCGTGCTCCTTTCCGGCCTTCCGGGTCACTCCCGGCTCCTTCAAATCATTCCCGGACTTTCCGGAGTCACTCCTAGTGAAGCCAGGCTAAAGTTTACATGGTAGTCACTAGTACAGGCGCCCAAATCTAGTCAAAGATACGTTGCTTGCCGACCTTAATTGTTTCCTAAATGGCTGGCGCCACTAGCAGTGGTGCCAAGCAAAAAAAATGGCCTGGCGCCACTCCTAGTGGCGCCAGTATAAATTTTGCTCTGGCGCCACTACAACAGGCGCCAGGCTTGTCCAACTTCTATAAATACAGAGCCTCAATCAACGTGAAAAGGGTCTGCAAACTTAACCTAGAAACCACACAATTCGATACACAGAGCTCGAGCACCTCCAAAACCCTAGCCTCCCTAGGTTTTCCAAACCCTAGCCACCCTACACTAAACCCTAGCCTCCTATACACTCATACACTCCCCCATACACTCATACACTAGCCTCCAACCATTCTTTGAAGACTTGAAGAGCTGCCATCTAAAGCTTGAAGACACTCCTTGAAGGTTGAGGAAGAAGATCAAGTCGAAGACCGAAGATCGAAGACTGCACGGCGCGCAAAACAAATAAGAAACAAGGTAGGCTCCCTATTTAAATTTCCGCACTTCCCCCCTCTCTCTTCTCTCTCCAGCCCACTTGGGTTTTTTCTATTTTAATCCCCCATCTCTTTCCCGCCCTTTCTTTGCATGCTTGAAACAAGGGGATTCCCGGTCCATGTGTAGGATTGGACTATGGGAGAGTCACCGTGTCGGGGGCTTTCTTCTAGTCTAACCAAAGACCACGTGGGTCCAGCCCCCTTGATTATGTGGTGAAGCCTTAACCTTGTATGTTCACGACCCCAAATTGCATTGTGCATATCATAATCTTGCATCTTCCAAAATTCGTTTTCAAAGTTGTTTTCAAAGTTGTTTTTCAAAATTGCATCAAAATCTCTTTTTCAAAACTTGTTTTCAAAACCACAATTCTAGGGTGATTCTAGCCTTTCCATGGCTAGGGTTGCTTTAGGAAAGTGTCATATTAAAAGTGACCTTTTGGTCTATATTTTCAAACCTTATTTTCAAAACCGCTTTCCTAAAGTGGTTCTAGCCCTCTTATGGTTAGAATTGCTTTAAGAAAGTAAGACGTTTTCATACTTTCCAAAAGCTCTCTCTTCAAAAATCTCTTCCTAAAAATCTCTTTTTCAACATACTTTCCTAAAACTCTCCTCCTCAAAATTGTTTTCAAAAACTCCCTTCCAAAATCCATTTTTCAAAACTCCTTTTTTAACTCCTTTCCAAAATCATCTCCTCAAAATTCACTTTCCTAAAAACTCTCTCCAATAACCTCCTTCCAAAAATCTTTCTAAAAAACTCTCTTTCCAAAAATCTTCCTTCTAGAAACTCCCCTCTAGGATTTTTCCTCCCAAGATCTACGTTTCTAAAAACACACTTTCCAAAAACTCCTCTCTAGGATTCCCTTCTAGAAAACCTTCGTTTCCAAAAACGCGTTTTCCAAAAAAAGAACTCTTTCCTTAGAGCCCAAACCAAACCCTAGAATTCACAATTAGGAAACCCTAGTTTTCTTTCCAAAAACATGATTTTCAAACTTTGCCCTAAACCTAGGTTTCCAAAATCTTTTGTTTTCTACGTCAAAACTATCCTTGTTTTCAAAACCTATTTTCTACATCGAGACTAGAATTTTTCAAATCTAGGGTTTCTAGAATCTCCCTTTCCAAATCTTTTCCAAATCCTATCTTCCCTTTAGGAAACCAAATCCAATCTCCCCGTTTAGGAAACTAGATCCTATCCTCCGTTTTTGGAAATAAAATCAAACCGTTGTTTTTAGAAGCCAAATCCAATCCTTTCCTAATCCAAACCTTTCTTAATTCAATTCCTTCCTAAACCATAAGTTTCCTAAACTTAAACTTTAAATCTTTCCTTAAATTTCAAAATCCAAATCTTTCCTAAACCTCTACTTTCCTAAATCTTAAGTTTCCAAAACTTGAACATAAAAATCTTTCCTAAACTTTAAAACTCAACTTTCAAATCTTTCCTAATCCAACCCTTTCCTAATTCTACCCCCTTTTCAAATCTTAACTTTTCAAATCTAAGCTTTCAAACCTTTCCTAATCTCAAGATTTTCTAAAACTCTAAAAACTTTCTAAATCTTAAACTTTCTAAATTTCAAATCTTTCCAAATTCAAAACTTTCTAAATTTGAAACCTTCTTAAGTTAAATATTTCTAAACCTAAAAACTTTCTAAATTCTAAACTCTCTTAAACTTCAAATCTTTCCAAATCTAAGACTTTTCTAAATTCAAAAACTTTCTTAATTTAAGACTTTCTTAAGTTGAAACTTTCTTAATTCAAACATTTTCTAAACTAAAAACTTTCCTTTTTTCAAACTTTTCCAATTTTCAAAACTTTCCTAATTTGGAAACTTTCCTAATTTGAAAACCTTTCCTTTTTCGAAAACTTTCTAAACTCGAAACTTTCCAGTTTCAAAACTTTCCTAAACCTAAAACTTTCCTAAATTCCAAATTTTCCTAATTTCAAAACTTTTCAAAATGAAACTTTTCTAATTCGAAACTTTCCTAAATCGAACATTTCCTAATTCAAACATTTCCTAAATCCAACCCTTCCTAATCTCCTAAACCTTCCAAGTCGAGTCAAGCTTTTCCTAAGTCTAGGTTTCCTAAACCTTCATCCTTCTTATTCCAAAACAAGTCCAAATCTATCTTTTCAAAGCAAGTCCAATCTTTCCAAACTCAATTACCAATCTCCTTTTCTAATCTCAAATCAAATCCAATTTTTAATTCAATCTCTTTCTTCCAATCCAATCTCTCTCTTCAAATCAATCCCTTTTCAATCGGACTCCGGTCCGAACTACGACTGACCTGATTCCCCCAAAGGGATACGTAGGCAACCTTCATAGGTGCGGTCATAATATTTTTCAAACTTTCAATTCCACCCTCATGGGTGCGGTTTCCAAAATCTTTTCAAATCTCAAATTCCAATCTATTTTCAAAATTCCAAAATTTCTATTTTCAAACTTCTATTTCCAAATTTTCAAACTTTTCAATTTCAATTCTATTTCTTCAAATCTATTTTCAAATCAAATCAATTTATTTTCAAATCAATTTCTATTTTCCAATTCTCTCATCTTGCACTTGCATATCATGCATCATATTTTTCAAACATTGTTTTTCTAAAGTGAATAGGATCGACCATTTGTTAATTAAAGACTCTCATAGGTGAATCTAGGGTAGATTGACATGTAGGTACCGAAAGGGCGGGGTAGGGTGATAGCTTAGTGCGTCTTCCCTACATGTAACCAACCTCCGAACCTAGATCACTGATTTCAAAGACCAAAAAGGAGTTATTTTTCTAAAAAGGGCTAAATGTTTTCCAAAGGTTGCCAAACAACCTGTTTTCCTAAAAAACCCTCTCTTGAGGAGATGTTTTTCAAAATCATTTTTCAAAACCCTAAGTGTAGTCTTCGGATTATGCTTAGTTTTTAGATGACCTAACTCACCTTAATCAAGTTAGGTGGCGACTCCAAATCTTTTTCAAAATCCCTTTATTCAAACCAATTTTTCAATTCAAACCTAGTCGCACTCATTCTTTTAGGAGGGTGAGTTCTAACGAGAGAGTACAACATTTTTCCCGCTTGGGTGAGTATTCCTCGAGTGCGAAAAATCTGGGCGCGACAACAATTTATTCCTCGAGATGGTTCCAAACTAGGCACGTCTTTTTGGAGATGGTAAGACCCCTTTCCAATCCCTCTCTCAAGATAGTTTATTCCTCAAGACGGTCCGAGTAGCAAAACTACTTGCAAAATCATTAGAGTAGCGAAAATACTCACAAATAGGTCGATATAGGGAATTGCCAACAAACCCCTGTGTCACGACGACCGCCGTTAGATTGGCGGAAACACTCAAAACCCAGGTCAACACCAGTGTCTGTTAGCCCACTTCGGTGAAAAATGACCAAACTGTCCTTTGGATCTTTTCCGAGACTTTTCGGTCAAGATGACCATTTTGCCCCTAGGCATCCGAACACCCCGGGAACCACACCGGCTCTGGGTATCAAACCAGTAATGTCCCGAGACTACTTTTTATAGTATTTTCAACCTTCCTTTATCTTTTCGGATCATTCCGAGTCAGTTCTGGCCAACTTGGTACAAAATGATCGTTTTGCCCCTGGTGGGCCAGTCTCCTTTTCCGACCACACCGGCTTTGGGTATCAAACCGGTAACGTCCTGAGACTACTTTTTATAGTGTTCTCAACCTCCTTTTACCTTTCCGGATCATTCCGAGTTAGTTCCGGCCAACCCGATGCGAAATGACTGTTTTACCCCTGGTGGGCCGATCTCCTTTTCTGACCACGCCGGCTCTGGGAATGAAACTGGCAACCTCTGGGAACATTCTAAATAATGTTTCCAGATCCCAAGTCTTCTTCCGGGACAATCGGAGTTCACCCCAGCAGCTTCCTAGTTCGATTGACCGTTTTGCCCCTAAAGGCACGGTTAACCCTTCTGACACACATCATATCCTCACTTTTCAAGCCAAATACCTCTAGGACACTATTTTAGGTGTTCCTGCTCTTTTTCGGCCTTCCGGGTCATTCCCGGTTCCTCCAGATCATTCCCGGACTTTCCGGAGTCACTTCTAGTGAAGCCGGGCTAAAGATTGCATGGTAGTCACTAGTAAAGGCACCCAAATCTAGTGAAAGATACGTTGCTTGCCGACCTTAAACCTTTCCTAATTGGCTGGCGCCACTAGTAGTGGCGCCAAGCCAAAAAATGGCCTGGCGCCACTACTAGTGGCGCCAGTGTAAAATTTGGCCTGGCGTCACTGCAACAGGCGCTAGTATTGTCCAACCTCTATAAATACAGAGCCTCATTCAACATGAAAGGGGTTTGGAAACTTAACCTAAAAATCATATATTTCGATATACAGAGCTCGTGCACCTCCAAAACCCTAGTTTTCTTAGGTTTCCCAAACCCTAGCCACCCTACACTAAACCCTAGCCTTATATACACTCCTATACATCCCCATACACTCATACACTAGCCTTCAACCATCTTTTGAAGACTTGAAGAGTTGCCATCTAAAGCTTGAAGACAACCCTTGAAGCTTGAAGAAGAAGATCAAGACGAAGACCGAAGATTGAAGACAAGCAAGGCGCGCAAAATAAAGAAGACATACGGTAGGCTTTTTATTTAAATTTTCGCACTTCCCCCCTCTCTCTTCTCTCTCCTAACCCACTTGGGTTTTCTCTATTTTAATCCCCGATCTCTTTCCCCCCCTTTCTTTGCATGCTTGAAACAAGGAGATTCCCGGTCCATGTGTAGGATTGGGCTAGTGGAGAGTCACCGTGTCGGGGGCTTTCTTCTAGTCTAACCAAAGACCACGTGGGTCCGGCCCTCTTGATTATGTGGTGAAGCCTTAGCCTTGTATGTTCACGACCCCAAATTGCATTGTGCATATCATAGTCTTGCATCTTGCAAAACTCGTTTTCAAAATCGTTTTCAAACTCGTTTTCAAAATTGCATCAAAATCTCTTTTTCAATAGCTTGTTTTCAAAATCACAATTCTAGAGTGATTCTAGCCTTTCCATGGCTAGGGTTGCTTTAGGAAAGTGTTACATTAAAAATAACCTTTTGGGTCTATATTTTCAAATCTTATTGTTTCCCAAAATCACTTTCTTAAAGTGGTTCTAGCCTTCTTATGGCTAAAATCGCTTTAGGAAAGTGAGACTTTTCATACCTTCCAAAAACTTTCTTTTCAAATATTTTCCTAAAAAAATCTCTTTCAACATACTTTCCTAAAAACTCTCTTTCCAAAAATCTTCCTTCTAGAAACTCCCCTCTAGTTTTTTTCCTCCCAAAATCTATGTTTCCAAAAACACACTTTCCAAAAACTCCTTCTTTCCAAAAATCTTTCCAAAAACTCTCTTTCCAAATTCACTTTCCAAAAACTCCTCCCTAGGATTTCCCTTCTAGAAAAACCTTCGTTTCCAAAAATACACTTTCCAAAAACTCTTTCCTTAGAGCCCAAGTCAAGCCCTAGAACCCACAATTAGGAAACCCTAATTTTCTTTCCAAAAACATGATTTTCAAACTTTGCCCCAAACCTAGGTTTCCAAAATCTCTTGTTTTCACATCCAAACTACACATGTTTTCAAAACCTCTTTTCTATGTCAAAACTATAATTTTTCAAATCTAGGGTTTCTAGAATCTCCCTTTCCAAATCCTTGCCAAATCCTATCTTCCCTTTAGGAAACCAAATCAAATCTCCCCGCTCAAGAAGCCAAATCCAATTCTCCCCGTTTAGGAAACCTGATCCCGTCCTCCGTTTTTGGAAACAAAATCAAACCTTTGCTTTTAGAAACCAAATCTAATCCCTTCCTAATCCAAACCTTTCTTAATTCAACTCCTTCCTAATTTCCTACCTTCTTAAACCATAAGTTTCTTAAACTTAAACTTTAAATCCTTCCTTAAATTTTAAAATCCAACTCTTTCCTAATTTAAATCCTTCCTAAACTTCCACTTTCCTAAATCTTAAGTTTCCAAAACTTGAACATAAAAATCTTTCCTAAATTTTAAAACTTAACTTTCAAATCTTTCCTAATTCAACCATTTCCTAATTCCACCTTCTTTTCAAGTCTTAACTTTTCAAACCTAAGTTTTCAAACCCAAACATTTCCTAATCTTAAGATTTTCTAAAAACTCTAAAACTTTCAAAATCTTAAACTTTCTAAATGTCAAATCTTTCTAAAATTCTAAGCTTCCTAAATTCAAAACTTTCTTAAGTTAAATCTTTCTAAACCCAAATCTTTCTAAATTCTAAACTTTCCTAAAACTTCAACTCTTTCCAATTTCAAAACTTCCTTGTTCTCAAAGCTTTCTTATTTTCAAAACTTCCTTGTCTTCTAAACTTTCCCACTTTCAAAACTTCCCTTTTTCGAAACATTCCAAAATTCAAAACTTTCTTAACTTGAAACTTTCTAAATTCTAAGTATTTCCTAAACTAAACTTTTCCTAATTCAAAACATTTCTAAATTCAATACTTTCCCATTTCAAAACTTTCCTAAAGTGAAAACTTTCCTAAACCTAAAACTTTCCTAAATTCAAAACTTTCTTAATTTGAAACTTTCCAAAAATGACACTTTCCTAATTTCGAAACTTTCCAAAAACGAAACTTTTCTAAATCGGACCTTTCTTAATTCAAACATTTCCTAAATCTAATTTTTCTCTAAACCTTTCGAGTCGAGTCAAATATTTGCTAAGTCTAGGTTTCCTAAAACCAAGTCTTTCCAAAATCAATCTTTCCAAAGCAAGTCCAATCTTTTCCAAAATTTCAATTTCCAATCTCCTCTTCTAATTTCAAATCAAATTCAATTTCCAATTCAATCTTCTTCTTCAAATCAACTCTTCTATTTTCAATCGTACTCTTGTCCGAACTACGACTGACCTGATTCCGCCAAAGGGATACGTAGGCAACCTTCATAGGTGCGGTCACAACACTTTTCAAGCTTTCAATTCCACCCTCATGGGTGCGGTTTCCAAAATCTTTCCAAATCTCAAATTCCAATCTATTTTCAAAATTCCAATTTCAAAATTTCTATTTTCAAATTTCTATTTCCAAAATTTCAAACTTTCCAATTTCAATTCCATCTCTTCAAATCTATTTTCAAATCAAATCAATTTCAAATCAATCTTTTTCCAAATCTATTTTTCGATTCTCTTATCTTGCACGTGCATATCATGCATCATATTAGTGTCTTTTTTTTAAAACATTCTTTTTCAAAGTGAATAGGGTTGAACATATGTTAGTCGAAGAATCTCATAGGTGAATCTAGGGTAGATTGACATGTAGGTACCGAAAGGGCGGGGTAGGGTGATGGCTTAGTACGTCTTCCCTACACGTAACCAACCTCCGAACTTAGAATCACTGTTTTCAAAGACCAAAAGGAGTTATTTTTCAAAAAGAGATAAATGTTTTCCAAAGATTGCCAAACAACCCGTTTTCCTAAAAAAAACCCTCTCTTGAGGAGATATTTTCAAATCGTTTTCCAAAACCCTAAGTGTAGTCTTCGGATTATTCTTAGTTTTTAGGTGACCTAACTCACCGTAATCAAGTTAGGTGGCGACTCCGAATTTTTTTCAAAAGCCCTTTATTCAAACCAGTTTTTTTTCAATTCAAACCTAGTCGCACTCATTCTTTTAGGAGGGTGAGTTCTAACGAGAGAGTACAGTGTTTTTCCCACTTGTGAGTGTATTCTTTGAGTGCGAAAAATCTGGGCGCGACACTTAGTAGCAAAAGTACGCTCACCCTGACTAATCCAAGAGACTGGGACGGCAGAACACTCAGGATGAGGCAAGTCCAACAGCAAAAAGGCCTCGTCCCTACTGACTGGGTGCAGGGTGATCCGCCAGCCGACAAAGGAGAGTCCTGTAATAATTGCCCAATCGAAAGGAGTAGGACCTAACTCGAAGCCGACAAAATGGAAGGTCCTAGTCTCCCCGAACCACCTCTCAACAAGTGCTAGTACCAAATGCTGGTTCAGGCGGTTAGCCTGTAATCCCATAAAGGCGCCAAACCCGATCTCTGCCAAGAAGACGCGGTATGATGGGGCAGCTCACTGCATGGTCACAAAAACCTGATGAATAGCCCTTCGGAAAGCTGTATGTACCTGCAGAGGTGGCAAATACTGTATGGAGTATACACTAGGATGATAGGCCATATCTCCGAGTGGTGGGACATCCGGTATTTGCAGATCTCGCAAGTTGGCGTATGTCTGCCTATGCCTGGAAGAAGCTCTCCCATAGCCGGTCACCTGATCCCCAGGGCCCGGTACCTCCTCCTCGGCATTAATCTCCTCGGCAAAAGCCTGCTCAACCGGAGGAAAAGGGTCAACAGGTAGTCTACTCCCCTGCCCGCTCTGGCTGGATGAAGATCGTCTGGTAGATCGTCGACTACCTCTAGATCGACTAGAGCCGCCAGCAGAATCTGTCCGGGCCGCCTTCCTGAGCGGCGCCTCCTCTCAGAACCGTCATCACTTGCATCTGCGATCCTGAAAAGGTAAGCCAAGGTAAGTGATGTTAGTATACCATCCATGCATCTTAAATAACAGTAAAATAAAATAAACAACTAACACAAACAAAACAAATAAAAGACTTCGAATGATAAGTCAAAACAAATTTCCTATATACACATCTTGATTTTCAAACTTTAAACCAAGTTTCAAGGGTTCTTTGCCTTTTTCCTTCAAAAAGATTTTATTTCTAAAACTTTAACCAATTCTTTCCATAATTTCTAAAAATTTCAACAGAGTCCCGTTTAAAAATGGCCCCTGCAACACCCATGACATCAGCACAAAATACGAAATATGCACCTTCCAACACCACAATCACATGACAATGGCACCCGTGCACACTTTCAATTTTTTAAAATTTTCAAAACACATGTTTCATTTTTCAAATAAATCAATGGTCTTCAAAAGACTTCCGAAATTTTTCAAAGTCACCTCAAATGTT
This sequence comes from Euryodendron excelsum, assembly GCA_033060915.1. Classification (NCBI taxonomy): domain Eukaryota; kingdom Viridiplantae; phylum Streptophyta; class Magnoliopsida; order Ericales; family Pentaphylacaceae; genus Euryodendron; species Euryodendron excelsum. The sequence goes on along the minus strand of CM065387.1, from coordinate 37,543,758 downwards.
TTCAAAAATATTCCAATCTTTTTCCTAATTTCAAACTTAAAAAATTTCATCAATTTCTTGAATTTTCTAATTTTTTCTAATTTTCTAAATACTTTTCTATTTTTCAAAAAATAAAAAATTCACCGACTTTTCAAAAAATCACGAAACTTCATACGTTTGTTAAACACATTTTTCTAAGGCACATTGCACAAAAACATAGCCAAAAAACCCAATACCCATGCCTGTAGGAACAAATCCCCTATTTTTGTAGAAAACCCCCTTTCACATATTCGCATATAATCATTCAAATTCAATCAAACAACCATCAAAATGCAAAAACAACATCACCAAAGTGTTCAAAACATATCAAAACATCAATTTCCACTATTCACATCATTCAAACGAAGTTCTACACATCAAAATCAACAAAATTTGAAGACTTATGTGTTAGAAGTTCTTCGGCGAAATCTTCTCTTCCGGCGACTTTTCCGCCGACGTGGTCTCCTTCCGGCATTCACCCACAGTCCCTAAGGAGTGCTCCTTCAAGGTTCAAGTCAATTTCCACTTGAGGACTCTTGGATTCTCCAAAAACTCTTCAAATCCCGTAAGCGTTCGAACTAGAATTTTCTAGTTTTAACTTCAAACCTGGGGCCACTAGCAGAGGCGCCAAGCAATTTCTGCCAAAGGCGCCACTGCTAGTGGCGCCAGTTATAAATTCTAGATAATTTTGCCCTTTTTGCCGCCAAAACTCATTTTCGAAGGCCTTTTTGGCCCGTTATCCGTTTTCAACCCCCGTTGTCGAAAGATTTCCAAAGTCCGTCCCTCCGACGGCCTCGCGGTCAACATGAGACTCTTACTCTTATCGTTTTCTGTCTTTGACAAGCAAAGACAGAAAAAGAGGCGCAGCTGTAAGCACCACATTTTTGACCGCTCGGCAGTCTACACTCCGTCCAGACTTGTTTGTAAGTCATTGTGGGCATATTCCTATCGAAACCAATTCTCTAGGTCCAAATCTCGTCTGTCCATCACTTCGCGGGCCTGTCAGGCCCAAATAGAGGCAAAATGACCAAAATGCCCTTAGGGGCATTGTCCTTTCCTTTCCAATCCCACTCTCGAGACAGTTTATTCCTCGAGATGGTTCCAATCCAGGCACGTCTCTTCGGAGACGGTAAGACCCCTTTCCAATCCCACTCTCGAGACAGTTTATTCCTCGAGACGGTTCCAATCCAGGCACGTCTCTTCGGAGACGATAAGTCTCCTTTCCAATCCCACTCTCGAGACAGTTTATTCCTCGAGACGATTCCACTCCAAGCACGTCTCTTCGGAGACGGTAAGACCCCTTTCCAATCCTACTCTCGAGACAGTTTATTCCTCGAGACGGTTCCAATCCAGACACGTCTCTTCGGAGATGATAAGACCCCTTTCCAATCCCACTTTCGAGACAGTTTATTCCTCAAGATGGTTCCAATCCAGGCACGTCTCTTCGGAGATGATAAGTCCCCTTTCCAATCCAACTCTCGAGACAGTTTATTCCTCGAGACGGTTTCAATCCAGGCACGTCTCTTTGGAGACGATAAGTCCCCTTTCCAATCCCACTCTCGAGACAGTTTATTCCTCGAGAGGGTTCCAATCTAGGCACGTCTCTTCGGAGACGATAAGACCCCTTTCCAATCCCTCTCTCGAGACAGTTTATTCCTCGAGACGGTCCGAGTAGCGAAAATACTCATAAAACCGTTAGAGTAGTGAAAATACTCACAAATAGGTCGATATAGGGAATTGGCAACAAACCCTTGTGTCACAACGACCGCCGTTAGAGTGGCGAAAACACTCAAAACCCAGGTCAACACCAGTGTCTGTTAACCAACTTTGGTGAAAAATGACCAAACTGTCCTGTGGACCTTTTATGAGACTTTCCGGTCAAGATGAGCATTTTGCCCCTGGGCATCCGAATGCCCCGGGAACCACACCGGCTCGGGTATCAAACCGGTAATGTCCCGAGAATACTTTTAATAGTATTCTCAACCTCCTTTTATCTTTCCGGATCATTCCGAGTCAGTTCCGGCAAACCCGGTATAAAATGACCGTTTTGCCCCTAGTGGGCCGGTCTCCTTTTCCGACCACGCCGGCTCTGGAAATCAAACCGACAACCTCTGGGAACATTCTAAATAATGTTTCCAGATCCCAAGTCTCCTTCCGGGATAGTCCAACTTTGTCTCGGCAGTTTCTCGGTCCGATTGACCGTTTTGCCTCTAAAGGCCTGGTCAACCTTTCCGACACATCTTGTCCTCACTTTTCAAGTCAGATACCTCTAGGACACTATTTTAAGTGTTCTTGCTCCTTTCCAGCCTTCCGAGTCATTCCTGGCTCCTTCAAATCATTTCTGGACTTTCCAGAGCCACTCCTAGTGAAGCCAGGCTAAAAATTGCATGGTAGTCACTAGTACAAGCGCCCAAATCTAGTCAAAGATATGTTGCTTGCTGACCTTAAACATTTCCTAATTGGCTGGTGGCGCCACACCAAAAAATGGCCTGGCACCACTCCTAGTGGTGCCAGTGTAAACTTTGGCCTGACGCTAGTGTTGTCCGACCTCTATAAATGTAGAGCCTCATTCAACGTGAAAAGGATCCGCAAACTCAACCTAAAAATCATATAATTCGATATACAGAGCTCGAGCACCTCAAAAACCCTAGCCACCTTAGGTTTTCCAAACCCTAGCCACCCTACACAAACCCTAGCCTCCTATACACTCATACACACCCCCATACACTCATACACTAGCCTTCAACCATCCTTTGAAAACTTGAAGAGCTGCAATCCAAGGCTTGAAGACAACTCTTGAAGACTGAAGGTGAAGATCAAGACAAAGACCGAAGACCGAAGACAGCACGGCGCGCAAAATAAAAAAGATACAAGCTAGGTTCTCCATTTAAATTTCCGCACTTCCCCCCTCTCTCTTCTCTCTCCTAACCCACTTGGGTTTTCTCTATTTTAATCCCCCATCTTCCCCCCCCCCCCCCCCCCCCCCCTTTCTTTGCATGCTTGAAACAAGGGGATTCCCGGTCCATGTGTAGGATTGGGCTGTTAGAGAGTCACCGTGTTAGGGGCTTTCTTCTAGTCTAACCAGAGACCACGTGGGTCTGGCCCCCTTGATTATGTGGTGAAGCCTTAACCTTATATGTTCACGATCCCAAAATTGCATTGTGCATATCATGATCTTGTATCTTCCAAAATTCGTTTTCAAAATCGTTTTTAAAGTTGTTTTCAAAATTGCATCAAAATCTCTTTTTCCAAAACTTGTTTTCAAAACCACAATTCTAGGGTGATTCTAGCCTTTCCATGGCTAGGGTTGCTTTAGGAAAGTGTTACATTCAAAGTGACCAACATGGTCCATATTTTCAACCCTTGTTGTTTTCAAAACCACTTTCTTAAAATGGTTCTAGCCTTCTTATGTTTAGAATTACTTTAGGAAAGTGAGACGTTTTCATACCTTCCAAAAGCTTTCTTTTTAAATCTATTCCTAAAAAAAATCTCTTTCAATATACTTTCCTAAAACTCTCCTCTTCAAAGTTGTTTTCAAAAACTCCATCCAAAATCTATTTTTAAAAGCTTCCTTTTTCAACTCCTTTTAAAAAACTCTTTCTCCTCAAAATTCACTTTTTAAAAACATTCCCTAAATTCACTTTCCTAAAAACTCTCTTTCCAAAAATCTTACTTGTAGAAACTCCCCTCTAGGATTTTCCTCCCAAAATCTATGTTTCCAAAAACACACTTTCCAAAAACTCCTTATTTCCAAAAATCTTTCCAAAAACTCTCTTTCCAAATTCACTTTCCAAAAACTCCTGCCTAGGATTTCCCTTCTAGAAAACATTCGTTTCCAAAAACGCACTTTCCAAAAACTCTTTCCTTAGAGCCCAAATCAAGCCCTAGAATCCACGATTAGGAAACCCTAATTTTCTTTCCAAAAACATGGTTTTCAAACTTTGCCCCAAACTTGGGTTTTCAAAACCTCTTATTTTTACATCCAAACGGTACATGTTTCCAAAACCTCTTTTCTACATTAAAATTTCACACTTTCAAAACTAGGGTTTCTAGAATCTCCCTTTCCAAATCCTTGCCAAATCCTATTTTCCCTTTAGGAAATCAAATCCAATCCTCCTTTTTTGAAAACAAAATCAAACCTTTGCTTTTAGAAACCAAATCCAATCCCTTCTTAATTCAACTCCTTCCTAATTTTCTACATTCCTAAACCATAAGTTTCCTAAACTTAAACTTTAAATCTTTCCTTAAATTTCAAAATCCAACTCTTTCCTAATTCAACTCCTTCCTAATCTTTTACTTTCCTAAATCTTAAGTTTCCAAAACTTGAACATAAAAATCTTTCCTAAAATTCTAAAATTCAATCCTTTCCTAATTCTACCCTCTTTTCAAATCTTAACTTTTCAAACCTAAGTTTTCAAACCTTTCCTATATTCAAACCTTTTCCAATTTCAAGATTTTCTAAAATTCAAACTCTAAAACTTTCTAAATCTTAATTTTTCCAAATTTCAAATCTTTCCAAATTCAAAACTTTCTAAATTTGAAACTTTCTCAAGTTAAATCTTTCTAAACCTAAATCTCTCCAAAATTCTAAACTTTCCAAAACTTTAACATCTTTCCAAATCTAAGACTTTTCTAAACTCAAAACTTTCTCAATTCAAACATTTCCTAAACTGAAAACTTTCCTTTTTCAAACCTTTCCTAAAACGAAACTTTCTTATTTTCAAAACTTCCTTGTTTTCTAAACTTTTCCACTTTCAAAACTTCCCTTTTTCAAAACATTCCAAAATTCAAAACTTTTTTAACTTGAAACTTTCTAAATTCTAAGCTTTTCTTAAACTAAACTTTTCCTAATTCAAAACATTTCTAAATTCAATACTTTCCTATTTCAAAACTTTCCTAAAGTAAAAACTTTCCTAAACCCAAAACTTTCCTAATTCGAAACTTTCCTAAACCTAAAACTTTCCTAATTCGAAACTTTCCTAAAATGACACTTTCCTAATTTGAAAGTTCCCTAATTTGAACATTTCCTAAATTTAATCTTTCCTAATTTCCTAAACCTTCCAAGTCAAGTCAAATCTTTCCTAAGTCTCTTTTCTTTCCTAAGTCTAAGTTTTCTAAACCATCATCTTTCTAAAACAAGTCCAAATCTATCTCTTCAAATCAAAGTCCAGTCTTCTCCAATTTCAATTTCCAATCTCCTCTTCTAATCTCAAATCAAATCAAATTTTCAATTCAATCTCTTTCTTCCAATCCAATCTCTCTCTTCAAGTTAATCTCTTTTCAATCGGACTCCGGTCCAAACTACGACTGACCTGATTCCTCCAAAGGGATACGTAGGCAACCTTCATAGGTGCGGTCACAACACTTTTCAAACTTTCAATTCCACTCTCATGGGTCCGGTCTCCACATTTTTCAAATCCCAAATTCCAATCTATTTTCAAAATTCCAATTTCAAAATTTCTATTTTCAAATTTCTACTTTCAATTTTCAAACTTTCCAATTTCAATTCTATCTCTTCAAATCTATTTTCAAATCAAATCAAACTCTTTTCAAATCTATTTTTCAATTATCTTCTATTGCACTTGCATATCATGCGTCATGTTAGTTTCTTTTTAAACATTGTTTTCTAAAATGGATAAGATTAAACTATAGTTAGTTAAAGACTCTCATAGGTGAATCTAGGATAGATTGACATGTAGGTACCGAAAGGGCAGGGTTGGGTGATAGCTTAGTGCATCTTCCCTACACGTAACCAACCTCCGAACCTAGATCATTGTTTTCAAAGACCAAAAGGAGTTATTTTTCAGAAAGGCCTAAATGTTTTCCAAAGGTTGCCAAACAACCTGTTTTTCTTAAAAACCCTCTCTTGGGGAGATATTTTTAGACCGTTTTCCAAAACCTTAAGTGTAGTCTTCGGATTATTCTTAGTTTTTTTAGGTGACCTAACTCACCTTAATCAAGTTAGGTGGCGACTTCGAATCTTTTTCAAAAGCCCTTTATTCAAATCAATTTTTCAATTCAAACCTAGTCGCACTCATTCTTCTAGGAGGGTGAGTTCTAATGAGAGAGTACAACATTTTTCCCGCTTGGGTGAGTATTCCTCGAGTGCGAAACATCTGGGCCCGACAAGTGTCCTTTTTGGCACGCTTCCCAAGACGATATCCCATGCTTCTCAACATAATTTAAACTCCATAAAAACTTGAAAGTTCATCGGATGCACTAGGAGAACATCCCGAGTGCGACCGATTCCCCTAGAACCTTCCCAGTTGGCCCAATTATCGAGGCAAAGTTTGGGCAAATCTTCTCGGTGGTAGAGCGTAGGCTACATGCGCTCAATTTTTGTTCAAATCGACCGACTTTCGATCAACGATCGAGATTTAATCAGTACATAGGGTGCCACGTGTTATTCTGGCAAAGGAACAGTACCTGCGCATGTGGGACATGTGCACGGCCAAAATTTGGCCATCCGCATGTGCTATTCTAGATTGCCTATAAATAGAGGCCTCTCCCTTGCATAGTCCAAGTTTGAAATCGATACGAAACTCTGCTGAAATCACTCCAGAAACTCGAATCTCTACATATATTCCTCCCCTCCAACACTTAGGTTAGATTCTACCCCTCCTAAGCCTATACACTCCACATACAAGGTCTCACACATACTTACACACTCCACTCTAGCCTCTCAAGCCCTCTTAAAGTCACTCAAGCTCCAATCAAGACATCCATTGAAGACTACAAGAGTGTTTAAGACAAAAGGTGGTATCCCTTTTATATTTATGCTCTCCCCCACTCTTCTCTTCTCCCTCCTAGCCTACTTAGGCTATTCTCTATTTTAATCCCCATCTTTAACCCCCCTTTCTTGCATGCTTGAACCAAGAGGGCTCCTAGATCATGCCTAGAGGAAAGCAAGTGAGAGCCACCGTGTAGGGGGACCTCTCATAGCCTACTTTAAGATGGTATGGCCTAAGAGCCCCTTATTTGTATGGTGAAGCCTAAAAGCCTTGTATGTGAATCATGACCCCTTGTATATTATTATTTTGATCATGTCTTGTATGCTTGGCTTCATTTTATGCTTATTGTCATACTCCACAATGCTTACATTGCTCTTAATTTTAGGCCATTTCCAAAACTCTATATTTCTTTCAAAAATTATTCCAAGAGTTGGCCCCTTGAAGCCTAAGATGAGACCTTAGGAGTCATGCCTTAAAAAAGTCCTCTCTACCCCCTAATTCACACTTTTGCATCATTGCATTTCAACTTGCATAAAAGTTGCTTTCAAACTCCTTAATTTTTAAGGTTTCCATTCTCTCAAATTTAGTGGCTAAAATGGCCCCATGGAACGCTCTCTTGAGTGGTCTCCCTTTATATTAGCCATAAGAGCCCTAAATTGTTAGAATGGTTCCCTTTTCTCTTAATGATCACCTAAGAATGATGTTCGAACTCTTTGAATTTTATGGTTTCTATTCTCTCAAGTTTAGTGGTTGGAATGGCCCCATGGAACCCTCTCTTGAGTGGTCTCCCTTTTATTGGCCATATGAACCCTCTCTTATTGAAATGGTTCCCTTGAAAAATGGTTTTCAAAATCCTTCTCCAAAGATGATTTCGAAAATGCATTCTCTCCATCTTTGCATCAAAAATGATTTTTCAAAACTTACCATCACTATGTTGATTTTTGACTCCCTTATACTCTTGTCAAGATAGTGGTTATAATGGCCATAAGGAAACCTTCCTTCGAATGGTCTCCAATCACCATCCATATAAACCATGCTCTTGGCTAGAGTCAAAATTTTCATGAAAATGATCTTCAATAGGGTTGTCCACCAAAGTCCCTTACATAGCATGTTTTGTCCTTCAAAATTCTCTCCAAAAATGCATTAAACCAATTTTCAAAACCAACTTCAAATCCAACCCTAGGTTAACTTGACCCTAGTTATCCAACCCTAGGTTAACTTGACCCTAGTTACTCAACCCTAGGTTAACTTGACTCTAGTTACCTAACCCTAGGTTAACTTAACCCTAGTTACCTAACCCTAGGTTAACTTGACCCTAGTTCAATCACCTTAGGTTAACTTAACCCTAGTTAGTTAACCCTTAGTCTTCTTAACCCTAGGTTAACCTAACCCAGGTTAGTTAACCTTAGGTCTCCCCTAACCCTAGGCTAACCCAATCTAGGTTAATACACTTCAACGTTCCAACTCTTGAACCCTTTTTTCAAATGATCATTATCCTCATAACCTATTCTTCCAAAATCTCCTACTCTATTGATTTCAAAAAACCAACTCTATAAGCTTCTCAAATGTTCCTACACTCCATCTTCAAGGCATTTCCAAAAATGTTTTCAAAAGGTCACAAATCTAAGGTGTCCCTAGCCCTCTCATGGTTAGGGATTCCAAGGACAAGTAATAAATCAAGAGCAACCTCTAAGGTTGACCATATTAGGATTCCAAACCCTCAGCCCTTTCCAAAAACTACTTTTAAAAATTAATTCATCAAAACATGCCCCCAAGGTTTTCAAAACAAGACTTCAAAAACACTTTCAAGTTCTCTTGAGACATGCCAAAATATTTTTTCAAAACTCCCTCAAGTTAATTCAAAAGCATTTTCAAAACACTTCACTTCCAATTTCAAGTCAAAGCTTCCAAAGACCGCAAAGTGTCTTAAACTTTTCCAAAGACCTCAAAGTGTCTTAAACTTGTCCAAAGACCTCAAAGTGCCTTAAACTCCTTCAAAGACCCAAAGTGTCTTCTAACCTTCCAAAGGCCCTAATGCTCCTATCTTTCATTGGGCTCTTGCCCGAACTACGAATGACCTGATTCTCGCCAAATGAGATACGTAGGCAACCGAAAATGGTGCAGTCATAACTTTTATGTCAACCTCAATCCCTTTTTCCAAAATTCCAATAAATTTAAAGTTTCTACTCCAAACTCTTTCAAACCTCCATTATTTTCAAACCTCTTCCAAACTTGCATCATGCATCATTCATCCAAAAAGTGATGACTAAATCTCCTTTTCAGAGGTCTAAAGTGGATATTAAATGGACAATGGTAACCAGTTATTCTAGTGAGTGAACCAAGGGTGATTAGACATGTAGGTACCGAAAGGGCGGGGTAGGGTGATGATCTTAGGATATCTTCCCTGCACGTAACCAACCCCCGGACCATAGATTTCTGTTTCTGAAAGACCAAAGCGGAGTTATTTTTCAAAAAGGGCTTAAACATTTCAAAAGGTTGTCAAACAACCTATTTTCCTAAAAACCGTCTCTTAAGGGAGTTTTCAAAAACCTTTTTCAAAAACTCTAAGTTTAATCTTCAGATTAACACTTAGTTTTAGGTGTCCTAACTCACCTTTATCAAGTTAGGTGGCGACTCCTATTTTTCTAAAAAGCCTTTAGTCAAATCAATTTTCTAACCTAGTCGCACTTGTCCTTCTAGTGGGACGAGTTCTAGTGACAGAGTTCCGTGCTTTAGGGTCTCCGAGCCGAAAGGACATTGGACACCCAAAAACCGGGGCGCGACACTTCTATTTCCACAAATCTCCAATTCCACAACATTTTTCAAGTTTTCAATTCCATAACTCTTTTCAAATCTCTTTTCCATTTCAAGTTCAAATCTATCTTTTCAAATCTCTTTAAATCAAATCAATTTCCTTTCAAATCTATTTTCAAATTTATTTTTCAACTCTCTTTTCTTGCACTTGCATATCATGCATCATGCTAATTTCTTTTTCTAAAGTGGATAGGATTGAACATTTGTTAGTTGAAAACTCTCATAGGTGAATTTAGGGTAAATAGAGATGTAGGTACCGCAAGGGTGGGGTAGGGTGATGGCTTAGTGCGTCTTCCCTACACGTAACCGACCTCCGAACCTAGAATCACTATTTTCAAAGACCAAAATGGAGTTTATTTTCAAAAAGGGCTTAAATGTTTTCTAAAGGTTACCAGATAACTTGTTTTCTTCAAAACCCTCTCTTGAGGTAGTATTTTTAAAATCATTTTCAAAAACCCTAAGTGTAGTCTTTGGATTGTGCTTAGTTTTTAGGTGACCTGACTCACCTTAATCAAGTTAGGCGGCGACTCAAATCTTTTTTTAATAGCCCTTTATTCAAATCTATTTTCAATTCAAACCTAGTAGCATTCATTTTTCTAGAAGAGTGAGTTCTAACGAGAGAGTACTGTATTTTTTCCGCTTGTGTGTATTCCTCGAGTGCGAAAAATCTGGGCGCGACAGCGCCAGATGCCAATTCTGGGCAGCTTTGCCCTTTTTTTCCACCAAAACTCGTTTTCGAAGGCCTTTTTAGCCCAATATCCATTTTCAAACCCCCGTTGTCAAAAAATTTTCACAGTCCGTCCCTCCAACCGCCTCACGGTCAACATGGGACTCTTACTCTATCTTTTTCTGTCTTCGACAAGCAAAGACAAAAAAAGAGGGTTAGCTGTAAGCACCCCATTTTTGACCCTTCGGTAGTCTACGGTCCGTCCAGACTTGTCTTGAAGTCAATCTAGACATATTTGGAGTCAAATCAACTTTCCAAGAATAATCCCGTCTATCCGTCGCTTCACGGGCCCGTCGGGCCCAAATAGAGCCAAAATAACCAAAATAACCAAAATTCTCTTGGGGGCATTGCTCTGTCCAATTCTAAATTAGGCACGTCTTTCTGAAGACGGTAAGTCCCCTTTCCAATATTCCAACAAGTGCGTCTTTCTAAAGACTGTAAGTCTCCTCTCCAACCCCTTTTCCAATTCCAATTCCAATCCCTCTCTCGAAAGGTTGATTCCTCGAGACGGTAAATCTATACAATCTAGCATGTTTTTCGGAGAAAGTTTCTTCAGAACGGTAACTCCCTTTAAACCTGTCAACCAGGACGAGACCCCAAGTCCCCTAGATGGTAGAACGGTCCACCTTTGGCGCCTACTAGCCCGCCATTACAGAAATATCCATTTCGGCATGCCTTTTGAAAAATTTGATTCTCACGCGCTTAGTCCTTTTAGCAGCTTCCCGAGATTAGGCAGTCTCGGGAATGTTCGCAAACCGTTAGAATAGTGGAAATACTAGCAAACATCGCAACCGTCAGAGTAGGAGAAATACTTGCAAACAGGTTAATATAAGGAATTGCCAGCAAACCCCTGTATCACGAGACCGTCGTCAGAGTGGCAGAAACACTCAAACCCAGGTCAACACCGGTGCCTGTTAGCCCACTTCAGTGTAAAATGACCAAACTGTCCCTAAAGCCATTTTTCAGCATGTTTTTCAAAATAATACTTTTGTCGCCAGAACGGTAAGTTCACCCGTCCAAGATTGTCTTAAGGTCAATCTGGCATGATTAGGTGTCTTCTAGTCTGTTTCGGGCCAGTTTTGAGACTTTTCAATCAAGATGACCATTTTGCCCTAGGTATCAGAACGCTCTGGGGACCACACCGGCTCTAGTTATCGAACCGATAACCTCCCAAGAATGCTTCTTATAGTATTCTTAACCTTCCATTATCTTTCCAAATCATTCTAAGTCAATTCCGACAAACTCGGTGCAAAATGATAGTTTTGCCCTTAGTGGGCCGGTCACCTTTTTCGTCCACACCGGCTCTGATTATCAAACCAGTAACCTTTGGGAACATTCTAAATAATGTTTCCAAATCTCGAGTCTTCTTCTGGGACATTCTGAGTCTGTCCCGTCAACTTTCTAATCTAGTTGATCGTTTTGCCCCTAAAGGCTCGGTCAACCCTTTCAACAAATCTTGTCATCCTTTTTCAAGTCTACTATCTCCGGGACACTGTTTTAAGGGTTCCTGTCCCTTTCTGGCCTTCTGGGCCATTGCTTGCTCCTTAAATCCTTCCTGAACCTTCCGAAGTCACTCATAGTGAAACGAAGCTAAAAATTGCATGGTAGTCACTAGTACAGGCGCCCAAATCTTCCAAAGATACGTTGCTTGCCGACTTAATGAACTTTCCTAAGTTGCTATAGTAGTGGTACCAAGCCAAAAACTGGCCTGGAGCCACTTCTAGCGGCGCCAAGAGGAAATTTGCCCTAGCGCCACTGCAACAGGCACTAGGTGATTCTGTTATCTACAAATACAGAGCCTCCTCCAGCATGAAAGGGGTCTGCAAACTTAGTCTAAAAACCCTACTTTTCGATATACAAAGCTCGTAGCCTCCCTAAACCCTAGGTTTCCCAAACCCTAGCCTCTATACACAAATCCTAGCCTCCTATACACTCATATACACTCACATACACTCATACACTAGTCTCCAAAGCCTCAATTGAAGATTTGAAGTGCTGCAATCTGAAGCTCTTGAAGATCGAAGCAAACACTCGAAGATCAAGACGAAGACTAAAGCAAAGATTGAAGCAAAGCCCGCAAAGCTAAGCAAAATAAAAAGACACAAGGTAGGCTTTCTTTTTACGTTTCTGCACTTCCCCCTCTCTCTTCTCCCTCCAAACCCACTTGGGCTTTCTTCTATTTTAATTTCCCATCTTCTTTCGCACCCCCCCTTCTTGCATGCTTGAAACAAGGGGATTCCCGGTCCATGTGTATGATTAAGCTTTTGGAAGGTCACCGTGTCAGGGGCTTTCTTTTATTCTAACCAGAGACCACGTGGGTTCGGCCCCCTTAATTATGTCGTGAAACCTTTAACCTTGTATGTTCACGACCCCAATTTGCATTGTGCATATCATGATCTTGCATTTTTCTAAAAATCGTTTTCAAACATGTTTTCAAAGCTTGCATTAAACTTGTCTTTAAAATTGGATCAAAATCATCTTTTTCAAAACTTGTTTTCAAAATCACAATCCTAGGGTGATTCTAGTCTTTCCATGGCTAGGGTTGCTTTAGAAAAGTGTTACATTTAAAGTGACCAATATGGTCCATATTTTCAAATCCTTGTTGTTTTCAAAACCACTTTCTTCAAGTGGTTCTCGCCTTCTTATGGTTAGAATCGCTTTAGGAAAGTGAGATATTTTTATACTTTCCAAAAACTCTCTTTTCAAAGGTTTCTCTTTCTAAAACCCTCTTCTTTTTCAACATGCTTTCTAAAAACTCTTCTTTCCAAAATTTTTTTCTAAAAACTCCCTCCAAAAATCTATTTTTCAAAACTCCCTTTTTAAACTCCTTTCTAAAATACTCTCCTCGAAATTTGCTTTCTAAAAACACTCCCTAGGTTTCCTTCTTAGAAAACTCTTTCCCTAAATCTCTTTCTAAAAACTCTTTCCAATGATCTCCTTCCAAAAATCCCCTTCCACAAACTCTCTCTTTTCAAATTCAATTTCTAAAAACTCCTCTCTAGGATTTCTTTCCAAAAATCTCTCTTTCTAAAAACTTTTTCCTTAAAGCCTAAGTTAAACCCTAGAACCCACGATTATGAAACCCTAATTTTTCTTCTCAAAAACGTGATTTTCAATTCCTTATTTTGGCCTCAAAATCTAGGTTTCCAAAATATCTTGTTTTCTACATCAAAACTATATATATTTTCAAAACCTATTTTCTATGTCAAAACTATAGTCTTCCAAATCTAGATTTTCTAAAACTTCCCCTTCCAAATCCATATCAAATCTAATCTTTCCCTTTAGGAAACCAAATCCAACCTCTGGTTTAGGAAACTAGATCCTATCCTCCGTTTTTGAAAACAAAATCAAAACACCTCTTTTAGAAACAAAATTCAATCCTTTGTTTTAGGAAATTGGAATCACAATCTTTCTAACTCCAAATCTCTCCTAATTCAATCCTTCATAATCTCCTACCTTCCTTAACATTAGGTTTTCTAAACCTAAACTATTAAATCTTTCTTTAAACTTTAAGCTTCCAAACCTTTCCTAATTCAACCCTTTCCTAGTTCCATCCCTTTCCAAATCTTAACTTTCCAAATCTAAATCTTTCATAAACTCAAACCTTTCCTAATTTCAAATACTTCTGAAACTCAAACTTTGAATCCTCCTAAAATCCTAAACTTTCTAAATTTCAAATCTTTCTAAAGTTAAAACTTTCTAAATTTGCAACTTTCTTAAGTTAAATCTTTCTAAACTCTAAACATTCCAATTTTGAATCTTTCCAAAATTTTAAACTTTCCAAAACTTCAAATCTTTCTAAATCTAAAAACTTTCTAAACTCAAAATTTTCCTATTTCAAAACATTCCAAATTCAAAACTTTCCTATTTCAAAAACTTTCCTAATTCGAAACCTTTCCTAAAATGGCACGTTCCTAATTTCAAAACTTTCTTAAAACGAAACCTTTCCTAATTCAAAACTTCGATAAAGCAAAACTTTCCTATTTTGAAACTTTCCTAAATCAAAACTTTCCTAATTTGAATCTTTCCTAAATTCCAACTTCCCTAATCTTCCAAGTCCAACCTTCGAGTCAAATCTTTCTTCATTTAAAATCCAAATCCTATCTTCCTAAGTCTAGGTTTTCTAAAACCAAGCTTTCCAAAATCAAATCTTTTCAAATCTTCCAATCAAAATCTCTTTCTTCCAATCATACCTTCTATTTTCAATCGGACTCTTGTCCGAACTACGATTGACCTGATTCCTCCAAAAGGATATGTAGGCAACCCTCATGGGTGTGGTCACAACTTTTTTCAAGTTTCTATTTCCACAACCTTTTTCAAACTTTTATTTCTACAACTTCTTTCCAATCTCCAATCCCACACCCTTTTTCAAGTCTCCAATTTCCTAATATCTCACAAGTTTCCAATTCCAAATTTCTATTTCAAAATCTCTATTTCCAATTTCTAAAACTTTCTAATCTATCTTTTCAAATTTCTTTTCTAAAATCAAATCAAATTCTTTTCAAATCTATTTTCCAACTTTCTTTTTCTGCACTTGCATATCATGCTTCATGTCTTTTTAAACATTCTTTTTCTAAAGTGAATAGGATTGAACATTTGTTAATTGAAGACTCTCATAGGTGAAGCTAGGGTAAATAGACATGTAGGTACTGCAAGGGCGGGGTAGGGTAATGGTTTATTGCGTCTTCCCTACACGTAACCAACCTCCGAATCTAGATTACTGCTTCGAAAGACCAAAATGGAGTTTAGTTTCTAAAAAGGGTTTAAATGCTTTCCAAAGGTTGCCAAACAACCTATTTTTCTTAAAAACCCTCTCTTGAGGATGTTTGGCACGGCCAGATTTTTTGTACTCGTGGAATACACACACAAGCGGGAAAAATGTTGTACTCTCTCGTTAGAACTCACCCTCCTAAAAGAATGAGTGCGACTAGGTTTGAATTGAAAATTGATTTGAATAAAGGGCTTTTAGAAAAGATTTGGAGTCGCCACCTAACTTGATTAAGTTGAGTTAGGCCGCCTAAAAACTAAGCATAATCCGAAAACTACACTTAGGGTTTTGGAAAATGATTTTGAAAACATCTCCTCAAGAGAGGGTTTTTAGGAAAACAGGTTGTTTGGCAACCTTTAGAAAATATTTAGCTCTTTTTAGAAAAATAACTCCTTTTTGGTCTTTGAAATCAGTAATCTATGTTCGGAGGTTGGTTACGTATAGGGAAGACACACTAAGCCATCACCCTACCCCGCCCTTTCGGTACCTACATGTCAATCTACCCTAGATTCACCTATGAGAATCTTTAACTAACCAATGTCCAATCCTATCCACTTTGAAAAAGAATGTTTAAAAAGGCATGATGCATGACATGCAAGTACAAGAAAAGAGACTTGATTTGGAAAAAGATTTGAAAAGAAATTGATTGATTTGAAAAGAGATTTGAAGAGGTAGAATTGAAATTGGAAAGTTTTAGAAATCGAAAATAAATATTTAAAAATAGATTTTTGGAATTGGAAACTTGAGATAGATGTGGAATTGGAGTTTTGAAGAAGATCGTAAAATTTGAGATTTGGAAAATGTGGAGGAATTTGAAATTTAAAAGAAGTTGTGACCGCACCCATGAGGGTTGCCTACGTATTCTTTTGGAGGAATGAGGTCAGTCGTAGTTCGAACAAGAGTCCGATAGAAAATAAAAAAGTTGATTTAGAAAAGAGATTGAATTGGAAATTGGATTGAAAGATTGAGAGATTGAACTTTGATTGGAAAATTTGAGAAGACTTGACTTTGGAAAACTTGGTTTTAGGAAACCTAGACTTAGAAACTTAGAAAAGGAGGATTGGACTTGACTTGGAAAGATTTTCGAAAAGAATTGACTCAAATGTTGGACTTGGAAGATTTGGAAAGATTGGATTTAGAAAATGTTCGAATTAGGAAAGGTTCAAATTAGAAAAGTGTCATTTTAGGAAAGTTTCGTTTAGGAAAGTTTTGAATTAGGAAAAGTTCGAATTAAGAAAGTTTTATTTTGAGAAAGGTTTTGAAATAGAAAAGTGCTGAATTTAGAAATGTTTTGAATTAGGAAAGTTTAGTTTAAGAAAGGTTTAGACTATGGAAAGTTTCAAGTTAAGAAAGTTTTGAATTTGGAAAGCTTAGAATTTTAGACAGATTTTAAATTAGGAAAGATTTAGAAAAGGTTTGAATTAAGAAAGTTTTGAGTTTAGAAAGTTTTGAATTAAGAAAGTTTCATTTTAAGAAAGGTTTTAAAAGAGGAAAGGTTTTGAAAATAAGAAAGTTTTAAGTTTAGAAAGTTTTAGATTTGGAAAGATTTAAAGTTTTAAGAAAGTTTAGAATTTAGAAAGTCTTAACTTAAGAAAGTTTTGAACTTGGAAAGATTTGAAATTTAAAGAGTTTAAGATTTAGAAAGTTTTAAAGTTTGAGTTTTAGAAAATCTTAAAATTAGGAAAGGTATCAGTTTAGGGAAAGATTGGAAAGCATATATTTGGAGAGTTAAGATTTAGAAAAGGGGTAGAATTAGGAAAGATTTGAAAGTTGAGTTTCAAAATTTAGGAAAGATTTTTATGTTCAAGTTTTGGAAACTTAAGATCTAGGAAAGTGGAGAATTAGGAAGGATTTGAACTAGGAAAGATTTGGATTAGGAAGGGATTGGATTTTGTTTCTAAGAAGAAATGTTTGATTTTATTTCCAAAAACGGAGGATAGGATCTAGTTTTCCTAAATGGGAGATTGGATTTGGTTTCCTAAAGGGTACTCATACACTAGCCTCCAACCCTCCATTGAAGACTTGGATTGCTGTAACTACAAAGCTTTGAAGATTAAGAAGAAGATCATGACAAAGACTGAAGTGAAGCAAAGACCAAAGAAAAGCAAGGCGCGCAAAGCTAAGCCAATTAAACAAGACATACGGTAGGTATTTTCTTTAAATTTCTGCACTTCCCCCTCTCTCTTCTCCCTCCTAACCCACTTGGGTTTTCTCTATTTTAATCCCCCATCTCTTCCCCCCTTTCTTTGCATGCTTGAAACAAGGGGACTCCCGGTCCACGTGTAGGATTAGGCTATTGGAGAGTCATCGTGTCGAGGGCTTTCTTTTAGTCTAACCGGAGGCCACATGGGTTCGGCTCCCTTGATTATGTGGTAAAGCATTAACCTTGTATGTTCACGACCCCAATTTGCATTGTGCATATCATTATCTTGCATTCTTCCAAAAATCATTTTCAAACTCGTTTTCAAAACTTGCATTAACATTGTTTTCAAAATTGCATCAAAATCTCCTTTTTCAAAACTTGTTTTCAAAATCACAATCCTAGGATGATTCTAGCCTTTCCGTGGCTATAGTCGCTTTAGGAAAGTGTTACATTTAAAGTGACCAACATGGTCCATATTTTCAACTCCTTGTTGTTTTCAAAACCACTTCCTTAAAGTGGTTCTAACCTTCTTATGGTTAGAATCGCTTTAGGAAAGTGAGACGTTTTCATACTTTTCAAAAAACTCTACTTTCAAAAATCTCTCTTTCAACATGCTTTCCAAAAACTTTTCCTCCCAAAATTGTTTTCCAAAAACTCCCTCAAAAAATTTACTTTTCAAAACTCCCTTTTTAAACTCCTTTCCAAAACACTCTCCTCAAATTCCTTTCCTAAAATCACTCTCTAAATCTCTTTCCTAAAAACTCTTTTTAACAATCTCCTTCTGAAAATCTTTCTAAAAACTCTCTCTCCAAAATCTTCCTTCAAGAAATTCCTCCCTAAGATTTCCTTCCAAAAATCTTCCTTTCCAAAAACGCACTTTCCAAAAATCTTTTTTCTTGGTGCCTAAGTGAAGCCCTAGAACCCACAATTAGGAAACCTTAATTTGTTCTTTTCAAAAAAACATGGCTTTCAATCTGGCCTTAAAACCTAGGTTTCCAAAATCTCTTGTTTTCTATATCAAAACTATACATATTTCCAAAACTTTTTTTTTATGTCAAAACAATAGTCCTCCAAATTTAGGGTTTCTAAAACTCCCTTTCCAAATCCATGCCAAATCCAATCTTCTATTTAGGAAACTAGATCTTATCCTCCATTTTTGGAAACAAAATCAAAACATCTCTTTTTAGAAACCAAATCCATTCCCTTGCTTTAGGAAATAAGAATCTTAACCCTTCCTAGTCTAAATCTTTCCTAATTCAAATCATTCCTAATCTTTTACTTTCCTAAATCTTAAGCTTCCAAAACTTGAACATAAAAATCTCTCCTAAATTTTAAAACTCAAAATCTAAATCGTTCCTAAATTTAACTCTCTCCTAATTTCCTACCTTCCTAAACCATAAGTTTCCTAAAACTTCCAAATCTTTCCTTAAACATTAAGCTTCCACATCTTTCCTAATTCAACCCTTTCCTAATTCTATCCTTTTTAAATCTTAACTTTCCCAAATCTAAGTTTTTAAATCTTTCTTAAATTCAAACCTTTCCTAATCTCAAGATTTTCTAAAACTTAGACTCTAAAACTTTCTACATCTTAAACTTTCTGAATTTCAAATCTTTCCAAATTCAAAGTTTTCTAAATTCAAAACTTTTAAGTTAAATCTTTCTAAACTTCCAAACTTTCTAAATTCTAAACTTTCCTAAATTTGAAATCTTTCGAAGTTTAAACCTCTCCTCATTCCAACTTTCCTTAATTCCACATCCTTTCCAAACTTTAACTCCTAAATCTAGATTTTCAAGTCTTTCTAAAACTCAAACTTTGAATCTTGCAAAAATTCTAAAGCTTTCTAAATTCGAATCTTTCTAAAGTTCTAAGTTTTCCAAATTCAAAACTTTCTTAAGTTGAAACTTTCCAAATTCTAAACCTTTTTTAAACTAAACTTTTTCTAATTCAAAACATTTCTAAATTCAACACTTTTTTATTTCAAAACCTTTCTTAAAATAAAACTTTCTTAATTCCAAAACTTTCCTAAGTTGAAACTTTCCTAATTCAAAAACTTTCCAAAAATGACACTTTTCTATTTTGAAACTTTCCTAAAACGGAGCTTTCCTAATTCGAACATTTCCTAATTCCAATCTTTCTCCAATCTTCCAAGTCCAACCTTCAATTCAAATCTTTCTTCATCTCAAGTCCAAATCCTATCTTCCTAAGTCTAGGTTTCCTAAACCTCAATCTTCCAATCAAAGTCCAAATTTCCTACTTTTCCAATTCCAATTCAAATTCCAACTCCAACTCTTTTCCAAATCAACTCTTCTATTTTCAATCGGACTCTTGTCCGAACTACGACTGACCTGATTCCTCCAAAAGGATACGTAGGCAACCCTCATGGGTGCGGTCACCACATTTTTCAAGTTTCTATTTCCACTACCATTTTCAAATCTCAAAATCCACAATCTTTTCAAATCTCCAATCTATTTTCAAATTTCCAATTTCAAATTTCTATTTCTAATTTCTGAAACTTTCCAATTTCAAATCTATCCTTTTAAATCTCTCTTCTAAAATCAAATCAATTTCTTTCCAAATCTATTTCCAAATCAAGTCTCTTTTCTTGCACTTGCATATCATGCATCATGTTAGTTTCTTTTCAAACATTGTCTCTCAAAGTGGATAGGATTGAACATTGGTTAGTTGAGGATTCTCATAAGTGAATCTAGGGTAAATAGATATGTAGCTACCGCAAGGGCGGGGTAAGGTGATGGTTTAGTATGTCTTCCCTACAAGTAACCAATCTCCGAACCTAGATCAATGTTTTCGAAAGACCAAAATGAAGTTTATTTTCAAAAAGGGCTTAAATGTTTTCCAAAAGTTGCTAAACAACCCGTTTTCTTAAAATCATTCCCTTGAGGATGTTTTCCAAAATCATTTTCTAAAAACCCTAAGTGTAGTCTTCGAATTATACTTAGTTTTTTGGTGACCTAACTCACCTTAATCAAGTTAGGTGGCAACTCCAAATCTTTTCTAAAAGCCCGTTTATTCAAATCTATTTTCACTTTAAACCTAGTCGCACTCATTCTTCTAGGAGGGTGAGTTCTAACGAGAGAGTACAGTGTTTTTCCCGCTTGTGTGTGTATTCCTCGAGTGCAAAAAATCTGGGCGCGACAGCTGGCAACTTCGGTGGAGAATACTTAGAGGATTAGGCCATAGTTATGCCTTTTTACCCTTCACCCACGTAGAGTCTTCCATTAACTTGGTTGAATCCTATTCATTTTAAATTTTCAAAACCAAATTTTCAAAATTGTTTTAAAAAAAAACAAAAAAAACAAACATGCATTTATTCATATTATCATGTATTAAATCTGTCATCCACATACTAACTCTTGCACATTTGTTATTTAGGTGCGCTTTTTGTTTAATTTTTATGCATGAATGTGATGAACAGGATGGATGGGAGTTGTTGAGCTCTTTCCTCCGCTTTCAAAAATCTCACACACACTGCATGTGCACCTGCATTCTACATATTTGCATTTTACCCTGATATGTCTTTTTTAGTTAGAAAGGGGGAATGGTATATTGGTTGTAGGCAAGATGCTGTGTCAGTTTCTTTGCCTACGACCTCTTGATGGTTCCCCCGCTCGAATCACCAACCGATCATGGTACCACCTCGAGGAGTGAGCCTAGGTTTGAAGATCCGTGGACTGAGCCTTTTTAGGACGCATTAGTCAACCCTCAACCTCATACTCATATAGACACCATGCATAGCCGAACCTCTGCCAGATTTAAGACACGTGCATTGTTTTTCAAAACCATGGAGGAAAGGGCGACTGCTCTTACTTTCATTTATACCTATCTATTCTTGTTGTTATACTGACTGTATTCATACTGTTATAATGCCTGTCTAACTGCTCATGCATGCACGTTTACCTTGCTCTTACATTTTCTCTCCTTATTGTAAGCACCCCATTTTTTACCGCTCGGCAGTCTACACTCCGTCTAGACTTATTTTCGAGTCGTTTTGGGCATATACCTATCGAATCCAATTCTCTAGTTTCAAATTCCGTCTTTCCATCGCTTCGTGGGCCTGTCAGGCCCAAATAGAGGCAAAATGACCAAAATGCCCTTAGGGGCATTGTCCTTTCTTATTCCAATTCCAATCCCTCTCTCGAGACAGTTTATTCCTCGAGGCAGTCCGAGTAGCAAAACTACTCACAACACCGTTAGAGTGGCGGAAACACTCAAAACCCAGGCACGTCTCTTCGGAGTCGGTAAGACCCCTTTCCAATCCCTCTCTCGAGACAGTTTACTCCTCGAGACGGTTCCAATCCAGGCACGTCTCTTCAGAGATGGTAAAAGCCCTTTCCAATCCCTCTCTCGAGACAGTTTATTCCTCGAGACGGTTCTAATCCAGGCACGTCTCTTTAGAGACGGTAAAACCCCTTTCCAATCCCTCTCTCGAGACAGTTTATTCCTCGAGACGGTCCGAGTAGCAAAACTACTCACACAACCATTAGAGTAGCGGAAATACTCACAGAGCCGTTAGAGTAGCGGAAATACTCAACCGTTAGAGTAGCGGAAATACTCACAGACCCGTTAGAGTAGCGGAAATACTCACAGACCCATTAGAGTAGCGGAAATACTCACAAGACCCGTTAGAGTAGCGGAAATACTCACAAAACCGTTAGAGTAGCGGAAATACTTCCAAATCATCAACCCCGTCCGAGTAGCGGAAATACTCAACCCCGTCCGAGTAGCGGAAATACTCGTAAATCATCAACCCCGTCCGAGTAACGGAAATACTCACAAATCATCAACCCCGTCTGAGTAGCGGAAATACTCAACCCCGTCCGAGTAACGGATATACTCACAAATCATCAACCCCGTCCGCGTAGCGGAAATACTCACACCGTTAGAGTGGCGGAAACACTTAAAACCTAGGTCAATACCCATGTTTGTTAGCTCACTTTGGTGAAAAATGACCAGACTACCCTTAGGACCTTTTTCGAGACTTTTCGGTCAAGATGACCATTTTGCCCCTAAGCATCCGAATGCCCCGAGAACCACACCGGCCCTGGGTATCAAACCGGTAACCTCCTGAGAAAACTTTTTATAGTATTCTTATCCTTCCTTTACCTTTCCGGATCATTCCGAGTCAGTTCCGGCCAACCCGGTAAAAATGACCGTTTTGCCCCTAGAGGGCCGGTCTCCTTCTTCCATCATACCGGCTTTGAGTATCAAACCGGTAATGACCCGAGAATACTTTTTATAGTATTCTCAACCTTCCTTTACCTTTCCGGATCATTCCGAGTCAGTTCCGGCCAACCCGGTACAAAATGACTGTTTTGCCCCTGGAGGGCCGGTCTCCTTCTTCGACCACACCGGCTCTAGGTATCGAACCGGTAATGTCCCGAGAATATTTTTTAGAGTGTTCTCGACCTTCCTTTACCTTTCCGGACCATTCCGAGTCAGTTCCGGCAAACCCGGTACAAAATGACCATTTTGCCCCTGGTGGGCCGGTCTCCTTTTCCGACCACACCGGCTCTGGGAATCAAACCGGCAACCTCTGGGAACATTCTAAATAATGTTTCCAAATCCCAAGTCTTTTTCCGGGACAATCCGAGTTCGCCCCGGCAGTTTTCCGGTCCGATTGACCGTTTTGCCCCTAAAGGCCCGGTCAACCTTTCCGACCCACCTTATCCTCACTTTCCAAGTCAAATACCTCCAAGACACTATTTTAAGTGTTCCTGCTCCTTTCCGGCCTTCCGGGTCATTCCCGACTCCTTCAAATCATTTCCGGACTTTCCGGAGTCACTCCTAGTGAAGCCAGGCTAAAGTTTACATGGTAGTCATTAGTACAGGCGCCCAAATCTAGTCAAAGATACGTTGCTTGCCGACCTTAATTGTTTCCTAAATGGTTGGTGCCACTGGTAGTGGCGCCAAGCCAAAAAATGGCCTGGCGCCACTACTAGTGGCGCCAGTGTATAATTTGGCCTGGCGCCACTGCAACAGGCGTTAGGTTTGTCTTCCCTTTATAAATACAGAGCCTCGTTCAACGTAAAAAGGGTCTGAAAACTTAACCTAAGAATCTCATATTTCGATATACAGAGCTCGAGCACCTCCAAAACCTTAGCCTCCCTAGGTTTTCCCAAAACCCTAGCCTCCTTAGGTTCTCCAAACCCTAGCCACTGTACACAAACCCTAGCCTCCTATATACTTATACACTCCCCCATACACTTATACACTAGCCTTCAACCACCCTTCGAAAACTTGAAGAGCTACCATCCAAAGCTTGAGGACAACCCTTGAAGACTGAAGGTGAAGATCAAGACCGAAGACTGAAGACCGAAGACCGAAGACTGCACGGCGCGCAAAATAAACAAGAAACAAGGGAGGCTTTCTATTTAAATTTCCGCACTTCCCCCCTCTCTCTTCTCTCTCCAACCCAATTGGGTTTTCTCTATTTTAATCCCCCATCTCTTTCCCGCCCTTTATTTGCATGCTTGAAACAAGGGGATTCCCAGTCCATGTGTAGGATTGGACTATGGGAGAGTCACCGTGTCGGGGGCTTTCTTCTAGTCTAACCAAAGACCACGTGGGTCCGACCCCCTTGATTATGTGGTGAAGCCTTAGCCTTGTATGTTCACGACCCCAAATTGCATTGTGCATATCATAGTCTTGCATCTTCCAAAAATCGTTTTCAAAAGTTATTTTTCAAAACATTTTCAAACTTGTTTTCAAAATTGCATCAAAATCTCTTTTTCAAAAACTTGTTTTCAAAACCACAATTCTAGGGTGATTCTAGCCTTTCCATGGCTAGGGTTGCTTTAGGAAAGTGTTATATTAAAAGCGGCCTTTTGGTCTATATTTTCAAATCTTATTGTTTTCCAAAACCACTTTCTGAAAGTGGTTCTAGCCCTCTTATGGTTAGAATCGCTTTAGGAAAGTGAGACGTTTTCATACTTTCCAAAAACTCTCTCTTCAAAAAGTCTTTCTTCCTAAAAATCTCTTTTTCAACACACTTTCCTAAAACTCTCATTTCCAAAATTGTTTTCAAAAACTCTCTCCAAAAATCTATTTTTCAAAACTCCCTTTTTCAACTCCTTTCCAAAATCCTCTCCCCAAAATCCACTTTCTAAAAACGCTCCCTAAAAATCTTTCCAAAAACTCTCTTTTTCAAAATCTCCCATCTAGAAATTCCCCTCTAGGATTTTCGTTCTAAAAATCTTCGTTTCTAAAAACAGACTTTTCAAAACTCCCTCTCTTTAAAATCTTTTTCCAAAAACTCCCTCTTCAAATTCACTTTCCAAAAACTCCTTCCTAGGATTCCCTTCTAGAAAATCTACGTTTCTAAAAATGCACTTTCTAAAAATCTCTTTTCCTTAGAGCCCAAGTCAAGCCCTAGAACCCACAATTAGGAAACCCTAAATTTTCTTCCCAAAAACATGGTTTTCAAACTTTGCCCCAAACCTAGGTTTCCAAAATCTCTCGTTTTCTACATCAAAACTATACATGTTTCCAAAACCTATTTTCTACGTCAAAACTATAATTTTTCAAAACTAGGGTTTCTAGAATCTCTTTTCCAAATCCTAGTCAAATCCTATCTTCCCTTTAGGAAACCGAATCAAATCTCCCCGTTTAGGAAAACTAGATCCCGTCCTCCGTTTTTGGAAACAAAATCAAATCTTTTCTTTTAGAAACTAAATCCAATCCCTTCCTAATCCAAACTTTTCCTAATTCGATTCCTTCCTAAACCATAAGTTTCCTAAACCTAAACTTTAAATCTTTCCTTAAATTTCAAAATCCAACTATGCCTTAATTCAAATCCTTCCTAAACTTTCACTTTCCTAAATCTTAAGTTTCCTAAACTTGAACTTAAAAATCTTCCCTAAATTTCAAAACTCAACTTTCAAATCTTTCCTAATTCAACCCTTTCCTAATTTAACCCCCCTTTCCAAATCTTAACTTTCTAAATTCAAGCTTTTAAAACTTTTCTTTTTCAAACCTTTCCTAAAACGAAACTTTCCACTTTTCAAAACTTCCCTAATTCAAAAACTTTCCGAAAATGAAAATTCTCCTTTTTCAAAACTTTCTCAAAACAAAACTTTCTTATTTTCAAAACTTCCTTGTGTTCAAAACTTTCCAAATCCAAAACTTCCTCTTTTCACACATTCCAAAATTCAAAACTTTCTTAATTTGAAACTTTCCAAATTCTAAACCTTTCTCAAACTAAACTTTTCTTAATTCAAAACATTTCCTAATTCAATACTTTCTAATTTCAAAACTTTCCTAAATCGAACCTTTCCTAATTCAAACATTTCCTAAATCCAATCTTTCCTAATCTCCTAAACCTTCCAAGTCAAATCAAATCTTTCCTAAGTCTCTTCTCTTTCTTAAGTCTAGGTTTCCTAAACCTTCATCTTTCTAAAACAAGTCCAAATCTATCTTTTCAAATCAAAATCCAATCTTCTCAATTTCAATTTTC
The DNA here is from genome assembly GCA_033060915.1 of Euryodendron excelsum. NCBI lineage: Eukaryota > Viridiplantae > Streptophyta > Magnoliopsida > Ericales > Pentaphylacaceae > Euryodendron > Euryodendron excelsum. Next base: position 37,518,086 of record CM065387.1, on the reverse strand, counting down.
AATCTCCTCTTCCAATTTCAAATCAAACTCAATTTTCAATTCAATCTCTCAATCTTCCAATCCAATCTCTCTCTTCAAATCAATCCCTTTTCAATCGGACTCCGGTCCGAACTACGACTGACCTAATTCCCCCAAAGGGATACGTAGGCAACCTTCATAGGTGCGGTCACAATACTTTTCAAACTTTCAATTCCACCCTCATGGGTGCGGTTTTCAAAATCTTTTCAAATCTCAAATTCCAATATACTTTCAAACTTCCAATTTCTACTTTCAATTTTCAAACTTTTCAATTTTAATTCTATTTCTTCAAATCTATTTTCAAATCAAATCAATTTATTTTCAAATCAATTTCTATTTTCCAAATCTCTCATCTTGCACTTGCATATCATGCATCATGTTAGTTTTCAAACATTGTTTTTCAAAGTGAATGGGGTTGAACTATAGTTAGTCGAAGACTCTCATAGGTGAATCTAGGGTAGATTGACATGTAGGTACCGAAAGGGCAGGGTAGGGTGATAGCTTAGTGCGTCTTCCCTACACGTAACCAACCTCTGAACCTAGGATCACTGATTTCAAAGACCAAAAAGGAGTTATTTTTCAAAAAGGGGCTAAATGTTTTCTAAAGGTTGCCAAACAACCTGTTTTCCTAAAAACCCTCTCTTGAGGAGATATTTTCAAATTGTTTTCTAAAAACCCTAAGTGTAGTCTTCGGATTATTCTTAGTTTTTAGGTGACCTAACTCACCTTAATTAAGTTAGGTGGCGACTCCGAATCTTTTTCAAAAGCCCTTTATTCAAATCCAATTTTCAATTCAAACCTAGTCGCACTCATTCTTTTAGGAGGGTGAGTTCTAACGAGAGAGTACAGCATTTTTTCCGCTTGGGTGAGTATTCCTCGAGTGCGAAAAATCTGGGCGCGATAGCTGGCGACTCCGCTGGGGACACTTACAAGGTTAGGCCGTTAGTCATGTCTCTTTACCCTTTACCCATGTAGAGTCTTCAATTAACTTGGTTCAATCCTATTCACTTCAAATTTTCAAAACCAAATTTTCAAAATTGTTTTCAAAAAGCATCCATCTACTCATATTATCTTGTATTATGTTTGTCATCCACATACTGACACTTGCATCTTTGTTTTGTAGGTACACATTTTGTTTAAATTTTATTAACTGCTTTGCATGAATGTGATGTACAGGATGAATGGGAGTTGTTGGGCCCTTTTCCTCCACTTTTAAAAAAAATCACACACACACTGCATGTGCACTTGCATTCTGCATACTTGCATACCCTGATATGTCCTTTCTAGTTAGAAAGGGGGAACGGTATATTGGTTGTGGGCAAGATGCTGTGTCAGTTTCTTCGCCTACGGCCTCTTGATGGTTCCCCCGCTCGGATCACCAACCGATCATGGCACCACCTCGGGGAGTGGGCCTAGGTTTGAAGATTCGGGGACCGAGCCTTTTTAGAACGCATTAGTCAACCCTCAACCTCATACTCATATAGACACCATGCATAGCCGAACCTCTGCCGGATTTAAGACACGAGCACCATTTTCAAAATCACGGAGGAAAGGGCGACTGCTCTTACTTTCATTTATACCTGCTGTTATAATGCCTGTATTTATACTGTTATAATGCCTGTCTAACTGTACATACATGCCTGTTTGTTTACTTCAATTGTACCTTCTCTCTTTATACTCTTTGCATATTCATGTTCATGCATTCAATATCCCATGTCAAGACAAGAGTTCTAAGTAACTCAAGTCACTGCATTCTCATGCATATGATCAACCCATTGAGAGTGACACCAGCGTCACTCTCCCTTGCATTGAACCTACCCAAACCCTAAGGGTTCCCACGTAACCCTAAGGACTCATTGTATGCATCTCGATTCATTCCATAAGAGGGGCCCCAATCCCTCTACGCTCACGGAGATAGGGTTGCCAAGAAGGCAAGGGGCAAACAATCAACAAGGTCTCTCGGCGACCTCCTTGACATCAAATCCAAGGAAGGCGAATCTGAAGACTCAAGAGTAGTTTAGGATTTTCCCTTTTGTAAAAGTAGATAGGTGGAAGTTCAAAGGAAAATGTTCCCCCTCCCCCTATTAAAATGTATTTCAATTCTTTTGTATCTCAAACCCAGAATTTAATGTACTTCTTTATTTTTATGAATGAATGCATGAATGGCCAAGGGTTCCTACCTAACGGTAAGGTATCTGCATACAGGGGCAAATCCCCTATCTCCAAAAGTGAGCCAATACATCATGACTAGTTTCCCTCTTTAAGAGGGGCACCCTAGGACATGCATTGCATAGATTTCTCCAAGAACCAAACTCTAATTTGTAACTGTTGTCATCATTGTTATAGGTAATGAATTCTAGTCCAACTTCCTCTATAATAGTGAAGGCCATGAGTTACAAGCTTCAGGAGAACATACCATTGGAAAACAGGAATGCTAGCAACACACTTACCGCAATCTTAACAAGGACAATTCCTGCCTTGGAGGAGCCCAAGTACCAAAATCCTTCCCTTCTAACCATGCAATCTTATCAACCTGACATGAACTTAACCATAAGAGCCTTACTAGACCCTTCCCATTATCCCCTTGTCTTTACTACGTTGTTCGAACCTGAACCCATGGTCGCTATGGCTCGACCTGAATCTCCAACCAACAACCAAGGAAATACACAACCTCAGCTACCTTTAGTCTTGCTAAAGAAGCCAAATGTGCCCACCACTTTACCCGTCTTCACCAACCCTTCACCTGTAACAATCCCTTTGCTCATAAACCCAAGGATAACTCTTCCCACCATAGCCCAAACACCAATACCCAGTCTTCACAACGTCCCATGGAATTACCCACCTGAGAAGGGCGTCGGAGAGCCCGTAACAGAAATAGGAGGGATGACTCGATCAGGGCGCCTTTGTACCTCTGTTGAAGTGGAAAGGAAAAGGAAGGGGAAGGATAAAGAAGGAGAGTGCTCCAACCAACCAACAGATCAGGAGATGTCAGAATTCACCAAAGCTTTAGGAAAGATTGATTATGATATCATAGAACAGCTTAGGAAAGCCCCAGCCCATATTTCGATGTTGGGTTTGTTGCTCACTTCTGAGGTGCACCGAAATGCTTTAATAAAGATCCTCAAGGATGCTCATGTGCCCGAGAGTTTCACGCCAGTCAATCTACATGACATGGTCAGTCTCATTATGGCCCCAAACATCATCACTTTCTCTGATGACGAGATTCCGGCTGATGGAACAGGTCATACTCGAGCTTTGCATATCGCTGTAAGAACAAGATGAAGAATGGTGGCCAAAGTATTGATAGATAATGGGTCGGCATTGAATGTGTGCCCGTATTCTACTCTGGAAAGGTTAGGAATGGACCAAACTTATTTGAAAAATAGTGGTATGTTCATTCGTGCCTTTGATGGATCTCGGAGGGAAGCCATGGGAGAAATTGAAATGCCTGTTGAGATAGGACCAGTAACCTTCACGATTAAATTTCAAGTTTTACACATTCCGGCTGTCTATAACTTGCTGTTAGGAGGCCCTGGATTCATTCGGCAGGAGCAGTTCCTTCTAGTCTTCATCAGAAAGTCAAGTTCATCGTGGGCTCCAAACTAATCGCTATTTTCGCCGAAAAAGAGCTTGCCGTATACAAAGCTGACATCATTGCATCGGACACTGAACTGCCCTCTTGTTTTCAATCATTTGAATATATCACTGCGTGTAGAAGGAAGATCAGGTGAAGCCAAATTATTCCAAGAACTCTCAGATGGTAGTACGGTACTTTAAAGAAAATGGTTTCCATCCGGGTAAGGGCTTAGGGAGATGTTTACAAGGAAGACCAGAAATCGTAGAAATACCGTCAGCTGAACCCACCTTTGGGTTGGGATATGAACCCACGAAAAGAGAAAGAATAGAAGCAGCGCGGAAGAAAAGGGCTGATAAGAAAGCTGTCATGGAGCTCTCGGACCAATTCAAGCAGTTAGACATGGGGAAAGGAACACCTGCATTAAGTAATAAGAAGAGGAAAGTCCAAGGAGAAGCACCCGTCATGACAATCAGCATCGGAGTAACCCAAGATGGATCCATTCGAGCGATGTTGCCAGGCGAAAAGTTACATAATTGGGCTAGCCAAGACATCATCCGTGCTCGCAAGTTTCGGTACAAAGCCCGTTAGAGCGAGACCCTGGAGCAACTGATTCGCCATAAACTTTGTCCTTTTAAATTTATTTGTCTTAACTTTTTAAAAGTAAGTTATCAATGAATAAAACAATATCCCTTTCTTGTTTGATTTATTGTACACTATTTTCCATGCTAGGGACCCTTGCATCCGATACCCTACTTAGCTAATCCAGGGAATGCCAATCTTGATGAATGATGACTTGAACACCAAGTTTGATTACCAACAGCTGGGGATTGAAGAAGATGTAAATTTTACAGAGGAGGTGCCAGAGGAAATTTGAGAACAAATAGAAAGACATGAGAATCGTAATACCGCAAACATTGAGGAAACGGAAACCGTTAATCTGGGAAATGAAGGGGATCCGAAGGAGCTTAGAATCGGTACGGGCCTAGATCAATGGCAGCACAAAGAGTTATTGGAACTTTTGGGTGCATACTTGGATGTTTTCGCATGGTCCTATCAAGACATGCCCGGACTAGATGAATCCATTGTCAAACATAGACTACCTTTGGACCTGCAGATGAAGCCCTTTAAGCAGAAGCTAAGGAGATCGAAACCCGAATGGAGCCTGAAGATTAAGGAGGAGGTGATTAAACAATTCCAGGTAGGATTTCTGCAAGTGGTAGAGTATCCTCAATGGCTGGCTAATATTGTCCCGGTACCCAAGAAAGATGGCAAAGTGCGGATGTGCATTGACTTTCGGGACCTCAACAGGGCTAGTCCAAAGGATGATTTTCCTCTTCCCCACATAGATTTGCTTGTTGACAACACGGCCGGTCATGGAATGTTTTCCTTCATGGACGGTTTTTCGGGCTATAATCAGATCAAGTTGGCTGAAGAAGATCGGGAGAAGACTACTTTCATTACCCCCTGGGGAGTATACTGTTATAAGGTCATGCCATTCTGTCTTCGCAACGCAGGGGCAACCTACCAAAAAGCCATGGTAACTTTATTCCATGACATGATGCATCAGGAAGTAAAGATCTATGTGGATGACATGATTGTCAAGTCCAAGCAACAGAAGGACCACTTGCTTAACTTGCGGAAGGTGTTTGATCGCCTCCGTAAATATCAGCTTAAGTTAAATCTGGCCAAATGCACGTACGGAGTATCTTCAGGGAAATTGTTGGGATTTATAGTCAATGAAAGGGGATAGAGGTTGATCCTGCCAAGGTGAAGTCCATTGTTGAAATGCCTACACCAAAAGGGGAAAAGGAGGTTCGGTCTTTTCTAGGAAAGTTGAACTTTATTAGCAGGTTCATCGCCCAAATGACCTACCTGTGCGAACCTATTTTCAAGCTCTTTAAGAAAGACGTTCCAAAGGAGTGGGATGATAACTGTCAAATGGTGTTTGAGAAAATTAAAGAATATCTTCGAAATCCCCCTATCCTAGTGGCACCAACCCCGGGGCGTCCTTTGCTGATGTACATGACAGTGTCAGATACTTCTATGGGATGTGCCCTGGGGCAACATGATGAAACGGGGAGAAAAGAGAAAGCCATTTACTACCTTAGTAAGAAATTTTTGCCATATGAAGCGAAGTATTCCGATCTCGAGAAAACCTGTTGTGCATTAGCCTGGGCAGCTCATAGGCTTCGACACTACATGCTCTATCATACCACATTCCTCATCTCTCAAATGGATCCCCTCAAGTATATATTCGAGAAGCCAACCCTGTCCAGCAGAATTGCTCGATGGCACATGATCCTGTCAGAATTCGACATTATGTTCACTACTCATAAAGCAGTCAAGGGGCAGGTGATAACTGATTATCTGGCTGAGAACCTTATTGATGATTATCAATCCATGGAGCCCCAATTTCCTGATGAAAATATACTATGCGTTGATGGTACGTCTGAAGAACAAGAACCAGCCGGGTGGAAAATGTTTTTCGACGGCGCTGCTAATAAAAGGGGAGCTGGCATTGGGGCTATAGTAGTGTCAAGAACCGGCAGTCATTATCCCATTGTAGTTAAGCTACAACTTGAACTCTGTACTAATAACATCGTCGAATATGAGGCTTGCATCCTGGGGTTAAGATTGGCATTAGAAATGAAGATTGATGAATTGGTTGTTCTCGGAGATTCAGATTTGGTCATTCAACAATCCAAGGACGTGTATCAAACTCGAGACGCCAAACTCTCTCCGTATCATCAACAGATTAAGGACTTGTGTCAGCTATTCAAAAGCGTGGATTTTCGTCACGTGCCCCGAATAGAGAACAGCTTCACCGATGCCTTGGCTACATTGGTTGCAGCAATCAAGGTCGACAGTGGCACTGAAATACCCCCTCTACAAATCTTCATCAGGGATGTCCCCTCTTATTGTCTGCATACAATTATCGAACCTCCCGAGAAACCGTGGTTTTATGACATCCAGAGGTATATTCAAACCAGGACGTTCCCTGATGCAGCAACACAACGCGATAGGAAGACCATTTGTCGTTTGGCGGGACACTATTTCATGGCTAGAAATGAGCTTTTCAGGAGATCATGGTTTGGACTTCTAAGATGTGTCAATGCCGCCGAAGCTAAAGTTATCATGGAGGAAGTGCATGAGGGAGTTTGTGGCCCCCACATGAATGGCCACATGCTTGCGAAGAATATTCTCCGGACAGGATATTACTGGTCAACAATGGAGTCAGATTGCATTAGATACGTTCTTCGGTGTCACAAATGTCAGATACATGGGGATAAGATCAAAGCACCACCGTCTGAGCTCCATTCTATGTCTGCCCCATGGCCCTTTTCTATGTGGGGGATAGATATGATTGGTCCTATCACTCCTAAAGCTTCCAACGGCCATCGCTTCATCCTGGTCGCCATTTATTATTTCACTAAATGGGTGGAAGCCGTCTCTTACGTCCATGTCACCAAGAAGGTCGTAGAAAGGTTCATAAAAAATTACATCATCTGCCGGTATGGGATTCCCGAGTCACTCATTACTGATAATGCTTCCAATCCGAACAATGAATTGGTATCAAAGCTATGCCAAACATTTCGCATTACTCATCGGAATTCGGTCACTTACCGGCCCCAGATGAATGGGGCAGTAGAAGCAGCCAACAAGAATATTAAGAGAATACTCCGAAAAATGATTGACAATTACAAGGATTGGCATGAGAAGCTTCCGTTTGCATTGATGGCTTACCGAACTACTATGAGGGTCTCCACTGGAAGCACCCCTTTTGAGCTAGTTTACGGCACCGTGGCAGTCATCCCTATTGAGATTGAGATTCCTTCTTTACAAATCTTGATAGAAACCAAGTTAGACGAAGCAGAATGGATTAAAGACCGATATGCTCAACTCTGTTTACTGGATGAAAAGCGGTTGGCCGCAGTTCATCACGCTCAGTGTTACAAAAGGCGAATGGCCAGAGCATTTGACAAAAAGGTACGACCTCGATCATTCCAGCCGGGAGATTTGGTGCTCAAGAAGGTTTTCCCCCATCAGGAGGCGGCACAGGGAAAGTTTGCTCCAAACTACGAAGGGCCATTCATAGTAAAGAAAGTCTTGTCTGGAGGAGCTCTCGTTTTGGAGGAAATGGATGGCCAAGAATTTCCTAGCCCATTGAATTCAGATGCTGTCAAACGCTATTATATATGATTCCACAAGCTAGACCTTTGGTTTCTGTAAAGAAGCAATAAAACCTACTCTCCTCATTCTCCATTAATCAATAAGGTAGTGTTTTAAGGTTAAAACTCTATGGACTAAACAATCTAATTCCAAGATGACGAGAGGCCCTTATTTCATTTTCTGTCCAATTAAAATGCATATATACATAACTTTGCCAAACCTTTAGAGCCGGTTACTTTCTTTCAGGAGCATTCCCCCCTCAATAAAGTGATCACGTTCAGTAGAGGCACTAAAAAAAAAAAAAAAAAAAAAAAGGGCCCTTGAAGTACTACTTTAAGTTTGCACAAATATTGGTATTAACATCAATAGCCAAAAAAAAAAAAGGGGCGTGCAATAAGATACCCAAGGAAAGATGGGAATACGCAGGAAAAGTGTTATTGAACCAAAAAACTATCAAAGGTGATCACTAGTAGAGCGGTAGGTTTGAGCCTTTTTCTTTTTCTTTCGAAAGTAAATACCAACACCATAACCCCTAAAAAGTCCTCTCAGATTGGAATTAAATTGATTAGTCCAAATGAGCTTGCTAAATATGCCATGAGTTGGAGAATGATGCAAGTAGCGTTTAGAGGCTTCTCAACAGAAATCCGAGACCAAGCTGAGGAAAGAGAGAGAAAGAAGAGAGAAAAGTTAAGCGCTTCCCGAGGATACGGTGAAAACCCGAAAGGGCGCCGTAGGTAAAAAGGTAGGAATGTGGCAAGATACAAAACTGTCGACCCTGGCGAAAACCTGCAAAGGCGCCTTGGTGCAAAAATGACAGAGCTGGGACTGGTGAAAACCCTCAGGGGCATTAGTAGTAAAAAAATAGCCAAAAAAAAAAAAAAGGAGGGGAAAGAACCAGGGATTTAGATGTGAAAAAAAATAACTCGAACTACTACATTCCCCGGAAGTTAAGGTATGAAAGCAACGGTGTAAAAGTCGAAAGACGTCTCGAAAGGCATTCTCCGGTTTAGCCCAGCTAGGCTTAAAAGAAGCAAAGGTCCCTTTCACGGAACAGTCAGTGAGTCAAAGAATCAAACAAAGGGGAGTTAGTTTTCATTAAACTGCAATTCTCATTTAATTTTTTTTTTCTTCCAAATTCGTTACTATACTAACCATGCAGAAAAATCATACCAAAAGCACGGGAGGTCATGAATTCATAAGATAAAAGGGGCATAACACTCAACACAGTATGTTTTTCTACAAATGCAGAAATTAGCGGATCTAAGAGCGAGGGGCAAAAATATATCGCTCCCCGTCGTCATTAGAGGAGGAATCAGCTAAGCAGGGATCCATTGGCTCGCCGGTCACAAGAGGAGCAGTCGAAGAAGTACCAGCAGCAGAAGACCCAAGCCGGCCTCGCTCATAGTCCGCACATCTAGCCAGAAGCATGTCCCTCTCTCGGGTAAGGGACTCCACAGTCTCCCGCAAGGACGGGCCATCCATCACATCACCCTCCAGGGAAGGAGAGCTGCCTAGAACGCCTCGTGGCCGCCTGCGGGCCCTCGCAGCACCCGAAGGTGGGTCATCATGTGTCGATCTGGCTGCTGCTAACTGCCTCTTTAGTAAAGCTACCTCAGCGTCTCTCATCCTCAATCGGTCATGCAACATCCGTATTAGACGACGGTTCTCCCGTCTGTGGCGACGCCCCTGAACAATCATAGCAGTCAAGAAGTCGGTATACCCTACAGGAGGTAAAGGAGTCTCAATGAGAAGATCCCGAAGTCTACTAGGACCCAACACGTAGTGTCGAAGCCAGTAATGATAGGCCTCGGTCCCAGGGGGCATGTCAGAGAAGGGACCATCATCATCAACATGAGGAAGCAAAGATCTCCATATATCCATAACTTTCTCCACCAATGCTCTAGGAATCGACGCCTCAAAGACAAGAGTAAACTCGGCTGCAGAAGCTAGAAAAGGGATATCCTGACTCCTACCAAGCTGTCGTAGAACCCGAATCCCGAAGAAAGGGGCAATGCCCCGCAGGCCTGCTAGGGGCACGAAGGCTCTCCCGCAAGGCCGAACTCTTAAGCAGTACCTACCAACCAGCCCTAAATACCACCTGACTGTGCCTGACCTCATGCTCTGAAGATAGTCTGCCCAGGATGCAGCAGCCTGCGGGAATCTCCCCTCATCTGCCATGACACCCTGAGATCTTGCCAGGGAATGTACATGATCGAGCTCAGGATACCAAGTGTGCTGAAACAAAGGTGTAACAAACAAATGACTAATCGCCCAGAGCTGGAAGAGAGTAGTGCATCTGCGGAAACGAGCATCAAGGGACTGCTAGAATCTCGTAAGACTCACGAAGGTCTCTCTTACAATCATAGGAACATAGGAATGCCCCGTACGGATCAAGGCCAGTGGTGCACAGAGTCCACAGTCCACTAAATCATCGTCTCGGGGGAACACCAAGAAGTTCAGCAGAAGCAAGGCTAAGGCAACCATACGAGAAATAGCCCAATCCTGGGAAGTGTGCCACTCACCTGAATGAACTCGCATACCCATAGGAAACTTAAAACGAGAAAAGAGGAACTCTGCTGGGACATAGGGAAACTGGGGCAAAGAAGAAGACGAAAGAACTGCGTGTCTGAATCCGAGCTAGGATGAAACTACTGTGATACAACCATCCGGAAAAAGGGGTCCCACAATGTCAACAGAAACATCTCAGAAACCAAGAAGGAACCCATACTCGTGAGGAGTAGGGGTAAGCTCACACTCTCCAAAGCGAAAAAGAGACAAGTCCGGCTGCCAGAAAGGGATCACTACCTCCATGAGTCCGGGAATAAGTCGCATTGATAAAAGCGAAGCCACCCGGCCAAAGGATCGACGAAAGATATCCTGCTCATCGGGAGGGTAGCTACTGTGCCAGGCTCTCAGCTGATGCAAAACTCCATCTGCCATCCTGAAAAGATAAGCCAAGGTAAGTGATGTAAATATACCATCTATGCAATTTAAATAACAGTAAAATAAAACAAACAAATAACACAAAACAAATAACGGATTTTGAATAACAGATCAAAAACAAAATTTTCACACATCTTGATTTTCCAACTCCAAATCACGTCTCAAGGGTTCTCTGCCTTTTCCCTTCAAAAAGATTTTATTTTTAAAATTTTAACCAACTCTTTTCATAATTTCTAAAAATTTCGGCAGAGTCTCGTTTAAAAATGACCCCTACAACGCCCATGACATCAACACAAAATACGAAATATGCACCTTCCAACGCCACAATCACTTAACAATGGCACCCATGCACACTTTCCAATTTTTCAAAATTTTCAAAACTCATGTTTTATTTTTCAAATAAATCAATGGTTTTCAAAAAGCTCCCAAAAATTTTTCAAAATCACCTCAAATGTTTTCAAAATATTCCTAAATTTTTTCAAATTTCAAACTTTAAAAATTTCATCAATTTCTTGAATTTCCTAATTTTTTCTAATTTTCTAAATATTTTTCTATTTTTCAAAAAATCAAAAATTCACCGAGTTTTCAAAAAATCACGAAACTTCATACGGTCGTCAAACACATTTTTCTAAGGCATATTGCACAAAAACATGGCCAGAAAACCCAATATTCATGCTTATAGAAACAAATTTTTTATTCCTGCAGAAAACCCTCTTCGCATAATCATGAAAAATCACTCAAATTCAATCAAACAATCATCAAATTGCAAAAACAACATCACCAAAGTGTTCAAAACATATCAAAACATCAATTTCCATTATTCACATGATTCAAACGAAGTTCTACACATCAAAATCAACAAACTTTGAAAACTCACATTTTGGAAGTTCTCCGGCGAAATCTTCACATCCGGCGACTTTTCCGGCAACATAGACTCCCTCCGGCAATCACCCGTGGTCCCCAAGGAGTGCTCCTTCAATGTTCAAGACGGATTCCTCGCAATGCCTCACAAATTTGCAAAAAACTCTTCAAATCCCGTGGGTGTGCGAACCCGAAATTTTCTGGTTTTTAACCTTAAGCCTGGCGCCACTAGCAGAGGCGCCAGTGCTTTATTGCCAAAGGCGCCACTACTAGTGGCGCCAGTTATAAATTTTGGGCAATTCTGCCCTTTTTCCCGCCAAGACTTGTTTTCGAAGGCCTTTTTGGCCAGCTATCCGTTTTCGACCCCCATTGTCAAAAGAATCTCAGTGTCCGTCCCTCCGACTGCCTCGCGGTCAACATGAGACTCTTACTCTTATCGTTTTTTGTCTTTGACAGGCAAAGACAAAAAAAGAGGGGCAGCTGTAAGCACCCCATTTTTAACCGCTCGGCAGTCTACACTCCGTCCAGACTTGTTTTCAAGTCGTTTTGGGCATATTCCTATCGAATCCAAGTCTCTAGTTTCAAATTCCGTCTTTCCATCGCTTCGCTGGGCCTGTCAGGCCCAAATAGAGGCAAAATGACCAAAATGCCCTTAGGGGCATTGTCCTTTCTTATTCCAATTCCAATCCCTCTCTCGAGACAGTTTATTCTTCGAGACGGTCCGAGTAGCAAAACTACTCACAGCACCGTTAGAGTGACGGAAACACTCAAAACCCAGGCACGTCTCTTCGGAGTCGATAAGACCCCTTTCCAATCCCTCTCTCCAGACAGTTTATTCCTCGAGACGGTTCCAATCCAGGCACGTCTCTTCGGAGACGGTAAGACCCCTTTCCAATCCCTCTCTCGAGACAGTTTATTCCTTGAGACGGTCCGAGTAGCAAAACTACTCACACAACCGTTAGAGTAGCGGAAATACTCACACCACTGTTAGAGTGGTCGAAACACTCAAAACCCAGCCACGTCTCTTCGGAGTCGGTAAGACCCCTTTCCAATCCCTCTCTCGAGACAGTTTATTCCTCGAGACGGTTCCAATCCAGGCACGTCTCTTCGGAGACGGTAAGACCGCTTTCCAATCCCTCTCTCAAGACAGTTTATTCCTCGAGACGGTCCGAGTAGCAAAACTACTCACACAACCGTTAGAGTAGCGGAAATACTCACAGAGCCGTTAGAGTAGCGGAAATACTCAACCGTTAGAGTAGCAGAAATACTCACGGACCCGTTAGAGTAGCGGAAATACTCATAGACCCGTTAGAATAGCGGAAATACTCACAAGACCCGTTAGAGTAGCGGAAATACTCCCAAATCATCAACCCCGTCCGAGTAGCGGAAATACTCCCAAATCATCAACCCCGTCTAAGTAACGGAAATACTCACAAATCATTAACCCCGTCCGAGTAGCGAAAATACTCAACCTCGTCCGAGTAACGGAAATACTCACAAATCATCAACCCCGTCCAAGTAGCGGAAATACTCACACCGTTAGAGTGGCAGAAACACTCAAAACCTAGGTCAATACCCATGTTTGTTAGCTCACTTCGGTGAAAAATGACCAGACTACCCTTAGGACCTTTTTCGAGACTTTTCGGTCAAGATGACCATTTTGCCCCTAAGCATTCGAATGCCCCGGGAACCACACCGGCCCTGGGTATCAAACCGGTAACCTCCTGAGAACACTTTTTATAGTATTCTCAACCTTCCTTTACCTTTCCGGATCATTCCGAGTCAGTTCCGGCCAACCCGGTAAAAATGACCGTTTTGCCCCTAGAGGGCCGGTCTCCTTCTTCCATCATACCGGCTTTGAGTATCAAACCGGTAATGACCCGAGAATACTTTTTATAGTATTCTCAACCTTCCTTTACCTTTCCGGATCATTCCGAGTCAGTTCCGGCCAACCCGGTACAAAATGACCGTTTTGCCCCTAGAGGGCCGGTCTCCTTCTTCGACCACACTGGCTCTGGGTATCAAACCGGTAATGTCCCGAGAATACTTTTTAGAGTGTTCTCGACCTTCCTTTACCTTTCCGGACCATTCTGAGTCAGTTCCGGCAAACCTGGTACAAAATGACCATTTTGCCCCTAGTGGGCCGGTCTCCTTTTCTGACCACGCCGGCTCTGGGAATCAAACCGGCAACCTCTGGGAACATTCTAAATAATGTTTCCAGATCCCAAGTCTTTTTCGGGGACAATCCGAGTTCGCCCCGGCAGTTTTCCGGTCCGATTGACCATTTTGCCCTTAAAGGCCCGGTCAACCTTTCCGACCCACCTTATCCTCACTTTCCAAGTCAAATACCTCCAGGACACTATTTTAAGTGTTCCTGCTCCTTTCCGGCCTTCCGGGTCATTCCTGGCTCCTTCAAATCATTCCCGGACTTTCCGGAGTCACTCCTAGTGAAGCCAGGCTAAAGTTTACATGGTAGTCACTAGTACAGGCGCCCAAATCTAGTCAAAGATACGTTGCTTGCCGACCTTAATTGTTTCCTAAATGGTTGGCGCCACTACTAGTGGCGCCAGTGTATAATTTGGCTTGGCGTCACTGCAACAGGCGCCAGGTTTGTCTTTCCTCTATAAATACAGAGCCTCGTTCAACATAAAAAGGGTCTAAAAACTTAACCTAAGAATCTCATATTTCGATATACAGAGCTCGAGCACCTTCAAAACCTTAGCCTCCCTAGGTTTTCCCAAAACCCTAGCCTCCTTAGGTTCTCCAAACCCTAGCCACTGTACACAAACCCTAGCCTCCTATACACTCATACACTCCCCCATACACTCATACACTAGCCTTCAACCATCCTTCGAAGACTTGAAGAGCTACCATCCAAAGCTTGAGTACAACCCTTGAAGACTGAAGGTGAAGATCAAGACCGAAGACCGAAGACTGCATGGCGTGCAAAATAAACAAGAAAAAAGGTAGGCTTTCTATTTAAATTTCTGCACTTCCCCCCTCTCTCTTCTCTCTCCAACCCACTTGGGTTTTCTCTATTTTAATCCCCCATCTCTTTCCCGCCCTTTCTTTGCATGCTTGAAACAAGGGGATTGCCGGTCCATGTGTAGGATTGGACTATGGGAGAGTCACCGTGCCGGGGGCCTTCTTCTAGTCTAACCAAAGACCACGTGGGTTTGACCCCCTTGATTATGTGGTGAAGCCTTAGCCTTGTATGTTCACGACCCCAAATTGCATTGTGCATATCATAGTCTTGCATCTTCCAAAAATCGTTTTCAAAAGTTGTTTTTCAAAACGTTTTCAAACTTGTTTTCAAAATTGCATCAAAATCTCTTTTTCAAAAACTTGTTTTCAAAACCACAATTCTAGGGTGATTCTAGCCTTTCCATGGCTAGGGTTGCTTTAGGAAAGTGTTATATTAAAAGCGGCCTTTTTGGTCTATATTTTCAAATCTTATTGTTTTCCAAAACCACTTTCTGAAAGTGGTTCTAGCCCTCTTATGGTTAGAATCGCTTTAGGAAAGTGAGACGTTTTCATACTTTCCAAAAACTCTCTCTTCAAAAAGTCTTTCTTCCTAAAAATCTCTTTTTCAACACACTTTCCTAAAACTCTCCTTTCCAAAATTGTTTTCAAAAACTCTCTCCAAAAATCTATTTTTCAAAACTCCCTTTTTCAACTCCTTTCCAAAATCCTCTCCCCAAAATCCACTTTCTAAAAACGCTCCCTAAAAATCTTTCCAAAAACTCTCTTTTTCAAAATCTCCCTTCTAGAAATTCCCCTCTAGGATTTTCGTTCTAAAAATCTTCATTTCTAAAAACACACTTTTCAAAACTCCCTTTCTTTAAAATCTTTTTCCAAAAACTCCCTCTTCAAATTCACTTTCCAAAAACTCCTTCCTAGGATTCCCTTCTAGAAAATCTACGTTTCTAAAAACGCACTTTCTAAAAATCCCTTTTCCTTAGAGCCCAAGTCAAGCCCTAGAACCCACAATTAGGAAACCCTAAATTTTCTTCCCAAAAACATGGTTTTCAAACTTTGCCCCAAACCTAGGTTTCCAAAATCTCTCGTTTTCTACATCAAAACTATACATGTTTCCAAAACCTATTTTCTACGTCAAAACTATAATTTTTCAAAACTAGGGTTTCTAGAATCTCTTTTCCAAATCCTAGTCAAATCCTATCTTCCCTTTAGGAAACCGAATCAAATCTCCCCGTTTAGGAAACTAGATCCCGTCCTCCGTTTTTGGAAACAAAATCAAATCTTTTCTTTTAGAAACTAAATCCAATCCCTTCCTAATCCAAACTTTTCCTAATTCGATTCCTTCCTAAACCATAAGTTTCCTAAACCTAAACTTTAAATCTTTCCTTAAATTTCAAAATCCAACTATGTCTTAATTCAAATCCTTCCTAAACTTTCACTTTCCTAAATCTTAAGTTTCCTAAACTTGAACTTAAAAATCTTCCCTAAATTTCAAAACTCAACTTTCAAATCTTTCCTAATTCAACCCTTTCCTAATTTAACCCCCCTTTCCAAATCTTAACTTTCTAAATTCAAGCTTTTAAAACTTTTCTTTTTCAAACCTTTCCTAAAACGAAACTTTCCACTTTTCAAAACTTCCCTAATTCAAAAACTTTCCGAAAATGAAAACTCTCCTTTTTCAAACCTTTCTCAAAACAAAACTTTCTTATTTTCAAAACTTCCTTGTTTTCAAAACTTTCCAAATCCAAAACTTCCTCTTTTCACACATTCCAAAATTCAAAACTTTCTTAATTTGAAACTTTCCAAATTCTAAACCTTTCTCAAACTAAACTTTTCTTAATTCAAAACATTTCCTAATTCAATACTTTCTAATTTCAAAACTTTCCTAAATCGAACCTTTCCTAATTCAAACATTTCCTAAATTCAATCTTTCCTAATCTTCTAAACCTTCCAAGTCAAATCAAATCTTTCCTAAGTCTCTTCTCTTTCTTAAGTCTAGGTTTCCTAAACCTTCATCTTTCTAAAACAAGTCCAAATCTATCTTTTCAAATCAAAATCCAATCTTCTCAATTTCAATTTTCAATCTCCTCTTCCAATTTCAAATCAAACTCAATTTTCAATTCAATCTCTCAATCTTCCAATCTAATCTCTCTCTTCAAATCAATCCCTTTTCAATCGGACTCCGGTCCGAACTACGACTGACCTGATTCCCCCAAAGGGATACGTAGGCAACCTTCATAGGTGCGGTCACAATACTTTTCAAACTTTCAATTCCACCCTCATGGATGCGGTTTTCAAAATCTTTTCAAATCTCAAATTCCAATCTACTTTCAAACTTCCAATTTCTACTTTCAATTTTCAAACTTTTCAATTTCAATTCTATTTCTTCAAATCTATTTTCAAATCAAATCAATTTATTTTCAAATCAATTTCTATTTTCCAATTATCTCATCTTGCACTTGCATATCATGCATCATGTTAGTTTTCAAACATTGTTTTTCAAAGTGAATAGGGTTGAACTATAGTTAGTCGAAGACTCTCATAGGTGAATCTAAGGTAGATTGACATGTAGGTACCGAAAAGGCGGGGTAGGGTGATAGCTTAGTGCGTCTTCCCTACACGTAACCAACCTCCAAACCTAGGATCACTGATTTCAAAGACCAAAAAGAAGTTATTTTTCAAAAAGGGGCTAAATGTTTTCCAAAGGTTGCCAAACAACCTGTTTTCCTAAAAACCCTCTCTTGAGGAGATATTTTCAAATTGTTTTCTAAAAACCCTAAGTGTAGTCTTCGGATTATTCTTAGTTTTTAGGAGACCTAACTCACCTTAATTAAGTTAGGTGGCGACTCCGAATCTTTTTCAAAATCCCTTTATTCAAATCCAATTTTTAATTCAAACCTAGTCGCACTCATTCTTTTAGGAGGGTGAGTTCTAATGAGAGAGTACAACATTTTTCCCGCTTGGGTGAGTATTCATTGGGTGCGAAAAATCTGGGTGCGACACTTATACTCTTTACATATCCATGTTCATGCATTCAATATCCCATGCCAAGACAAGAGTTCTAGTAACTCAAGTCACTGCATTCTCATGCATATGATCAATCCACTGAGAGTGACACCAAGGTCACTCTCCCTTACATTAAATCCACCCAAACCCTAAGAGTTCTCACGTAACCCAATGGACTCATGGCATGCATACCGATCCATTTCATAAGAGGGGCCTCAATCCCTCTATGCTCACGGAGATAGGATTGCCAAGAAGACAAGGGGCAATCGATCAACAAGGTCTCTCAGCGACCTCCTCGACATCAAATCCAACGAAGGTAAATCCAAAGGCTCAGGAGTAGTTTAGGTTTTCCCTTTGTAAAACTAGATAGGTGGAAGCCCCAAGGAAAGTGCTCCCCTTCCCTTTGTTAAAATATATTTCAACTCTTTTGTATTTTAAATCCAAAATTCAATGTACTTTTTTTACTTTTGCGAATGAATGCATGGATGGCTAAAGGTTCCCACTTGACGATAAGGTATCTACATACAGGGGCAATCCCCTATCTCCAGAAGTGGGCCAATACATCATGTTTAGTTTCCCTCCTAAATAGGGGCACCCCATAACATGCATTGCATAAAGACTTGTCAGGATAAAACACTGACTCTTTTCCTTGGTTGGTTTCAGGTACCTTCCCTCGTTCCCCTGTCTTACAAGCCAAAAGCTAAGAAACGCTCATAGAATTGCTTACTCTTGATACCTTAACTCTATTACTAGCAGAGGCAAGAGGAGTCAAGCATAAGATGTCCGAAATGGAAGGCATACTTTCCTCACTCTTATCCCATACAACCCATGAGCAAGCAAAGTCCTCGCAGGCCCAAACCCACGATGGGCGAAAAAGGTTGAAAAAGGAAGACCATGACTATGCCTCCACCATTACTTACTAACAGCCTCCCCAGGCAGAGGGTTTTGCTCAAATGCCTTCCAAACCAACCTCTAACCAAACCCATGGATAATATCATCTCTCCTACGGATACCAACCCAACCCATTTGGCCATGTCACCAAAAATTATCCCATTTTGGAACATAACACCCGAAGCCCTTTCAATTCCCGAACCATCAACCTGGTTGTGACCTCATCAAAGCTCGGTTCCCAATCATCAAAAACATCTGCAACACCTTCTCGCCCTAGGGAAACAAGTGGGAAAATTTGGACATTTACTAAACTTGCGTGTTCACAGACCACAGCCTATTTTGGTCTCTTAGCAGCCGGATATCTGAAGCCTATACCTGCCTGACCCTGACCCAGTCCTCTGCCTCATTACTTTGAATCTGCAACGAGTTGTGAGTATCATTCGGGCGGCCAAGGACATGACACTGAAGATTGTTTGACCCTCAAGCATAAGATTGAAGACCTGATAGATAACAAGATCATCGGCTTACGACCAGCGAATCCTCCTCCGAATGCCACTACGAACTCGTCAACAGATCCCATTGTCAATGTCATTACAAAGTTTGGTAACAACAAGGTTTGTTTTGCTGCATGCCAAGAGATATATTACAAGGATGGGGAGGAAATGGAATGCGAAGATGCTTGGTCACGGTATAACCCTGATGAGATGCCGACCCCTAAAGACAAACTCGCATACGAATCTGCGAAGAAAATTAACCAGGAGCTGTCCAAACTCAATAATAAGAATCCCCTATTGTGTACACCTGAGGAACACTGAGCCACGGCTAGACGCTAGAGCAGAAAACCCCGGGCTCGAGCTATCAAACTGGAAGAAGACGAGTTGCCCGACTAGTTCATTAGGGGAACTACGGAGCAAACAAATGAATGCAAGACGATCAAGAAAGCTGACAATTACATCATCGCCGCCAACTCACTTAGAACTCTGGGAGAAACATCTACCTATCCTACCTTGGCCGAAGATCCCAACCACGAATGGAATGCTGATGTGGGAATTATCCCAAGGCCCTACTAATATAGGAATCCCCATCAAAAGCGTACAAAAGAGGAGTGTTTTCACCCACTTTCTTTTTATCCCTTTTACTTTCTGTCTCTAAATTGATGTTTACATTCCGTTTTTGCTTAGAAGCTCTATACTTTCTATAAAAATGATAATAGTAGTTAAATGATGGTCTTTTATTCATCATTGATGTCTTATTTTCTCTTGTGAGTGGTAATTACTTCCTACGCAAGGGGCATGGTGTATCTTATGGAATGATCCGGCTTGAAGGGATGATAGCATGAGTTAACCACTCACCAAATGATCAGCTTTCCAAAAAGAGAGAGGATAAGGATGAGTGAGGATACTACCCAAAGGCAACATTTGCAAGATAATGAAGCTAAGCGATGTGTGGTCAGTCTATCAAAATGAAGAGGAGCCATCTTTCACTTCCCCACATATAAATAAAAGAATAAATAACTAAATAAAAAAATGCGCTTATATTCCCTTTGCTTAACCCCTAGTGCCTTGCAGAAAGCAAAAACTTTCTTTGTCAACCCCGATCCAAGACTGTCCTCCCCACACTGGAGTAGACAATAGTGAGAACTCTAGGAATGGTATCCACCTCTATCATATTAGGATAGTATCGAAAGCTCTATAGATAAAGCAATCTAATTCAAAGTGAAGAGAGGCCCTCATTTCATTCCCCATACAGTAAAAAACAATCCCCTGCCAAACCCATTGAGCCATCTATCCTTTTTTCGAGAAGACCCCCAACTTAAGGATCACCGCCCACATTGGGTTAGATTGAACTGCCAAGGAAAGGGCCAAAGAGAAAAGGGACAAAGAATTATTTGTTCCATAAAAGGAAGAAATGACAAAGTAAAGGAAAAGAGTTGGCCAAGGGGCAAAGGGCCACATAAAAAAAAAAAAGATAAAAAGAAAAAAAACTCCAATCAAAGGCCTGAAGAAAACCATGATTAAGTCACCTTCAATGGAAGGCCGAAAGAGAAGGGAGACATGTTTATCCCAAAAAGCATATAGCAGGATTGAAAGTGAAGGATCATTCTTGCCCCTAAGAAGTATATAGCAAGAACAAGGAAGAAATCTAAGGGTGATCCAATGTTACAAAGAAACCCAGTAGAAACAATAGCTTCAAGCCTTTATCCTTTTCTTGCAAAACCCTAAAACCATGGCCTACATTACAACCCTATTAAAGTCCCCTCTGATTGAAAATGGATTGCTTGATCTAAATGAGTTAGATATGTTACTGAACCTAAGGAGGGATGCTAGCCCTACTGAAAAAGTCAAGGATGGTATGGATCTAAAATCTACTAAAAACAACATCGAATTTGGGCCTATATATCCTGTTGTTTTGAAAACCCCATAACCTAGCCTGCATTATGGTCCTAAACAAAGTCTCCTCGAATTGAAAGGACCAGCCACTTATCGCTTTGCTAAAGGTCAGGTAAGCTATTGCTAAAACCCCGAGAGTCGAGAGTTTCAGCCCAGGAACCCCATACACTAACCCCAAAACAGAGAGCCGAAGGTGATCAAAAGGTTGAGAAAGGTTCGAAGTGCTATCATCTAATCAAGGTAGGGTTGAGCCAGAGGAGAGGCTAGACCCTTAAAAAGGAAGAAATTACCATTCCAAAGATTATAAGTTTAATAGCACCTTGTGTCATTCTATTAATGTATTTCTAACATGCGCTTCCATTTGAAAAAAAAAATCAGTATGGACTTTGCACACATAGGATATAACTCCCTATAAAAATAAAAGTCATCAACATCAACTCATATAATAGATACATAACATCATCATCCATCACATGCATCTGATCATATGCCTAGCTGTAAAGATCATAAATGCATATGTCTTTCCATGCATCTAAATACCATAAATATCCATCTTTATACAAAGCTTACAAAATATAATTGTCTAACATAAACACATCTCAGGAATAGGGGCAAAAGAAGATCGGAGTATCCACAAGGGCCATCAAAGGTCAAAATCAATATCATCTGGATCGAAATCCCTGAAACCCGGCATCGGAGGAGGCTGATAACTACTCGTAGTACTAGAATCCTGTAGGAAAGATAGAACCAAAATTAGCTGCATGAAGTAAGAACTAAGCAACAACAGAGTAAAAAGAATGGGAGAAAAGATGACATAACCCCCCACCTCCTATCTGAGTCATCCGAGCCGTTAGAGAAGCTACCTCGGCTTGGTACTGATCCCTCTGATCCCTCACAACAGCAAACTCAGCCTAGGGCACATATCCTCCTGCACGGCACCACAAGTCAACCACCTCCTGGCCCACAGCGTACTCGCTGACTACTACCTCAAACCGGGTGAAGGCACCGACCGAATGAGCCCCAAAGTGTGCAGTATAATCTGTATCCAGAGAAAGTAAGAACTTGGCACCCAGCTAACGCTCCTGATAAGGGATGGGCACTCTCACCACCAAGGCTCCAAACATATACTCCGACGAAGCTCCTGCTGATCGGAACTCCTCATGAAATTGCCGCCAGTGTCGTTCTCCGAGGTAGGACTCCCAAGTCTCATCACTGAGAAAAGCAGCTTTCGACAGGGACAACAGGACCAAGTACCGGACTGTCTCATAATGAACGGATCCAATGAAGGGCCGCCAGGTCACATCCCTTGCCTCAATCAGTTCCAGGTTAGCCCGTAGCGGCACAAAATCAGTAATCTCCAATTGCTGGGCAACCCGGTCACGAGCCCACCTCGAAGCACGAGGATAGAGGTCATCCTCAACAACTGCAAGGCGATGAATAGGAAGGTACTCATAGCTCCACCAGACAAGAAAAGACCATAAACTAGTCATGCTGCCCCAACAGGAAGAAGTCTGGACCCGCATCGACCGAATGAAGTAGCCAAAGGATAAGGACCCCCAGTTTGGCTAAGATAAAGCTCCATGATTAGCTACTATACTCACCAACCGACATGGCACGAGCGACTTCTTGTTGTTGCAAAAGCAGCTAAAGATGATGTACAAAACAAGTCATCTTCTCATAATGTCCCACCAGGCGGGCGATGGCTCAGCAGCAAAGGTACGATCATCCTAACTGATCCAAGAGACTGGGAAGGTAGAATGCTCAGGGGGAGGCAAGTCCAGCAGCATGCATGCCTCGTCTCTACTGACTGACTGTAGAGTGATCCGCCAGCCAATGGAGGATAGACCGGGGATAATCGCCCAATCCAAGGGAGTGGGACCTAACTCGAAGCCGACAAAGTGGAAGGTCCCGGTCTCTCCAAACCATCGCTCAACCAGCGCCAGTACCAAATGCCGGTTCAGGCGGTTAACCTGTAATCCCATGAAGGCTGCAAATCCAATCTCAGCCAGCAAGGCACGATATGATGGGGCAGCCCGGTGCATAGTCACAAAGACCTGATGAACAACCCCTCTAAAAGTTGTATGTACCCGCGAAGGGGGCAGATGCTATCTGGAGTATATACTAGGGTGGTAAGCTAGATCCTCGAGTGGTGGAACATCTGGTACCTGCAGATCTCCCAAGACGGCATCCGTTTGCCTGTGCTTGGAGGAGGCTCTCCCATAGCCAGTGACCTGGTCACCCAGATCCAGTATCTCCTCCTTTGCACCAATCTTCTCGATGAAGGCCTGCTCAACTGGAGGAAAAGGGTCGACAGGTGGCATACTCCCCTGACCACTTTGACTGGGCGCTGCCTGCCCAGTAAACCGTCGGCTACCCCCCTAGACCGACTAGAGCCACTGGTGGAATCTGTTCGAGCCGCCTTCCCCAAGCAGCGTCTCCTCTTAGAACCGTCATCACTCGCATCTGTCATCTTGAAAAGGTAATTCATGGTAAGAGGTGTTAATGTACTATACATGCAGATAGATAATAACATAATAAAGTAAACAACTAACACAAACAAAAATAAATGAAAAGAGTTCAAATGATAAGTCAAAATGAAATTTTTACACATCTTGATTTTCCAAGTTCAAATCATATCTCAAGGGTTTTTTGTCTTTTTCCTTCAAAAATATTTTATTTCTAAAACCTTTTCTAACTCTTTTCCTAATTCTAAAAATTTTGGCAGAGTCTCGTTTAAAAATGGTCCCTACAACACCCATGAAATCAATGCAAAACACAAAACGTGCACTCCACAATGCTACAATCACATAGCATCTACACCCGTGCACACTCTTCAATTTTTTGACATTTTCAAAACATATGTTTTATTTTTTCAATAAATCAATGGTTTTCCAAGTTGTCCTAAAATTTCTCAAAATCACCTCAAATGTTTTCTAAAAATATTTCAATATTTTTTCAAATTTGAAACTCTAAAAATTTCATCAATCTCTCAAGTTTTCTTAATTTTCCTAATTTTCTAAATATTTTTCTATTTTTCAAAAAATCAAAAAAATCACTAGGTTTTCAAAAAATCACGAAACTTCACACAGTTGTTAAGCACATTTTTCTAAGGCACATTGCACAAAAATCTAGCCAAAAAATGCAATGCCCAAGCATGTAGGAACAAATTCCCTATTCCTACAGAAAACCCTCTTCACATAATCACGTAAAATCACTCAAATTCAATCAAACAATCACCAAAATGCAAAAATAACATCACCATAATGTTCAAAACATATCAAAACATCAATCTCTACTATTTACATGGTTCAAACGAAATTCTACACATCAAAATCAACAAAAATTTGAAAACTCACTTTTTGGAGTTCTCCGGCGAAATCCTCTCTTCCGGCGATTTTTCCGGTGATGCGGTCTCCTTCCGATAATCACTCGTGGTCTCCAAGAGGTGCCCCTTCAATGTCCAAGTTGGTTTTCTCTCAATGTCTCTCGAATTTGCAAAAATCTTCCAAAATTCTGCAAGTATTCAAACCAGAAAATTTTCTGGTTTTGTTCCCAAGCCTGGCGCCACTAGCAAAGGTGCTAAGCCTTTTCCGCCAAAAGAGTGGTGCCAGTTTCAAATTCCGGGCAGTTTTTCCCTTTACCCTTCCAAAACTCGTTTCGAAGGCCCTTTTGGCCCAACATCCATTTTTGAACCCCCGTTATCGAAAAATTCTAAGGTTCGTCCCTCCGACTGCCTCGCGATCAACATGAGACTCTTACTCTATCGTTTTCTATCTTTGACAAGCAAAGACAGAAAAAGAGGAGCAGCTGTAAGCACCCCATTTTTTACCGCTCGGCAGTCTACGGTCCGTCCAGACTTGTACTCAAGTCAATATGGACGTATTCCCATCGAAATTAACTTTCTAAGTCTAATCCCTTCTATTAATTGCTTCGCGGGCCCACCAGGCCTAAATAGAGGCAAAATGACCAAAGTGCCATTGGGGGCATCATTCGATCCAATTCCAACAGGCACATCTTTCCGAAGACGGTAAGTCCCCTTTTCCAATTCCATCAGGCTCGTCTGTCCAAAGGCGCTAAATCCCCTTTCCATTTCCAAATCAGGCATGTCTTTTAGAAGACGGTAAGTCCCCTTTCCAAATCCAAATCAAGCGCGTATTTCTAAAGACAGTAAGTCCCCTTTCCATTTCCAAATCAGGCACGTCTTTCCGAAGATGGTAAGTTCCCTTTCCAATTCTAATTCCAATCCATCTCTCGAGACAGTTGATTCCTCAAGACGGTCCAGCACGTTTTTCGAAGAAAATCTCTTCAGAACGATAAATCGCTTCAAGCTTGTCGACCGGGACGAGACCCCAAGTCCCCTAGATGGTAGAACGGTCCACCTTTGGCGCCTGCTAGCCTGCCAATGCAGAAATGTCCATTTAGGCCTGCCTTCCGAGAAAGTTGACTTATCAGGCGCTAAGTCCCTTTAGCAGCTTCCCAATATCAAGCAGTCTCGGGAATGATCGCGAACCGTCAGAGTAGCAAAAATACTCGCAAACAGGTCAATATGGGGAATTGCCAACAAACCCCTGTATCACGCGACCGCCGTCAGAGTGGCGGAAACACTCAAAACCTAGGTCAACACCGGTGCCTGCTAGCCCACTTCGGTGAAAAATGACCAAACTGCCTCTAGGGTCATTTTTCGGCACGTTTCTTGAGAACACACCTGAGTCCTCAGAACGGTAAGTCCAACCTTCCAAGATTGTCTTAAAAGCAATCCGACATGATTAGGTGCCTTCTAGTTAGTTTCAGGCCAATTTCGAGACTTTCCGATCAAGATGACCATTTTGCCTCTAGGCATCCGAATGCCCCGGGGATCATGCCAACTCTGGGTATCAAACCGGTAACCTGGTGAGAATGCTTCTTATAGTGTTCTCAACATTTTACTATCTTTCCGAATCATTCCGAGTCAGTTCCAGTAAACCTGATATAAAATGATCGTTTTGCCCTTGTGGGCCGATCGCCTTTTTGTAGCCACGCCGGCTCTAAGTATCAAACTGGTAACCTCCTGAGATTGCTTCTTATAGTATTCTCAACCTTCCTTTATCTTTGTAGATCATTCCGAGTCAGTTCCGACAAACTTGGTGCAAAATGACTGTTTTGCCCCTAGTGGGTTGGTCACCTTTTCTGACCACACCGGCTTTGGGTATCAAACCGACAATCTTTGGGAACATTCTGAATAATGTTTCCAAATTTTTAATCTTCTTCCAAGACATTTCGAGTCCATCTCGACAGCTTTTCGGCCTGATTGACCATTTTGCCGCTAATGGCCCGATCAATCCCTCCGACAATCCTATCCTCATTTTTCAAGTCAAATACCTCTGGGACACTATTTTAAGTGCTCCTGCCCTTTTTCTGGCCTTCTGGGCCAATTCCAGTCCCTTAAATTCTTCCTGGACGTTCCGGAGTCACTCTTAAGCCAGGCTAAAAATTGCATGGTAACCACTAGTACAGGCGCCCAAATCTTCTCAAGATACGTTGCTTGCTGACTTAACAAACTTTCCTAAGTTGCTGGCACCACTAGTAGTGGCGCCAAGCCAAAAAATGGCCTAGCGCCACTCCCAGTGGCGTCAAGAGGAATTTTGGCTTGGCGCCACTGCAACAGGCGCCAGGTCTATCCCATCTCAAATACCTCCGGGATATGTAAGTACCACAAGGGGTGGGGGGGGGGGGGGTGGGCAGGGTGATAGTCTTCGGTCATCTTCTCTACATGTAACTAACCTCCGAACCTATAATCGTTGTTTTCAAAGACTAAAACAGAGTTATTTTCTTAAAGTACATTAAACATTTTCAATGATTGTCAAACAACCCTATTTTCCAAAACACCTCTTAAGAGGACATTTTCAAGCCATTTGAAAAACCTAAGAGTGATCCTCGGATTACACTTAATTTTAGGTGACATAACACATCTTTAACCATGTTAGGTGGCGACTCCAAACCCTTTTCAAAAGACCCTTAATCAAATCAATTTCAAGTTCAAATCCCGTCACACTCGTCCTCTTAGGAAGGTGAGTTCTAAACAGACAGAGTATCGGGTTTCACTAGAGTTAACACCTAGACTCGGGGCTAAAAATCGGGGCGCAAAAATTGCCAACTTTGCTGGGGACTGCTTAGAGGGTTAAGCCATTGTCATATCTCTTCACCTTTCACTCACCCTAAATTTCTGATTCCTTTTTCTAGTTTTGTTAACTTTTTCAAAATTTTCCAAAATGTTTTCGAAAATGTCATCACTTGCATATATTGCATACTCTTACATGTGTACCATTGCATTGCTTTATCATTTATTTCTATCTTGCATTGGGTTTTTCATAAAGATACAAACTTTGTGCATTTGTTTTTTAGGTAGTCACCTCCTACTTTTCTATCCTATATTAACTGTCATGCATGAAGTGAATGAACAGGATGGATGAGAGTTGTTGGGCCCTTTCCTTCATTTTAAAAAATTTTGCGCACACAGAATCATTTGCATTTGCATACTTGTATTATTGGTTACTACCCTTCTAGTCAGAAGGGGGAACAATATATTGGTTGTGGGTAGATACTGTGTCAGTTTCTTAGCTTATGGCCTTTTGATAGTTCTTCCGCTCGGATCACCAATTGGTAATGGCACCATCTCGGGAAGTGGGCCTAGATTTGAAGATCTAGGAACTGAGCTTTTTAGGAACCATTAGTAACCCCCAAACTCATGCTCATGTAGCACCCCATGTATAACTGAATCTTTGGCAAATTTAAGACACATGCGTTGATTTCAAAATTAAGGAGGAAAGTGCGACCGCTTTACTTTTCTTTACTTTATGCCCAATTTAACTGCTTGATTCTTGTTGTTATACTACCTGTGCATTTTTTATTACTATGTAAGCATTCTATACTCGTGCATTCACTGCTATTATACTTCTCACACATCTATACTCATCTCAAGACAAGAGTTCCAAAGTAACTCGAGTCACTGTATGTCATGCATATGATTAACCCTCAGAGAGTGGCCTAAAGCCAGTCTCGCTCATTCAAAGTCTACCAAAATTCCTAAGGGTACCAAGAGACCGTAAGGACTAATGGCATGCATTGAGGTCATCTCATAAAGCGGGGCTCTAATCCCTCTCTACACACGGAGATAGGGCTACAAAGAAGACAAAGAGCAATTCGAAAGCAAGGTTGCTCAACAACCTCCTGACATCAAGCAAGAAGAAGGCGAATCTGAAGGCTTAAGATTATTTTAGGATTTCAATGTATTCCTAGATAGACGAAAAGTCCAGCGGAAAATGTTCCCTCTTCCCCCAATGTACTTTTGAAGTTCTATGTACAAAAATCAAATGCAATAAAACTATCTTTCCTACCTTCATCAAATGCATGCATCAATGCATGAACGAATGAATGAACAGGCTAACACAGGTATAGTATTGCATACAGAGGCAACCTCCTATCTCTGAGCTATATCATCATGCTTAGTCCTCTTCAAAGAATAAGGGCACCCTTAAGGCATGCATTGCATTAAATTTTCAAATCCAAGCACTAACTCCATCTATTTTTCCTTTTATTTTGGTTCTCCTCTTACTTTAAAAAGATAAAAGGGGTTCTCTTTATTTTTCTAAGTCAAAAAGCATAACCAAGATGCATGGATCCCTCCAACGTCCCACCCAGTTCACAACTCACAAAAGGATAAGCCTAACTATTGGAAGTGGTATTAGGGAACTTGGTGGGGTACTAGAGGGATTCCATGAATTCAGTTGTGCTCTCTAACCTACAAAAAGAAAAAGAAAAATAGAATGTAGTTAGCATGTAGAGTTGGAGGTTCTATGCGATGCATGTCTTATGAAGGACCCTTGTTTGAGGGAATCTAAGCATGATGACAAATCCATTTTGGAGGTGGGGTTTTGCCCCTATTATGAAATACAATACCTCTTCGACGTGGGCTGGTTAATGTTTTCTTATTTGGGCAATCTCGCCTCCATGGATTGAGAGAGATTTGGGCATCTCTCGAGATATGATTCTATGCATGCCACGAATCCTTAGGGTTTAAGAACCCTAAGGAATACGTGTAGGGAAGATGTACTAAGCTATCACCCTATCCCACCCTTGCGGTACCTACATGTCAATCTACTCTAGATTCACCTATGAGAGTCTTCAGCTAACTATTGACCAATCATATCCACTTTGAAAATAAATGTTTAAAAAAGCATGATGCATGATATGCAAGTACAAGATAAGAGAATTAAAAAATAAATTTGAAAACAAGAATTTGATTTGATTTAGAATTTGAAAATTGAGATTTGAAAATAGATTTTTGGAATTGAAAATTGGAAATAGAACATAGAATTGGAAACTTTGAAGAAGATTGTAGAATTGGAGATTTGAAAGAAATTGTAGAATTAGAATTTGAAAAATGTTGTGGAATTTGAAATTTGAAAAATGTGGAGACCGCACCCATGAGGGTTGCCTACGTATCCTTTTGGAGGAATCAGGTCAGTCCTAGTTTGGACAAGAGTTCGATTGAAAATAGAATGTTAGATTGGAAGAAAGATATTTTAATTGGAAAAAAGATTTGATTTGAACTTAGAAATCGAAATTTGGAATTAAGAAGATTGGACTTTGATTAGAAGATTTGAAAAGATTGATTTTGAAAGACTTGGTTTTAGGACACCTAGACTTAGGAAAGACTTGAGACCTAGAAAAGATTTGACTTGACTTGGAAGGATTTTAGAAAAGATTTGACTCAAATGTTAGACTTGGAAATATTAGGGAATGTTGGATTTAAGAAAGATTTGAATTAGGAAAAGCTCGAATTAGGAAAGTGTCATTTTAGAAAAGTTTTGGTTTAGAAAATTTCAACTTAGAAAAGCTTTGATTTAGGAATGTTTAAACTTAGGAAAGTTTTAAATTTGGAATGTTTTGAAATAGGGAAGTTTTGAAAATTGGAGAGTTTAGAAAACAAGGAAGTTTTGACAATAAGAAAGTTTTGAGTTTAGAAAGTTTTGGATTTAGAAAGATTTGAAATCTAGAAAGTTTAAGATTTAGAAAGTTTTAGAGTTTTAGTTTTAGAAAATCTTGAGATTAGGAAATGTTTCAAAACCTAGATTTGGAAAGTTAAGATTTCGAAAAGCGTAGAATTAGGAAAGATGTGGAAGTTAAGTTTTAAAATTTGAGAAGATTTTATGTTCAAGTTTTGGAAACTTAAGATTTAGGAAAGGAGAAGATTAGGAAGGAGTTGAACTAGGAAAGATTTGGATTTTGTTTCTAGGAAGCGTTTGATTTTGTTTCCAAAAACAAAGGATTGTATTTAATTTCCTAAATGGGAAGATTGGATTTGGTTTCCTAAAGAGAAGGTAGGATTTAACAAGGATTTGGAAAAGGAAGTTTCTAGAAACCCTAGATTTGGAAGAGTATAGTTTTGACATAGAAAAATAGGTTTTGGAAATATGTATAGTTTTGATGTGAAAAGGAAGAGGTTTTAGAAACCTAAGTTTTAAGGCAAGATTGAAAATCATGTTTTTGGAAAGAAAATTATGGTTTCCTAATTGTTAGTTCTATGGCTTGACTTGGGCTCTAAGGAAAGAGCTTTTGGAAAGTGTGTTTTTGGAAACGAGTTTTTGAAAGGAAATCCTAAAGAGGAGTTTCTAGAAGGAAGATTTTTGGAAGGAGATAGTTGGAAGAAGTTTTTAGAAAAGGGATTTGGGAAACGTTTTTAGAAAGTGGATTTTGAGGAGAGTGTTTTGGAACGAAATTTAAAAAGAGAAGTTTTGGAAAATAGATTTTTGAAAGAGTTTTTAGAAAACAATTTTGGAAAAAGGAGTTTTTGGAAAGCATGTTGAAAAAGGAGGTTTTAGAAAAAGAGATTCTTGAAAAGAGAGTTTTTTGGAAAGATATAAAACATCTCACTTTCCTAAAACGATTCTAACCATAAAAAGGCTAGAACCACTTTAAGAAAGTGGTTTTGAAAACAACAAGGATTTAAAAATATGGACCATATTGGTCACTTTAAATGTAACACCTTTCTAAAGTAACTCTAGCCATGGAAAGGCTAGAATCACTCTAGGATTGTGATTTTGAAAATAAGTTTTTGAAAAAAGCGATTTTGAAGCAATTTTGAAAACAACTTTGAAAGCGATTTTTGGAAGAATGCAAGAGTCATGATATGCACAATGCAAAGAGGGTCGTGAACATACAAGGTTAAGGCTTCACCACATAATCAAGGGGGCCAAACCCACGTGGTCTCCGGTTAGCCTAAAGGAAAGCCCCCGACACGGTAACCCTCCAACAGTCTAATCCTACACATGGACCGGGAGTCCCCTTGTTTCAAGCATGCAAAGAAAGGGGGGGAAAAGAGATAGGGGATTAAAATAGAGAAAACCCAAGTAGGTTAGGAGAGAGAAGAGAGTGGGGGAAAGTGCAGAAACGTAAAACGAAAGCCTACCTTGTGTCTTCTTTATTTTTCTTGGCTTTGCGTGCCTTGCTTTCTTCAGTCTTCGTCTTGATCTTCATCTTTAATCTTCAAGAGTTTGTCTTAAATCTTCAAGGCTTCGGTTTGTAGCTCTTCAAGTCTTCAAAGGAGGGTTGGAGGCTAGTGTATAAGTGTATGGGGGTGTATAGGAATGTAAAGGAGGCTAGGGTTTAGTGTATGGTGGCTAGGGTTTGGAAAACCTAGAGAACTAGGGTTTTGGGGAGTGTACGAGCTCTGTATATTGAAATATAAGATTTTTAGACTGAGTTTGCGGACCTCCTTTCATGCTAGAGGAGGCTCTGTATTTATAGAGATGGGATAGACCTGGCACCTGTTGCAGTGGTGCCAGGCCAATTTTCCTCTTGGCACAACTAGGAGTGGCGCCAGCCAGTTAGGAAAGTTTATAAGTTGGCAAGCAACGTATGTTTGACTAGATTTGGGCGCTTGTACTAGTGATTACCATGCAATTTTTAGCCTGACTTCACTAGGAGTGACTCCGGAAAGTCCGAGAATGATTTGAAGAGGCCGGGAATGACCCGGAGAATCGAAAAAGGGCAGGAACACTTAAGATAGTGTCCCAGAGGTTTTTGACTTGAGAAATGAGGATAGTATGTGTCGGAATGGTTGACCGGGCCTTTAGGGGCAAAACGGTCACTCGGATTGGGAAGCTGCCGGGATAGACTCGGACTGTCCCCGAAGAAGACTTGAGATTTGGAAACATTATTCAGAATGTTCCCAAAGGTAGCCGGTTTGATACCCAAAGCCGGTGTAGTCGGAAAAGGTGACCGGCCCACTAGGGGTAAAACGGTCATTTCGCATCAGGTTTGCGAGAACTGACTCGGAATGATCCAAAAATGTAAAGAAAGGTTGAGAATACTATAAAAAGCATTCTCAGGAAGTTACCGGTTTGATACCCAGAGTTGGTGTGGTCAAAAAAGGCGACTGGCCCACCAGGGGCAAAACGGTCATTTTGCATCAAGTTTGCCGGAACTGACTCGGAATGATCCGAAAGGAGAAAGAAAGGTTGAGAACACTATAAAAAGCATTCTCGGGAAGTTACCTGTTTGATACCCAGAGCCGGTGTGGTTCCCGGGGCGTTCGGATGGCTAGGGGCAAAATGGTCATCTTGACCGAAAAATATCGGAATTGGCCCGAAACTTACTAGAAGGCACCTAATCATGCCGGATTGCTTTTAAAACAATCTTGGAAGGTTAGACTTACCGTTCTGAAGACTCAGGTATGGTCTCGAGAAACGTGTTGGAAAAGGCCCAAGCGGTAGTTTGGTCATTTTTCACCAAAGTGGGCTAGCAGGCACCGGTGTTGACCTGGGTTTTGAGTGTTTCCGCCACTCTGACGGTGGTCATGTGATACAGGGGTTTGTTGGCAATTCCCTATATTGACCTATTTGCGAGTATTTCCGCTACTCTGACGATTGCGATGTTTGCGAGTATTTCCGCTACTCTGACGGTTCGCGATCATTCCCGAGGCTGCCTGATATAGGGAAACTGCTAAAGGGACTTAGCGCGTGAGAAGTCAAGTTTCTCAGAAGGCGTGCCTAAACAGACATTTCTACATTGGCGGGTTAGCAGGTGCCAAAGGTGGATCGTTCTACCATCTAGGGGACTTAGGGTCTCGTTTCGGTCGACAAGTTTAAAGGGACTTACCGTTTTGAAGAGGTTTTTTTCGAAAAATGCGCCGGACCGTCTCAAGGAATAAACTGTCTCGAGAGAGGGATTGGAATTGGAAAGTGGTCTTATCATCTTCGGAAAGACGCGCCTGATTGGAGTAGATTTACGTCTCAAGGAATAAACTGTCTCGAGAGAGGAATTGGAATTGGAAAGGGGGACTTACCATCTTTGGAAAGACGTGCCTGATTGGAGTAGATTTATCCTCTCGAGGAATCAACTGTCTCGAAAGAGGGATTGAAATTGGAAAGGACAATGCTCCTAAGGGCATTTTGGTCATTTTGCCTCTATTTGGGCTTGGCTGGCCCACAAAGCAATGGACAGATGGGATTTAGACTTAGAGAGTTGGTTTCGATTGGAATACGTCCATATGGACTTGAGTACAAGTCTGGACGGAGTGTAGACTGCCGAGCGTTCAAAAATGGGGTGCTTACATTACATGGGAACCCTTAGGGTTTAGGTAGATTTAATACAAGGGAGAGTGAACTAGGTGTAACTCTCAATGGGTTGATCATATGCATGAGAATGCGGTAACTTAAGTTACTTGGAACTCTCATCTTGACATGGAATATAAAATGCATGAAATTTGTTGCATGGAGTATAAGGAAATAGAATACAAATTGAAGTACATATGCATGTATGAGCAGTTAGACAAGCATTATAACAGTAAGAATACAATCATTATAACAACAAGAATAGACAAGAATAAATGAAAATAAGAGCAGTCACCCTTTCCTCTATAGTTTTGGAAAACGGTGCGCGTGTCTTAAATCCGGCAAAGGTTTGGCTATGCATGGTGTCTATATGAGCATGAGGTTGAGGGTTGACTAATGCATCCTAAAAAGGCTCGGTCCCCGGATCTTCAAACCTAGGCCCACTCGCCGAGGTGGTGCCATGATCGGTTGGTGATTCGAGTGAGGGAACCATCAAGAGGTCGTAGGTGAAGAAACTGACACAACATCTTGCCGCAACCAATATGCAGTTCCCCCTTTCTAACTAGAAAGGACATAACAGGGTAAAATGCAAGTATGCAGAATGCAGGTGCACGTGCAGTGTGTGTGTGATTTTTAAAAGCGGAGGAAAAAGCCTAACAGCTCTCATTCATCCTGTTCATCACATTTATGCATGACAGATAATAATATTGTAAACCAAAAGTGCACCTACAAAACAAAGATGCAAGAGTTAGTATGTGGATGGCAAACTTAATATAAGATAATATGAATAAATGTATGTTTTTTTTTTAAAACAATTTTGAAAATTTGGTTTTGAAAATTTAAAGTGAATAGGATTGAACAAGTTAATTGAAGACTCTACATGGGTGTGAAGGGTAAAGAGACATGACTACGGCCTAACCTTCTAAGTGTCCTCGCCAACTGTCGCACCCAGATTTTTCACACTCGAGGAATACACACATAAGCGGGAAAAATAATGTACTCTCTTGTTAGAACTCACCCTCCTAGAAGAATGAATGCGACTATGTTTGAATTAAAAATAGATTTGAATAAAGGGCTTTTGGAAAACATTTGGAGTCATCACCTAACTTGATTAAGGTGAGTTAGATCACTTAAAAAGTAAGCACAAACCATCACCCTACCCTGCCATTGCAGTACCTACATGTCTATTTACCCTAAATTCACCTATGAGAGTCTTCAACTAACAAATGTTCAATCCTATTCACTTTTAGAAAAACAGTTTTGAAAAGAAGGATGCATGATATGTAAATGCAATAGAAAAAGAGAGTTGAAAAAAAGATTTGAACATAAATTGATTTGATTTTAGAAAAGAGGACCTGAAAAGATAGATTAGAACGTTTTAGAAACTGAAAATAGAGATTTGGAAATAGAAATTTAGAATTGGAAACTTGGAATAGATTGGAGACTTGAAAAAAGTTGTGACCGCACCCATGAAGGTTGCCTATGTATCCTTTTGGAGGAATCAGGTCAGTCGTAGTTCAGACAAAAGTCCGATAGAAAATAGAAGGTTGGATTGGAAGAAAGAGATTTTGATTGGAAAAAGGATTTCATTTGAGCTTAGAATTGAAGATTAGAAATTGGAATTGAAGGATTAGGAAATTGATATGGAAAGATTGAGGTTTAGGAAACCTAGACTTAGGAAGATAGGATTTAGGAAATACTTGAGATTTAAGAAAGATTTGACTCGAATGTTGGACTCAGAAGATTAGGAAATATTGGATTTACTAAGGGTTCAAATTAGGAAAGATTCGAATTAGGATAGTTTCGAATTAGGAAAGTTTTCAAAATATGAAAGTTTCTATTTAGGAAGGTTTTAAAATAAGAAAGGTTTCGTTTTAAGAAAGTATTGAAATTTAGAAAGTTTTGAATTTCGAATGTTTTGAAATAGGAAAGTTTTGATTTAAAAAAGATTTAAAAGTTAGAAAGTTTAGAACTTAGAAAGTTTCAACTTAAGAAAGTTTTAAATTAGGAAGGATTTAGAATTTAGAAAGTTTGGAAGTTTAGAAAGATTTGAAACGTTAGATTTGGAAAGTTAAGATTTGGAAAGGGTGGAACTAAGAAAAGGTTTGAAAGCTTAAAGTTTAAGGAAAGATTTAAAAGTTTAAGTTTAGGAAACTTAAGGTTTAAGAAAGTACTAGATTAGAAAGGAGTTGAATTAGGAAAGATTTGGGTTTGTAAGAATTAAGATTCCTATTTCCTAAAACAAGGGATTAGATTTTGTTTCTAAAAGAGAGGGTTTGATTTTGTTTCCAAAAACGGAGGATTGGATCCAATTTCCTAAAGGGAAGATTGGATTTGGCTTCCTAAAGGGAAGATTGGATTTGGCATGAATTTAGAAAGATGGAGTTTTAGAAATCCTAGTTTTGGGAAGACTATAGTTTTGACGTAGAAAAGAGGTTTTGAAAACCTAGGTTTTAAGGCCAAAATAAGGGATTGGAAATCATATTTTTGGGAAGGAAAATTAGAGTTTCCTAATTGTTGGCTCTAAGGTTTAACTTGGACACCAAGACAAGGGATTTTTGGAAAGTGAATTTTTTAGAAAGGGAGATTTTTTGGAAAGAAATCCTAGAGAGGAGTTTTTAGAAAGTAAGTTTGCGAGGAGTTTTAGAAAGAAGACTTTGGAAGAAACTTTTAGGAAAGAGTTTTTAGAAAAGAGATTTAGGGAAAGAGTTTTCTAAGAAGAAAATCTTGGGAGTGTTTTTAGGAAAGGAATTTCAACGAGAGTGCTTTTGGAAAGGAGTGTTTGGAAAGCAAAACTTTGAGAGAGTTTTTGGAAGGAGATTGAAAAGGAGTTTTTGAAAAATATATTTTAGGAGGGAGTTTTTGAAAACAATTTTGGAAAGGAAATTGGAGAGAGTTTATGGAAAGCATGTTTGAAAAGAGATTTTTAGAGGGAGAGATTTGAAAAGAGAGCTTTTAGAAAGCTTATAAAAATATCTCACTTTCCTAAAGCGATTCTAACCATAAGAAGGTTAGAACCACTTTAAGTTAGTGGTTTTGAAAACAACAAGGATTATGAAAATATGGACCATATTGGTCACTTTAAATGTAATATTTTCCTAAAACAACCCTAACCATGGAAAGGTTAGAATCACCTTAGGATTGTGATTTTGAAAACAAGTTTTGAAAAATAACGTTTTGATGCAAGTTTGAAAACGACGTTAATGCAAGTTTTGAAAACGAGTTTGAAAATGAATTTTGGAGGAATGCAAGTTTATGATATGCACAATGCAAAGAGGGTCGTAGACATACAAGGTTAAAGGCTTCACCACATAATCAAGGAGGCCGAACCCACGTGGTCTCCGGTTAGATTAAAAGAAAGCCCACGACACGGTGACTCTCCAAAATCCTAATCCTACACATGGACCGGAAATTTCCTTGTTTCAAGCATGCAAGAAAGGGGGGCAAGAAGATGGAGGATTAAAATAGAAGAAAACCTAAGTGGGTTAGGAGAGGGAAGAGAGGGGGAAGATACGTAAACTTAAAGAGAAAGCCTATCTTGTGTCTTCTTTATTTTGCTTAGCTTTGCGTGCTTTGCTTTACTTGTCTTGCTTCGATCTTCACTTTAGTCTTTGCCTTGATCTTCGTCTTGATCTTCGAGTGTTTGCTTCGATCTTCAAGAGCTTCATATTGCAGCACTTCAAGTCTTCAATGGAGGCTTTGGAGGTTAATGTATGAGTGTATAGAAGTGTATGTGAGTGTATAGGAGGCTAGGGTTTGTGTATAGAGGCTAAGGTTTGGGAAACCTAAGGAGACTAGGGTTTGAAGAGGCTACAAGCTCTGTATATCAAAAAAATAGGGTTTTTAGATTGAGTTTGCAGACCTCTTTCATACTGGAGGAGGCTCTGTATTTATAGACAAATGAATGACCTAGCGCCTGTTGTAGTGGCGCCAAGCCAAATTTCCTCTTGGCGCCACTACTAGTGGTGCCAGCAATTTAGGAAAGTTTATTAAGTCGGCAAGCAACGTATCTTAAGAAGATTTGGGCGCTTGTACTAGTGACTACCATGCAATTTTTAGCCTAGCTTCACTAGGAGTGACTCCAGAAAGTCCGAAAATGATTCGAAGGGGCCAAGAATGACCCGGAAGGCTGAAAAATGACAGGAACATTTAAAACAGTGTCCTGAAGGTAGTAGACTTGACAAAGGATGGCAAGATTTGTCGGAAGGGTTGACCGGGTCATTAAGGGCAAAACGGTCAACCAGACCAGAAAGCTGCCGGGACAGACTCAGAATATCCCGAAAAAAGATTTGAGATTTAGAAACATTATTTAGAATGTTCCCAAAAGCTACCGGTTGGATTTCTAGAGCCGGTGTGGTCGGAAAAGGCAACCGGCCTACCTGGGGCAAAACGGTCATTTTGCACTAGGTTTGCCGGAACTGACTCGGAATGATCCGGAAAGATAAAGGAAGGTCGGGAATACTATAAAAAGCATTCTCAGGAGGTTACAGGTTTGACACCCAGAGCTGGTGTGGTCCCCGGGGTGTTCGGATGCCTAGGGGCAAAATGGTCATATTTATCGAAAAGTCTCGGAATTGGCCCAAAACTGACTAGAAGGCACCTAATCATGCTGGATTAACTTTAAGACAATCTTGAAAAGTGGTGGACTTACCATTCTGAGGACTCAGGTGTGTTCTCGAGAAACGTGCCAAAAAATGGCCCTAGGGGCAGTTGGTCATTTTTCACCGAAGTGCACTAGCAGACACCGATGTTAACCTGGGTTTTGAGTGTTTCTGCCACTCTAACGACGGTCTTGTGATATAGGGGTTGGTTGGCAATTCCCTATATCGACCGACTTGTGAGTGTTTCTGCTACTCTGACCGTTGCGATGTTTGTGAGTAGTTTCGCTACTCTGACAGT
This sequence comes from Euryodendron excelsum, assembly GCA_033060915.1. NCBI lineage: Eukaryota > Viridiplantae > Streptophyta > Magnoliopsida > Ericales > Pentaphylacaceae > Euryodendron > Euryodendron excelsum. The sequence goes on along the minus strand of CM065387.1, from coordinate 37,479,759 downwards.
TTGCGATCATTCCCGAGACTGCCTGATCTCGAGAAGCTGCTAAAGAGACTTAGCGCCTGAGAAGTCAACTTTCTTGGAAGGCATGCCAAAACAGATATTTCTACACTAGCAAGCTAGCAGGCACCAAAGGTGGACCATTCTACCATCTAGGGGGACTTGGGGTCTCGTCCCGGTCGACAGGTTAAAAGGGGACTTATCGTCTTTGGAAAGACATGCCTGATTTGGAATTGAAAAGGGGACTTACCATCTTTGAAAAGACATGCCTGATTTGGATTTAGAAAGGGGACTTACCGTCTTTTAAGAAAGACGTGCCTAATTTGGAATTGGAAAGGGGACTTACCGTCTTCGGAAAGACACGCCTAATTTGGAATTAGAAAGGGAACCATCTTCGGAAAGATGTACCTGATGGAATATGGAAAGGGGACTTTCCGTCTTCGGAAAGGCATGCCTGTTGAAAATGGAAAAGGGACTTACCGTTTTAGAAAGACACGCCCAATTTGGAATTAGAAAGGGGACTTACCATCTTCAGAAAGACGTGCCTGATTTGAAATTTGAAAGAACAATGCCCTTAAGGGCATTTTGGTCATTTTGACTCTATTTGGGCTTGGTGGGCCTGCAAAGCGATGGATAGATGGGATTTAGACTTAGAGAGTTGATTTCGATTGGAATACGTCCATATTGACTTGAGTACAAGTCTGGACGAACTATAGATTGTCGATTGGTCAAAAATGGGGTGGTTACACGCTCCAACCCCAACACCAACCTCAACCTTAGCAACAAGCACCTGTGACTCAATTTCAAAATCAACCAAGGCCGTGTCAACCCCTCCATAGGAAGCCCATAGAGGACAATGTTTACCAATGTGCCAATGACATGAGGGGGGTTAGTACAAGGGTTGATAAACAAGAGAAGGTGTTAGATCAACACTTTAGGTTACTTGAGGACATCCAAAATCAAATGTCTACATTGACACAAGTTTTAACCCAAAATGTCCAGGGACGATTCGTGGCTCAACCTCAACCTAATCTGGAGGTTAGGCAAATACACATAATGAAGGGTAAGAGTGCCCTAATTCGAGTCATGAACAAGTACAAGCAATAGCCACCCTTAGAAGTGGCAAGACCGTTGACAAAACCATCCCACCTCGGGAGGAAACTTCTAGGAAGAGTGTTGACAAAGAAGAAAAATGAAAAGAAAAAGAGAAAGAGGAAAAGGAGCCAAGAGAAGGGGGGGAAACCTTAGCCAACCCAATGAGATTTTGAGTGATAGTGAAAGGGAAAAAAGGAGGGACATAGTAAAACATGCTCCCTTCCCACAAAGGTTGACCAAACCAAAGAATGAACTTCTAAATGCGGAAATTTATGAAGTGTTCAAGCAAGTAAAGGTCAACATCCGTATCCTTGATGCAATCAAGCAAATACCTTCATATGCTAAGTTCTTAAAGGACTTATATACTTTTAAGCGAAGGTTGCATGTCAAAGAAACCGCCATGATGAATTAGAATCAAAGTGCTATTTTGCAATGCAAAAATGTGCCCAAATTCAAGGACCCCAGATGTCCTACCATTTCTTGTACCATTGGGAATACTAAGATAGATCGTGCCTTGTTGGATTTAGGGTCTAGTGTCAATCTTTTACCCTTTTCGGTGTATAAGGAACTTGGCCTAGGAGAATTGAGCTGTACTTGGGTTACTTTGCAACTGGTGGATCGTTCTATTAAGGTTCCAAGAGATATCATTGAGGATGTTCTCATCGAAGTTGATAACTTTTGCTTCCCGATCGATTTCATAGTCCTAGACACCTAACCTATTGAGAGTTGTATAGCTCACAACCAAATTCCTATGATTTTGGGACGCCCTTTCTGTAAGCACCACACTTTTGCCTGCTCCGTAATCTCCGGCCTGACCAAACTCCCTTTCAAAACTCCATAAGTACATTCAAGCCTAAATCAACTTTCAAACCCCTATCCAATCTGTCTACTGCTTCTTGGGCTTATTGAGCCCAATAGAGGCCTAATAACCAAACTTGGCCCTTTGGGCTTCCAGGCACGTTTTGGAAAAGTTCAAAATCGCTCAAAATAGTAAGAATATCCTTCCAGAATGTCACTAGTCAGATAGGCGCATTTCACATGCCATTCGGTCCCATTTTGGTCCCATTCTGGCTAACTCCGGTCAAAATGACTGTTTTACCCCTAAACGTCCCAACACAACACAAACCCCACCGAGCAGTAAAAGACTCTTCCAAAACCATCCCTGAATGACTTAGCACGCTCAACTCTACACGCCAACCCATTCCTGACCATTCTCAACCAAACCTGGTCAAAATGACCGTTTTGCCCCTAGCAGCCCAAATGAGCCCCAAAACAACACCTGTCCTACGATTTGGAACAGAGGGTCTTGCCATACACCCCTGTTTAACCTGAAGAGGACCTTACGACACTAAACACTCATGACTTGGTAAAAGTTCCCTGGAGCATCTCGCAGACGCTCCACCTAAATTGTCTCTTCTCCCAATTCCCTGGTTATAACGCACCATCAACTGACTTAAGAAATGAGTAAATTAGGGAATTCCCGAAGGTTCGTTCACATATATTTCCATCGATATGGCTCAATCGAATAGATCGCTTCCCGAAGCCCTTCATTGTACAGCACGAAAATTGTAACTCCCAGCAACCCTGGAGCATCTCGCAGACGCTCTGCCTAGATTGACTTTTCCATCGATTCCCTGATTGCAACACATCGTCAAACGATTTGAGAAATGCATAAATCTAGGAATTCCCAAAAGTATTTTCTGAGTACTTTCCATCGGTACGGTTCGATCGAAAAGATCGCTTCCCGAAGGCCTGATCATACGATACAAAAATAGCTACTTTCAAACACCCACGGAGCGTATCACAGATGCTCCGCAAAGATGCAATTTTACGTACGTTTCCCGATATGACATCTCACACTTCTAGACCACATTCAAACCTTTCGAAAACATTAAAGTTCACCAGAAGCCCTAGGAGAACATCTCGAGTGCGACCGATTTTCCTGAAACCTTCCCGGTTGGCTCAATTATCGAGACAAAGTTTAAACGAACCTTCCCGGTGATGGAGCGTATGCTACATGCACTAAAATTTTGATCAAATTGACAAAATTTCAATCAACCATCAAGATTTAACCAGTACACAGGGTGCCACGTGTCATTTTGATAATGGAACAGTACCTGCGCATGTGCTACATGCGCTAGGATAAATTTTGGCTAGGTGCATATAGCACATACGCTAGGCTTGTTCTAGATTGCCTATAAATAACAGACCCCCCCCCCCCCCCCCCCCCCCCCCCCCCCCCCCCCCCCCCCCCACCCCCCCCCCCCCCCCCCCTTTGCATATTCCAACTTTGAAATTGATGCAAAGCTCTGCTGAAACTGCTCCAGAACTCTGAATCTCTATACACATTCCACCCCTCCAACACTTAGGCTAGCTTCCACCCTCCTCAAGGCCATAAACTTCACTTACTTAGCCTCATACACCACTAAAAACTCCTTTCCAGCCCTCCAAGCCTTCTTAAAGTCATTCAAGTTCCAATCAAGACATCCATTGAAGACTACAAGAGTGTTGAAGGCAAAAGGTGGTATCCCTTTTACATTTGTGTCTTCCCCCACTCTTCTCTTCTCTCTCCTAGCCTACTTAGGCTATTCACTATTTTAATCCCCATCTTTAACCCCCCCTTTATTGAATGCTTGAGCCAAGAGGGCTCTTAGATCATGCCTAGAGGAAAGCAAGTGAGAGCCACCGTGTAGGGGGATCTCTCACTAGCCTACTTTAAGATGGTATGACCTAGGAGCCGCTTGTTTATGTGGTGTAGCCAATAAGCCTTATATGTGGTCATGACCCCTTACATATTATTATTTTGATCATGTCTTGTGTGCTTGGCTTCATTTTATGCTTATCACCATGTTCTACAATGCTTACATTGCTCTTATTTCCATGTCATTTCTAAGCTCTATATTTCTTTTGAAAATGGTTCCAAGAGTTGTCCCCTTGAAGCTTAGGATAAGATCTTAGAAATTATGCCTTAGAAAATTCCCTACTAACCCCCTAACTCTCATTTTGGTATCATTGCATTTTAACTTGCATAAGAATTGTTTTCTAGCTCTCTAATTTTCAAGGTTTTCATTATTTTAAGTTTAGTGGTTGGAATGGCCCAATGAAACCCTCTCTTGAGTGGTTTCCCTTCTATTTGGCCATAGGAACCCTCTCTTGATGGAATGGTCTCCTTTAAAAATGATTTTCAAGTTCCTTCTCCAAAATTAATTTTCAAAAATTCATTCTCTCCACCTTTGCATTAAAAATGGTGTTTCAAAAAATTATCGTCATCATGTTGATTTTTGGACCCCTTATACTCTCGTTAAGATAATGGTTATAATGGCCATGAGGGAACCTATCTTGGAATGGTCTCCAAACACCAACCATATAAACTATACTCTTGGCTAGACTTAAAATTTTCATAGAAATGGTCTTTAAAAAGTTTGTCCACCAAAGTCCATTGCATAACATGTTTTGTTTTTCAAAGCTCTTTTCAAAAAGTGCATTAAACTAACTTTTAAAACCATTTTCCAATCCAACCTTAGGCTAGCTTGACCCTAGTTATTCAACCTTAGGTTAACTTGACCGAAGTTGTCCACTCCTAGGTTAACTTGACCCTAGTTAACCAACCCAAGGTTAACTTGACCCTAGTTGTCCAACCCTAGGTTAACTTAACCCTAGTTACCCAACCCTAGGTTAACTTGACCTTAGTTGTCCAACCCTAGGTTAACTTGACCCTAGTTATCCAACCGTAGGTTAACTTGGCCCTAGTTTATTCACCTTAGGTTAACCTAATCTTAGTTAGTTAACCCTCGGTTACCTTTACCCTAAGTTAACCAAACCCTAGTTAGTTAACCTTATGTCACCTTAACCTAAGGTCAGCTTGAGCCTAGGCCAACTCAACTTAGGTTAACATGCTTCAAGGTTCCAACTCATGGACCCCCTCTTTTTAAATCATCTTTCTATATAAGATTATCCTCATCAGCCATTTTTTCAAAACCTTCAACCCTCTTGAGATTTCAAAAACCAACTCCAAGGTGTTTCCAAAAATGCCTTCAAAGGATCACAAACCTAAGGTATCCCTAATCCTCTTATGGTTAAGGAGGACCCTAAAGGAAGGTGACACATCAAGAACAACCCCCAAGGTTGCCCATATTAGGATTCCAAACCCTTAGCCGTCTTCAAAAACCACTTTCAAAAACTAATTTATCAAAACATTTCAAAGTCATACCTCCAAGGTTTTCGAAACAAGACTGCAAAAACACTTTCAAACTCTCTTGAGTCATTCCAAAGAATTTTCCCAAAACTCCCTTGATTTGATCTAAAAATGTTTTCAAAACACTCCACCATCCGATTTCAAGTCAAAACTTTCAAGACCACAAAGTGTCTTCAAACTCTTCCAAAGACCACGAAGTATCTTCAAACTTTTCTAAAGACCTTAAAGTGTCTTCAAACTTTTCGAAAGACCCCTGTCGCGCCCAGATTTTTCACACTCGAGAAATACACACATAAGTGGAAAAAACACTGTACTCTCTCGTTAGAACTCACCCTCCTAAAAGAATGAGTGCGACTAGGTTTGAATTGAAAAAAAACTGGTTTGAATAAAGGGCTTTTGAAAAATATTTGGAGTCGCCACCTAACTTGATTACGGTGAGTTAGGTCACCTAAAAACTAAGAATAATCCGAAGACTACACTTAGGGTTTTGGAAAACGATTTCAAAATATCTCCTAAAGAGAGGGCTTTTTTAGGAAAACGGGTTGTTTGGCAATCTTTGGAAAACATTTAGCCCTTTTTAGAAAAATAACTCCTTTTGGTCTTTGAAATCAGTGATCTAGGTTCGGAGGTTGGTTACGTGTAGGGAAGACGCACTAAGCCATCACCCTACCCCGCCCTTTCGGTAGCTACATGTCAATCTACCCTAGATTCACCTATGAGAGTCTTCGACTAACATATGTTCAACCCTATTCACTTTGAAAAAGAATGTTTTAAAAAAAACGACACTAATATGATGCATGATATGCACGTGTAAGATAAGAGAATCGAAAAATAGATTTGGAAAAAGATTGATTTGAAATTGATTTGATTTGAAAATAGATTTGAAGAGATGGAATTGAAATTGGAAAGTTTGAAAGTTTGAAAATAGAAATTTGTAAATAGAAACTTTGAAATTGGAATTTTGAAAATAGATTGGAATTTGAGATTTGGAAAGATTTTGGAAACCGCACCCATGAGGGTGAAATTGAAAGTTTGAAAAGTGTTGTGACCGCACCTATGAAGGTTGCCTACGTATCCCTTTGGGGGAATCAAGCCAATCGTAGTTCGAACAAGAGTCCGATTGAAAATAGAATAGTTGATTTGAAGAAGAAGATTGAATTGAAAATTGAATTTGATTTGAAATTAGAAGAGGAGATTGGAAATTGAAATTTTGGAAAAGATTGGACTTGCTTTAGAAAGATTGATTTTGGAAAGACTTGGTTTTAGGAAACCTAGACTTAGGAAAGATTTGACTCGACTCGGAAGGTTTAGAGAAAAATTAGATTTAGGAAATGTTTGAATTAAGAAAGGTCCGATTTAGGAAAGTTTCATTTTTCAAAAGTTTCGAAATTAGGAAAGTGTCATTTTTGGAAAGTTTCAAATTAAGAAAGTTTTGAATTTAGGAAAGTTTTAGGTTTAGGAAAGTTTTCACTTTAGGAAAGTTTTGAAATGGGAGAGTATTGAATTTAGAAATGTTTTGAATTAGGAAAAGTTTAGTTTAGGAAAGACTTAGAATTTAGAAAGTTTCAAGTTAAGAAAGTTTTGAATTTTGGAATGTTTCGAAAAAGGGAAGTTTTGAAAGTGGGAAAGTTTAGAAGACAAGGAAGTTTTGAAAATAAGAAAGCTTTGAGAACAAGGAAGTTTTGAAATTGGAAAGAGTTGAAGTTTTAGGAAAGTTTAGAATTTAGAAAGATTTGGGTTTAGAAAGATTTAACTTAAGAAAGTTTTAAATTTAGGAAGCTTAGAATTTTAGAAAGATTTGACATTTAGAAAGTTTAAGATTTTGAAAGTTTTAGAGTTTTTAGAAAATCTTAAGATTAGGAAAGGTTTGGGTTTGAAAACTTAGGTTTGAAAAGTTAAGACTTGAAAAGAGGGTAGAATTAGGAAAGGGTTGAATTAGGAAAGATTTGAAAGTTGAGTTTTAAAATTTAGGAAAGATTTTTATGTTCAAGTTTTGGAAACTTAAGATTTAGGAAAGTGGAAGTTTAGGAAGGATTTAAATTAGGAAAGAGTTGGATTTTAAAATTTAAGGAAAGATTTAAAGTTTAGGTTTAAGAAACTTATGGTTTAAGAAGGTACGAAATTAGGAAGGAGTTGAATTAAGAAAGGTTTGGGTTAGGAAGGGATTGGATTTGGTTTCTAAAAGCAAAGGTTTGATTTTGTTTCCAAAAACGGAGGACAGGATTTAGTTTCCTAAACGGGGAGAATTGGATTTGGCTTCCTGAGCGGGGAGATTTGATTTGGTTTCCTAAAGGGAAGCTAAGATTTGGCAAGGATTTGGAAAGGGAGATTCTAGAAACCCTAAATTTGAAAAATTATAGTTTTGACATAGAAAAGAGGTTTCGAAAACATATATAGTTTGGATATGAAAATAAGAGATTTTGGAAACCTAGGTTTGGGGCAAAGTTTGAAAATCATGTTTTTGGAAAGAAAATTAGGGTTTTCTAATTGTGGGTTCTAGTGCTTGACTTGGGCTCTAAGGAAAGAGTTTTTGGAAAGTGCGTTTTTGGAAACGAAGGTTTTTCTAGAAGGAAAATCCTAGGGAGGAGTTTTTGGAAAGTGAATTTGGAAAGAGAGTTTTTGGAAAGATTTTTGGAAAGAAGGAGTTTTTGGAAAGTGTGTTTTTGGAAACATAGATTTTTGGAGGAAAAAAACCTAGAGGGGAGTTTCTAGAAGGAAGATTTTTGGAAAGAGAGTTTTTAGGAAAGTATGTTGAAAGAGATTTTTTTAGGAAAAGATTTAAAAAGAAAGTTTTTGGAAGGTATGAAAAGTCTCACTTTCCTACAGCGATTTTAGCCATAAGAAGGCTAGAACCACTTTAAGAAAGTGATTTTGGAAAACAATAAGATTTGCAAATATAGACCCAAAAGGTCATTTTTAATGTAACACTTTTCTAAAGCAACCCTAGCCATGGAAAGGCTAAAATCACTCTAGAATTGTGATTTTGAAAACAAGTTTTTGAAAAAGAGATTTTGATGCAATTTTGAAAACGAGTTTGAAAACGATTTTGAAAACGAGTTTTGGAAGATGCAAGACTATGATATGCACAATGCAATTTAGGGTCGTGAACATACAAGGCTAAGGCTTCACCACATGTAAGCACCCCATTTTTGACCGCTCGGCAGTCTACACTCCGTCCAGACTTGTTTTCAAGTTATTTTGGGCATATTCCTATCGAATCCAATTCTCTAGCTCAAAATTCCGTCTTTCCATCGCTTCGCGGGCCTGTCAGGCCCAAATAAAGGCAAAATGACCAAAATGCCCTTAGGGGCATTGTCCTTTCCTTTCCAATTCAAATCCCTCTCTCGAGACAGTTTATTCCTCGAGACGGTCCGAGTAGCAAAACTACTCATAAAACTGTTAGAGTAGCGGAAATACTCACAAAACCGTCAGAGTGGCGGAAACACTCACAAAACCGTCAGAGTGGCGGAAACACTCACCGTTAGAGTGGCGGAAACACTCAAAACCCAGGCACGTCTCTTCGGAGTCGATAAGACCCCTTTCCAATCCCTCTCTCGAGACAGTTTATTCCTTGAGACGGTTCCAATCCAGGCACGTCTCTTCGGAGACGATAAGACCCCTTTCCAATCCCTCTCTCGAGACAGTTTATTCCTCGAGACGGTCCGAGTAGCAAAACTACTCACACAACCGTTAGAGTAGCGGAAATACTCACAGAGCCGTCCGAGTAGCGGAAATACTCAACCGTTAGAGTAGCGAAAATACTCACAGAGCCGTTAGAGTAGCGGAAATACTCACAGAACCGTTAGAGTAGCGGAAATACTCACAGACCCGTTAAAGTAGCGGAAATACTCACAAGACCCGTTAGAGTAACGGAAATACACACAAAACCGTTAGAGTAGCGGAAATACTCCCAAATCATCAACCCTGTCCAAGTAGCGGAAATACTCAACCCCGTCCGAGTAGCGAAAATACTCAACCCCGTCCGACTAACGGAAATACTCACAAATCATCAACCCCGTCCGAGTAGCGGAAATACTCACACCGTTAGAGTGGCGGAAACACTCAAAACCTAGGTCAATACCCGTGTTTGTTAGCTCACTTCGGTGAAAAAGGACCAGACTACCCTTAGGACCTTTTCCGAGACTTTTCGATCAAGATGACCATTTTGGCCCCTAAGCATCCGAATGCCCCGGGAACCACACCGGCTCTGGGTATCAAACCGGTAATTTTTCGAGAATACTTTTTATAGTATTCTCGACCTTCCTTTACCTTTCCGGATCATTCCGAGTTAGTTCCGGCCAACCCGATACAAGATGACCGTTTTGCCCCTGGAGGGCCGGTCTCCTTCTTCGACCACACCGGCTCTGGGTATCAAACCTGTAATGTCCCGAGAATACTTTTTATAGTGTTCTCGACCTTCCTTTACCTTTCCGGACCATTCCAAGTCAGTTCAGGCAAACCCGGTACAAAATGACCGTTTTGCCCCTAGTGGGCCGGTCTCCATTTCCGAACACGCCGGCCCTGGGAATCAAACCGGTAACCTCTGGGAACATTCTAAATAATGTTTCCAGATCCCAAGTCTTTTTCCAAGACAATCCGGGTTTGCCCCGGCAGTTTCCTAGTCCGATTGACCATTTTGCCCCTAAAGGCCCAGTCAACCTTTCCGACTCACCTTATCTTCATTTTTCAAGTCAAATACCTCCAGGACACTATTTTGAGTATTCCTGCTCCTTTCCGGCCTTCCAGGTCATTCCCGACTCCTTCAAATCATTCCCGGACTTTCTAGAGTCACTCCTAGTGAAGCCAGGCTAAAAATTGCATGGTAGTCACTAGTACAGGCGCCCAAATCTAGTCAAAGATACGTTGCTTGCCGACCTTAATTGTTTCCTAAATGGCTGGCGCCACTACTAGTGGTGCCAGTGTATAATTTGGCCTGGCGCCACTGCAACAGGCGCCAGGTTTGTCTTCCCTCTATAAATACAGAGCCTCGTTCAACGTGAAAGGGGTCTGCAAACTAAACCTAAAAATCCTATATTACGATATACAGAGCTCGAGCACCTCCAAAACCCTAGCCTCCCTAGGTTTTCCCAAACCCTAGCCACTATACACAAACCCTAGCCTCCTGTACACTCATACACTTCCCCATACACTCATACACTAGCCTCCAACCATTCTTTGAAGACTTGAAGAGCTGCCATCTAAAGCTTGAAGACAATCCTTGAAGGTTGAGGAAGAAGATCAAGATGAAGACCGAAGACCGAAGACTGCACGGCGCGCAAAACAAATAAGAAACAAGGTAGGCTCCCTATTTATATTTTCACACTTCCCCCCTCTCGCTTCTCTCTCCAACCCACTTGGGTTTTCTCTATTTTAATCCCCCATCTCTTTCCCGCCCTTTCTTTGCATGCTTGAAACAAGGGGATTCCCGGTCCATGTGTAGGATTGGACTATGGGAGAGTCACCGTGTCGGGGGCTTTCTTCTAGTCTAACCAAAGACCACATGGGTCCGGCCCCCTTGATTATGTGGTGAAGCCTTAGCCTTGTATGTTCACGACCCCAAATTGTATTGCGCATATCATAGTCTTGCATTTTCCAAAGTTTGTTTTCAAACTCGTTTTCAAAAACGTTTTCAAACTTGTTTTCAAAATTGCATCAAAATCTCTTTTTCAAAAATTTGTTTTCAAAACCACAATTCTAGGGTAATTCTAGCCTTTCCATGGCTAGGGTTGTTTTAGGAAAGTGTTATATTAAAAGTGGCATTTTGGTCTATATTTTCAAACCTTGTTTTCAAAACCACTTTTCTTAAAGTGGTTCTAGCCCTCTTATGGCTAGAATCGCTTTAGGAAAGTGAGATGTTTTTATCATTTCCAAAAATTCTCTTTTCAAAAAGTCTTTCTTCCTAAAAATCTCTTTTTCAACATACTTTCCTAAAATTCTTCTCTCCAAAATTGTTTTTCAAAAACTCCCTTCCAAAATTTATTTTTCAAAACTCTCTTTTTCAACTCCTCTCCAAAATCCTCTCCTCAAAATTCACCTTCTAAAAACACTCCCTAGATTCACCTTCCTAAAAACTCTCTCCGAAAATCTTTCTAAAAAACTCTCTTTTCAAAATCTTCCTTCTAGAAATTTCTTCTCTAGGACATCCTTCCAAAATCTATGTTTCCAAAGACACACTTTCCAAAAACTCCTCCCTAGGATTTTCCTTCTAAGAAAACCTTCGTTTCCAAAAACGCACTTTCCAAAAATCTTCTTTTCGTAGAGCCCAAATCAAACCCTAGAACCCACAATTAGGAAACCCTAATTTTTCTTTCTAAAAACATGGTTTTCAAACCTTGCCCCAAACCTAGGTTTCCAAAATCTCTCATTTTTTACATCAAAACTATACGTGTTTCCAAAACCTATTTTCTACATCCAAACTATAGTTTTCCAAAACTAGGATTTCTAGAATCTCCCTTTCCAAATCCTTGCCAAATCCTATCTTCCCTTTAGGAAACCAAATCCAATCTCCCCGTTTAGGAAACTAGATCCTATCCTCTGTTTTTGGAAACAAAATCCAACCTTTCTCTTTTAGAAACAAAATCCAAATCTTCCCTAATTCGAATCCTTCCTAATCTTTCACTTTCCTAAACCATAAGTTTCCTAAACTTAAACTTTAAACCTTGCCTTAAGTTTCAAAATCCAACCCTTTCCTAATTCAAATCCTTCCCAAACTTCCGTTTTCCTAAATCTTAAGTTTCCAAAACTTGAACATAAAAATCTTTCCTAAACTTTAAAACTCAACCTTCAAATCTTTCCTAGTTCAACCCTTTCCTAATTCTACCCCTTTCAAACATCTTTTTCAAATCCAAGCTTTCAAATCTTTCCCAAACTCAAACCTTTCCTAATCTCAAGATTTTCTAAAACTCTAAAACTTTCTAAATCTTAAACTTTCTAAATTTCAAATCTTTCCAAATTCAAAACTTTCTAAATTTGAAACCTTCTTAAGTTAAATCTTTCTAAACCTAAAAACTTTCTAAATTCTAAACTTTCCAAAACTTCAAAGTCTTTTCAAATCTAAAACTTTTCTAAACTCAAAACTTTCTTAATTTAAGACTTTCTTAATTCAAGCATTTCCTAAATTGAAAACTTTCCTTTTTCAAAACTTTCCAAAATCAAAACTTCCCTTTTTCAAACATTTCTAAATTCGAAATTTTCTTAATTCAGAACTTTCCTAATTTCAAAATTTTCTTAATTCAAAACTTTCCTAAGTTGAAACTTTCCTAAACCAAAACTTTCCTCATTCATAACTCAGAACTTTCCAAAAATGAAACTTTCCTAATTCGAAACTTTCCTAAATCGAACATTTCCTAATTCAAACATTTCCTAAATCCAACCTTTCCTAATCTCCTAAACCTTCCAAGTCGAGTCAAGCCTTTCCTAAGTCTAGGTTTCCTGAACCTCCATCTTTCCAAAACCAAGTCTTTCCAAAATCTATCTCTTCAAATCAAAGTCCAATCTTCTCAATTTCAATTTCCAATCTCCTCTTCCAATTTTAAATCAAATTCAATTTCCAATTCAATCTCCTTCTTCAAATCCACTCTTCTATTTTCAATCGGACTCTGGTCCGAACTACGACTGACCTGATTCCCTCCAAAGGGATACGTAGGCAACCTTCATAGGTGCGGTCACGATACTTTTCAAACTTTCAATTCCACCCTCATGGGTGTGGTTTTCAAAATCTTTTCAAATCTCAAATTCCAATCTACTTTCAAACTTCCAATTTCTACTTTCAATTTTCAAACTTTTCAATTTCAATTCTATTTCTTCAAATCTATTTTCAAATCAAATTAATTTCTTTTCAAATCAATTTCTATTTTCCAATTCTCTCATCTTGCACTTGCATATCATGCATCATATTTTTCAAACATTGTTTTTCTAAAGTGAATAGGATCGACCATTTGTTAATTCAAAACTCTCATAGGTGAATCTAGGGTAAATTGACATGTAGGTACCGAAAGGGCGGGGTAGGGTGGTAGCATAGTGCGTCTTCCCTACACGTAACCAACCTCCGAGCCTAGATCACTGTTTTCAAAGACCAAAAAGGAGTTATTTTTCAAAAAGGGCTAAATGTTTTCCAAAGATTTCCAAACAACCTGTTTTCCTTAAAAAGGCTCTCTTGAGGAGATGTTTTTCAAAATCGTTTTTCAAAAAACCCTAAGTGTAGTTTTCGGATTATGCTTAGTTTTTAGGTGACCTAACTCACCTTAATCAAGTTAGGTGGCGACTCCAAATGTTTTTCAAAAGCCCTTTATTCAAACCAATTTTCAATTCAAACCTAGTCGCACTCATTCTTTTAGGAGGGTGAGTTATAACGAGAGAGTACAGCATTTTTCCTGCTTGGGTGAGTATTCCTCGAGTGCAAAAAATCTGGGCACGACACCACATAATCAAGGGGGTTGGACCCACGTGGTCTCTGGTTAGACTAGAAGAAAGCCCCCGACACGGTGACTCTCCACTAGCCCAATCCTACACATGGACCGGGAATCCCCTTGTTTCAAACATGCAAAGAAAGGGGGCGAAAGAGATAGGGGATTAAAATAGAGAAAACCCAAGTGGGTTAGGAGAGAGAAGAGAGAGGGGGGAAGTGCAAAAATTTAAATAGAAAGCCTACCGTATGTCTTCTTTATTTTGCGTGCCTTGCTTGTCTTCAGTCTTCGGTCTTCGTCTTGATCTTCTTCTTCAACCTTCAAGGGTTGTCTTCAAGCTTTAGATGGCACCTCTTCAAGTTTTCAAAAGATGGTTGAAGGCTAGTGTATGAGTGTATGGGGATGTATATGAGTGTATATAAGGCTAGGGTTTAGTGTAAGGTGGCTAGGGTTTGGGAAACCTAAGGAAACTAGGGTTTTGGAGGTGCTCGAGCTCTGTATATCGAAATATATGATTTTTAGATTAAGTTTCTAGACCCCTTTCACGTTGAATAAGGCTTTGTATTTATAGAGATTGGACAATACTAGCGCCTGTTGCAGTGGCGCCAGGCCAAATTTTACACTGGCACCACTAGGAGTGGCGCCAGGCCATTTTTTGGCTTGTAGTGGCACCAGCCAATTAGGAAAGGTTTAAGGTCGGCAAGTAACGTATCTTTGTCTAGATTTGGGCGCCTGTACTAGTGACTACCATGCAATCTTTAGTCCGGCTTCACTAGGAGTGACTCCGGAAAGTCCGGGAGTGATCTGGGGGAACCGGGAATGACCCGGAAGGTCAGAAAAGAGTAGGAGCACCTAAAATAGTGTCCTAGAGGTATTTGGCTTGAAAAGTGAGGATAGGATGTGTCGGAAGGGTTGACCAGGCCTTTAGTGGCAAAACGGTCAGTCGGACTAGGAAGCTGTCGGGGTGAACTCGGATTGTCCCGGAAGAAGACTTGGGATCTAGAAACATTATTTAGAATGTTCCCAGAGGTTGCCGGTTTGATTCCCAGAGCCGGCGTGGTCGGAAAAGGAGACCGGCCCACTAGGGGCAAAACAGTTATTTCGCACCGGGTTGGTCGGAACTGACTCGGAATGATCTAGAAAGGTAAAAGGAGGTTGAGAACACTATAAAAAGTAGTCTCAGGAGGTTACCAGTTTCATACCCAGAGCCGGTGTGGTCGGAAAAGGAGACCGGCCCACTAGGGGCAAAACGGTTATTTTGTACTGGGTTGGCCAGAACTGACTCGAAATGATCCAGAAAGATAAAGGAAGGTTGAGAATACTATAAAAAGTAGTCTCGAGACATTACTAGTTTGATACCCAGAGCCGGTGTGGTTCCCGGGGCGTTCGGATGCCTAGGGGCAAAATGGTCATCTTGACCGGAAAGTCTCGAAACAGATCCAAAGGACAGTTTGGTCATTTTTCACTGAAGTGGGCTAACAGACACTAGTGTTGACCTGGGTTTTGAGTGTTTCCGCCACTCTAATGGCGGTCGTCGTCACACAGGGGTTTGTTGGCAATTCCCTATATCAACCTATTTGTGAATATTTCCGCTACTCTAACGGTTTTGTGAGTAGTTATGCTACTCGGACCGTCTCGAGGAATAAACTGTCTCGAGAGAGGGATTGGAAAGGGGTCTTACCGTCTCTAAAAAGACGTGCCTGGGTTGGAACTGTCTCGAGGAATAAACTGTCTCGAGAGAGGGATTAGAAAGGGGTCTTACCGTCTCCGAAGAGACGTGCCTGGATTGGAACCGTCTCGAGGAATAAACTGTCACAAGAGAGGGATTGGAAAGGGGTCTTACCGTCTCTGAAGAGATGTGTCTGGATTGGAACCGTCTCGAGGAATAAACTATCTCGAGAGTGGGGTTGGAAAGGGGATTTATCGTCTCCGAAGAGACGCGCCTGGATTGGAACCGTCTCGAGGAATAAACTGTCTCGAGAGTGGGATTGGAAAGGGGTCTTACCGTCTCTGAAGAGACGTGCCTAGATTGGAACCATCTTGAGGAATAAACTGTCTCGAGAGAGGGATTGGAAAGGGGTCTTACCGTCTCCAAAGAGACATGCCTGGATTGGAACCGTCTCGAGGAATAAACTGTCTCGCGAGTGGGATTGGAATCGGAAAGGAAAGGACAATGCCCCTAACGGCATTTTGGTCATTTCGCCTCTATTTGGGCCTGACAGGCCTGCGAAGCGATGGAAAGATGAAATTTAGACCTAGAGAATTGGTTTCGATTGGAATATGCCCACAATGACTTGTAAACAAGTTTGGATGGAGTGTAGACTGCCGAGCGGTCAAAAATGGGGTGCTTATAACCCCAAAGTGTCTTCAACACTTTCCAAAGGCCCTAATGCGCCTATTTTCCATCGAGCTCTTGCCCGAACTACAAATGACCTGATTCTCGCCAAATGAGATACGTAGGCAACCTAAAATGATGCGGCCATAACTTCAATTTCAACCCAAATCCCCCTTTTTCAAAGACATCAATCAATTCAAAGTTTCTATTCCAAGGCTTATCCAAAACTCCCGTGTTTTCAAAACTTCTTCCAAAACTTACATCATGCATCGGTCATCCAAGAGTGATGACTAAACCTTACTTTTAAAGCTCTAAAGTGGATATTAAGTGGACAATGGTAACCGATTATTCTAATGAATGGATAAAGAGTGATTAGACATGTAGGTACCAAAAGGGCAGGGTAGGGTGATGATATTAGGATATCTTCCCTACACATAAGCAACCCCCAGACCAAAGATTTTTATTTTCAAAAGACCAAAATGGAGTTATTTTCAAAAAAAAGGGCATAGAACTTTCCAAAGGTTACCAAACAACCTATTTTTCTTAAAAACCCTCTCTCAATGAGGCATTTTCAAAAAACTTTTTTAAAAATCCTAAGTTTAATCTTCGGGTTAACACTTAGTTTTAGGTGCCCTAACACAACTTAATTAAGTTAGATAGCGACTCCTATTTTTCTAAAAACCCTTAATCAAATCAATTCAAACCTAGGCGCACTTGTCTTCCTAGGAGGATGAGTTCTAGTGACAAAGTTCCGTGCTTTTGAGTCTCCGAGCCAAAAGGACCTTGGACGCCCCAAAAACCGGGGCGCAACACTTTCCTAGCTACTTCCAATGCCATCATTCATAGTAGGAATGGGTTAGTGAAATGGTCTTTTGGCAACACCACCTTTGAGCTTAACATCTTTTCGGTTGCCAAACAAAAGGGAGAGTGTGAGGATATCCGGGAGGTTGACATCATAGAGAGCATAGTTCAAGATCACTTTAAGCAGGAGGTTTTTGAGGACCCCTTGGAGAGAGCATTAGTGAGAGGTGGACCGCATGCTTCACTTGATAGTGAGGGCATGGCATTAAGTGAATTTTCTTATTTAAAGGGTAAGAGAGAGGAGTGTGTACATGTGGTTCAATGGACCACTTCTTTTGAACCTCTACATTTTAGTGCTAAGAAACCAATTCCTTCGGAGGAGAAGCCTCCCATTACCAAGAGGAAGCTTTGCATTCCAACTTAAAGTATGCATTTTTAGGGGTTGGAGAGTCTTACCCAGTTGTGATTTCCTCTAACTTATCTTGGAGTTAAGAGGAAGGGTTGATAATGTTGCTTAAGAAACATAGGAAAGCCCTAGGATAGACCATCACCGATCTTCATGAGATTAGTCCTCTCGTGTGTACTCACCGTATTTTCTTAGAAGACGAGGCTAAATCTGTTCACCAAATGCAAAGGCAATTGAATCCAAATATGAAGGAAGTGGTTAAGGGTAAGATTTTAAAATTGTTAGATGCGGGTATCATTTACGCCATCTCCGATTCGAAATGGGTGAGTCCAACCCAAGTCGTACCTAAATAATTGGGTGTCACGGTGGTAAGGAATGATAAGAATGAGTTAGTGCCAACCCATGTGCAAACTGGGAGGCGAACGTGCATTGATTATCGCCGCCTTAACAATGTGACCCGAAAGAACCATTTCCCTTTACCATTCCTTGATCAAGTTCTAGAGAGGGTATTCGGTAAGGCTTTCTATTGTTTCTTAGATGGATATTCAGAGTACAATCAAATTGATGTCGCCCTTGAGGATCAAGTCAAGACAATATTCACTTATCCTTTTGTCACATATGCTTATAAACGTACGCCCTTCGGGTTATGTAATGCACCGGTGACATTTCAAAGGCGCATGATGAGCATATTTGGTGACACAGTTGAGCAAATCGTTGAAGTCTTAATGGATGATTTTTCCGTCTATGGGGATACTTATGAGTTTTCTTAGGAACTTAGGGAAAGTTTTGATGAGATGTGAGGAGAGTAACTTTGTGCTCAATTGGGAGAAATGTCATTTTATGGTTATTAGTGGTATAGTTTTTGGCCATATTGTGTCAGCCAAAGGGCTTAAGGTGGATAAGGTAAAGATTGAACTCATTCAAAAATTGCCCGCCCCAACTTGAGTGAAGGAGATTAGATCATTTATTGGGCATGCCGGTTTCTATCGGTGTTTCATTGAGGGCTTTAGTGCAATCTCTAGGCCTATGTGTCATCTTTTGTCCCAAGATGTTTCCTTTAAGTGGACATCATCTTGTCAACAAGCTTTTGACAAGTTGAAAGGACTTTGGACCTCAGCCCCAATCATTCGAGCACCCAATGGGTCTCTTCAATTTGAGCTAATGTGTGATACTAGTGACTAGGCCGTGGGGGCTGTCCTAGGACAAAGAGTTAATAAGAAGCCATACGTCATTTATTATGCCTCTAAAACTCTCAATGAAGCGTAAATCAACTATACCACAACTGAAAAGGAACTCCTTGCGGTAGTTTTTGCACTAGACAAATTTAGGTCTTAATTGATTGGGTCATTGGTCATCATTTACACTGACCATGTGGCCCTAAAGTATCTCCTCACTAAACCCGACGCAAAATCACGCCTCAATCGGTGGATACTTTTGCTCCAAGAATTTCATATTGAAATGCGTGATAGAAAAGGGGTTGAAAACGTGGTTGCGGACCACTTGTCTTGGCTTCCCTTGAATTGGCGATCCATGGACTCAATCCTTATCAAGAAGCACTTTCCGGATAAGCATCTCATGCATGTGAGTGCCATTAAGCAAGTTTCAACCCCTTGGTTTGCGACATTATAAACTATCTTGCCACTGGTGAGGTTCCTTTCACATGGTCATCTATTGACAAGCGTAAATTCTTCTGGAATGTGCACTATTTTTCGTGGGATGATCCTCACTTGTTTAAGTATTGCCCAGATCAAATCATTTGCCGGTGTGTTCCAAACCATGAATTTCAACAAGTAATAGAGTTTTATCACTCTCATGCTTGCGGAGGACATTTCTCCTTCAAGAAAACTACGACCAAAATTTTGTAACGTGGGCTTTATTGGCCCACCATGTTCAAGGATGTAGATACTTTTTGTTTTGCATGTGATAGGTGCCAACGGTTAGGAACACTTTCTAAGAGACACATGATGCCTCTTCACCCCATCACCATTTTAGAAATATTTGATTGTTGGGGAATTGATTTCATGGGTCCATTTCCTAACTCGTGTGGGTACCTTTTCAATCTTGTTATGGTCGATTATGTCTCCAAATGGGTGGAAGCAATTGCCACCCGAAGTAATGATCACCAAGGGGTCTTGAGATTTTTGAAAGAAAAGATATTTTGTAAGTATGGCATGCCCCGAGCCATGATAAGTGATGGCGGTTCATATTTTTGTAACAAGCCCTTTGCATCTTTAATGCGTAAGTATGGAGTGGTCTATAAGGTTGGATTACCATACCATCCTCAAACGCAAGGGCAAGCAGAGTTGACCAATCGGGAAATCAAGCAGATTCTTGAGAAAATCGTCAATCCAAATAGAAAAGATTGGTCTCTTAGATTGACAGATGGGTTGTGGGCTTACCGCACGGGTTATAAAACCATTCTTGGTACGTCACCCTATAGACTTGTATACGGGAAGGCTTATCATCTTCTCGTCGAAATTGAGCATAGAGCTTATTGGGTGATTCGCCAATATAATGAGGATATTGATGTTGCGGGTACTTACCGCAAACTCCAACTCAATGACCTAGATGAACTCCGCAATGATGCTTTTGAGAATGCAAAAATTGCTACGGCCCATATGAAACACTTTCATGACCAACATATCATTCGAAAAACTTTCAAAGTTGGTCAAAAAGTGTTATTGTATGATTCACGCTTGCATCTATTTCTGGGTAAATTGCGGAGTAAGTGGGCTGGACCATACCTTGTGAAAGAAGTATTTCCCCATGGGGTCGTAGAGGTGCAAAATCTTACAAATGGGTCGGCATTTAAAGTGAATGGTCAGTGGTTAAAGCCATATTTTGAGTCATTCTAAGGGGAGTTGGATTGTGTGGATCTCATTGATCCACCGGCCTTTGAGTGACATTGGCCTGTTGTGTTTTATAGTTTAGGAGTAGTTCTTTTGTTTTCCTTTGACTATGTTTGTTTTTCTTAGCTTTTTGGTAGTTAGTTGTGTACATTAGTGTTCCCACGCGTCCCGCCCACCCCGTTATTCTTTCTCTCACCCATGTTTCTCATGCCTTGAGGTCATGGCATGATTTTAGTTTTGGGGGGGGGAGGACCATTTGCATGTTACTGTGGAAAATTTTGAGAATTTCTGCAGAACTTCAGAGAGGTAGTTTTTGTGATCGATTGGTGCACCAAACGGATCGATCGCCTCATATTGCGATCGAACGGCTGATCGAACGGTGAAGTTATCTCGATTGATTGGTCAAGTGCATTTATTACCGCACCGATTGAAAGAAAGTAGTATCGATCAATCGGCCGTTCGATCGCTGGCGCTGCTCTTCGATCGGTCCGCAAGGCGATTGATCATTTTAAGAGCCGACCGATCGGTTAGGGGAGCTGCCTATATAAACTTGTGAGTTCACTGTTCATTTTCATTCAATCGTAAGAAATAGAGAGTTTTGAGAGCCTTTTCATATATCGGAGCACCGAGACCCTACCAACTCACTTTGGTGGACCTTGTTCGTCTTTTCACGATTTTCTGCGCTTCGAGAGGTATTCCTTCCGCCGAACTTTGTCCATTCTTTCATTTCCAGTTGTACTTAGTCTAGTTAGAGATTGATGGTTGAGACTAGGTGTACTGAGGGTACAGCTAAGGAGGGGGCTTCTCAAACTCATGCTCAATTCCAACAACTCCAACGAGAGCTAGGTAGGAGGGAGAGAGAGGAAGCGTATGATACTACTAGCTTCAGGGGTAGAGATCAGGAGCGAGAGTTCATTCGGGTGTGGAGCCACCCGTAAGGTGCTAGTGGAGAGGCGCTGGATTATGAGTCAGTTCGAGGGGGAGCCATACAGTTGGCTCAAGCCATAGACCAATCACCAGTGGTTAGGATTAGCTTCCTTTAGAGGCCAGTACTCCGCCACCCTTGTGGCAGAGTTCATAGCCAACATATCCTTGGACCCCGTTGGTGGTGACAAACATATTATTCGTTCTTGGGTTCGGGGTATGGATGTTGTTATCACCCAAGACTCCTTTGCCGAGCAGTTTGGTTTACCGAGAGTTGCTAACCCTTAGTTCTCATATGATGGGGAGCACTTGCCATCTCATGAGGAGATGTGCGCCGAGATTCTAGTGCCGGGAGAGTCATGGACCGCTTCCCAGATCAGGATTAGGCAGCTTGCTCTCAGATACCATTTGCTTTTCCTTTGGACATGCTATTCGATTTTTCCACTAGGGAGGATGGTGGAGTGCAATAGGTTGCGGGGGCAGTTAATGTGGGCTATTGGGATGGACATGACTATTGACTTGGCCCATTTTATGTACATTTACTCGATAAATGAGCTTTCAATTGAGAGACCATGAGTTTCGTATTCAAGGTTGAGTGTATGCCTAGCGAGACTTGGATCGAAGAATCAAGGACATAAGTGTACGAGTTACGAGACATTAAAGTCATATGCCATCGGTAGTACGCATCAATGTGTTTTATTTCTTCCATGCTTTATGCCTTTACCTTACAATGATTGGCAACCTAGGTGGATTGAGATTTGACTTGAATAAGGTTAATACATGTTGTGTACATATTTTTTTTTCCCCTCGTACATTGATAGGAACTATCAAAGGCTTAGTTGGGGGGTGTTGATTACTCTCAGAAATAGTAATTTCTAGGCATAAATTGGTACTTGATTAGTTGAATTTAAGTGTCTATTTAGTATTTTAACCCTTAAAATGCATTAAACTTGTTTTGTGCACCTTTTACAGAAATCGAAGCTTAAGACGAGGCAAACGGGCAAAAAATAGGAAGATCGTTCAATCGGGCCAACATATTGATCGATTGGCCAATTGATCGTAAAACAGCCAATCGATTGGCGATGTCGGAAGGGGCTCTGTTAGACCTTTTGCAGCAAACTTCAGAGAGGTCATTTTTCCAATCGATCGGCCGTTCAATCGGCAATGTCGGAACACCTTCAACAAACAACACAAATGCAAAACTTCAGAGAGGTCGTTTTTACGATCGATTAAGGGTTCAATCGCCATAGACGATCGATTAGCCGTTTGATCGCATTTCTCCACCGATCTATTGGTCTGTACATAGTCTGATTTTCTGTAGAGTATAAAAGCTGTGTGCAAGGAACAAAAGGCATGTTAAAAAATCTGCAGATCTGGACAGTAGGGGGAGCTTTTCAATAGGAACTTTTGGGAGATTTTGTAAGGTTTTAGTTAGATTTACATTAAAGCTTTGTCATCTTGTCATTTATTTCTTTTGGATTATTGTAAATGAATGTTTATATATGAAGTGAATGTTTCTCTCTCTTTTTTTGCCATTTTCTCTCATTTTCTTGCTATTTTCTCTCACTTTCTAAATACTAGTTTCACCTAGTTTAATGTTAGATTTATCTTCATTTATGCTATTTATTATGGATTCTAGCAGCTAAACATCCCTTGGATGTGGTTGTGAAGACCCATCAAGGATCTTCAAGGGTTGAAAATGAGATGTATGAACTTTAAAGCTGTAACTTTAGACTTTTATGGTTCTATTTGCTGGAGTATGAGATTCATTGGAAAACTTAGATTCATAACCCCTCTTGGTAATATTTATACACAACTCAATGTTTGGTATAGGTATTGCACATTTTTAAGGTTTGATTCTAGGGTGCTAGTCACAGATTTCATCTTTATACTCAATCAAACTTGAACTCAAGCATTTATGGTCAAAATCTTCCTCATCAAGAATTCTAGGTGTGATTTTTTATTTGAGTTATAAAACTCTTATTTGAAACCCTTGTTGTGAATTGGCGGATTGAATCAACTATGTCCAAGCTTTTCCACAATTACATAAAAACTAGATTTTATTGTCTTCATTAATTGTTAAGTAATTGTACTAGCATAGAACATCCATCATCTCAAAACCAATAAGTTTTCAGTCCCTTTTATATTGGAAATAGAAAAGAATTTTTATTTGCAATCCATAATGATAAGTTCTCGTGCTAGTTGAGCGTTGTTTGCTCTATTTATAGAATTCACTTGGGAGAGAACGACACTGGATTTTTCAGTTTTTACTACATCGCGACCTCCGTATTCTTGCGGAGTGATTCTAGTTGTGAAGCACATCTGGGAGCGAACCAAGTTTTGATTTTTATAACTCAAATCAAGAATCACACTGTGGATTCTTGATTCAGAATATTTTGACCATAAAACCTTGGGTTCATATTTAGTTGAGTGTATAAATTGCAACAATTAATAGAACGATAGAAACAAACCTAGAAATGTGTAAGATTTATACCAATTGTTAAATTGTGCATAAATATTACCAAAGAAGTTATGAATCTAAGTTTTCAAATAAATCTAACACTCAACTGAATAGAACAATTGAAATCTAGGAATAAAACTTTAAAGTTCATGAATCCCCATTGAAATACTTGAAGATCCTTGGTGGATCTTCACAATCACACCCAAGATAAATCTAACTACTTGAATTCATCATAAAAGTATGTAGAAATGTAAAGAAGGCATAAAGAGAATTAAATCTAAATTTTACTACAACAATAAATCTATTTGGTTACAAGGAAAGTGAAGGAAAGTGTAAGAAAGTGAAGGAAAATACATTACAATGAAAGAAAGTTACAATTTATACTCCTACATTAATATTATAAACATAAATCTAAGCTAAAAATGCACAAAAATATAAAAACCAACCTTGGAGGAGCCTCTCACGCCGCCCCCTTGGCTGCTACAAACCCTAAATATCTTCCCCTTTTCATTTTTTGAAAAACATAGCTTTTAAGCTCCATATCTGTATCGACCGATCGATTGGTACTGTTCACCGATCGAACGGTCACTGTAGCGTTCGATCGGTCATTGTTCACTATTCACTATTCACGGGCCCTGTTCACCGATCGAATGGCCAATCGAACGGTAAAATGCCCTCTCTGAAGTTTGTCAGACCAATTGATCGGTTACTATTCATCCGCCCACCTTGAAGCTTGATTTTGACCACATTAGAGGCTGATTCTGCTAATGCAAATTAGAGGACAAATTGTAGCTTTTGAAGTCTTCTTTCTAATAGGGTAAAATCAGCTCAATCGGACATCAGAATAAAAAGATATGGCCAGAATACCAAGACAAGTCTGAATTTTTGTGAATAAATTATTCGCCTTGAACCCGTTTTGATTATTCTTGCTTTCTTTTTGCCTTTATTAGCTTATATAACCTAAAAAGTGCACACAAAACATAATTAAACAAATATCTAACTAAAATAAGAAAATTAACACTAGTATAAATCTAGCAAGGTGCGAATTAAGGGCCTATGATTACACTTTTATGGTGTAATCAATGCAAGCCTTCCCTTTTAAAACCATAGAGATAGGGGAATCACCCTCGAAATCCTAATCAACCTTGAATAGTCTGATTCAACCTTTTTTAAACCATGAAAACTAGGGCAATACTGCACCTTACACCTCCCATTCAATTCAATCCATTCAATCAAGGCAAACTGGCCAATGTGTTCGACATTCCAGATACCTCGAAAGAGATCTCATTCCCTCCAGAAATCAACTTAAGACACTCAACTTCAAAGAAGAAAAATGCTCCATAAGATATCTTAAGAAGAATCCTATCATGCCAAGCGAAAGTAGAACTCGACAACTAAGTAAACACCATGTATTTCAACCATCAGAGATCTCAAGCAAAGACAAACAAATGACCTCACCTTCAAAACTCTAAGACAAAAGAATCACAAAGCATGAAGTAATCTCTCCTGGCACCCCACGCTCAAGGTGAGGGTTCAATTCTTACCAAATCAAATCAGAATTTTCAAAAAATGAAAGCCCTTGCTTTCTCTCACATTTTAAAATTTTCAAAAAAGTTTCAATTTCAAAATCGATTTCTGTTGATTTTAAAAATCAATTTTTAAAACTCCAAAATTTCTTTCAAAACTATTTCTACAAAAAGTTTCAAATTCAAAATATAAAAGCTCTTGCTTTCTTTCAAAAGTCAATTAATTTTCAAACCAAAAATTTTCAAAGCTTTTTCCACCAAAAGTTTCAGCTTGCAATTTTAACTCAATTTCAAAGATGAAAATTCAAGCTATCTTCCAAAACATGATCAAGTTTAAAAGCTTTCGAAAGATTCAAGCCTCAAGTCAAAACAATTTTCCTAAATGCTTTGCTTAGAAAAAAAAATCCGACAGTTTCAAATGAAAATGAATTTTCTAAATATTCTATTTTTAGCAGTTCAAATTTCAAGCCAGAAAAAATTCTGTAAACATTCAATTCAAACTAAACATGATTTTCTAACTTTTTCCTTCAAAAAGTTTCATTCCAGTCAATTTCAAAACATTCTGCCAGATGGAGTGTCAGCTTAAGAAGTATCAATTTTCAAGCATCAAACTTGGACCTCCCTAGAAAAGTGTCATTTGCTTGTCTTTTCCAACCACGATGCTAAAAATTGCTTGTCTATACCCAGATTGTGAGAATTTAAACACCCAAATGCAAGTGCGGTGAAAAAAATGAAAGGAAAGTGAAATTACTAATATATACTATTTTTAATGATAACTATACAAAAACTAATTTGTTTGACAAATATTGTTCATTTTCTTCTCCTTTTCCTAACCTAACAAAAAAGAGAAGTAAAAAATTTTAGCTTCTTTCAGTTCAACTTTTTCTTATCGTTTCCTTTCCATTTGCTTTTCCTCAACAAATCTAAGGTCCATGTGTTTAACAAACTTGAATTAAGAAAAATACGAGGCTTATATTTGAATCAAGTATAATGAGGCAATATGCATATGACACAAATGTTAAGGAAATAATTGAGTGAATCTGAAATTAAACCAGCTCATATTCAGCTTTGTTCTTACCCAAGTTAGAATAGTATCACACTTACCAATACATTGTTAAGGTAAAGAGTCCAATTCCACTATTATCTTGCCTAGGAAATGTGTTGAGATGTAAACAAAAATACGGAAAAACTCTTCCACTCACATGCGCAATCATCCGGCTCATTATAGTTAGCTTTTGAATTTCATAATCAAAACCGAATTCACTCCAATATTCAAAATAGGATCTTATTCCTCCTTTTCTTCTAGTTTCCCGGCAACCAAACATAAATTTAGGAAATTAAAGTGATACGCAAGGGGGCATCAAATCTGACTCAATAGGGATATGGATTCTCTCCATTCCAAGATTTGGATTCTCTCCACTTTCATTGATGGAGGTATTGACATGTCAACTGACATAAAAATAAAGAGTTCAGATGAGTTGACTTAAAATTTATTTAAACATAAATGATTTTATAATTATATATAAGGAAATAAATATTAACACAAACGACATAATTTTAGAAAGACATGTGATAAGTTATATCTAGTCCATTGATTATGAAATGTAGATCTTCATTTGAAATCATGAAATGGTGAGAATCCAAATCCACTCAATATTACCCATCATAGCTCAAATCTGGATACATACATATGAGAGAGAGAGAGAGAGAGAGAGTATCATATATAAGAACAGCCATTGGGGATTGACAAATTGATCTCCCATTATCTACGAGAGAAATGGTGATGGAGAAGTGACGATGCATTTGTTTTGGCTTTATATTATTAGTAAGGGGTATACTATTGATCTGCATATTCTGGTGATAACTGTTATAGGGGAAGCACGCTATTCATCTGGCGCGTTACCCTATGGTTTGTTCATTACTCAACTTTTGGAGCAGGTTGAAGTGCCCACATTGCCCTCGGACACCATTGCACATTCAGGTCATCCTTTATCCAGTTTGGATGCCTTGAGTACCCGAGCACCTCAGTAGAGTGACCTTAGTTCCATGACAGCCACAACCTGCTATGGCCAATCCATTGGCAAATCTCTAAGTTGAAGGCGGAGGTGAACTTGCTGAAGAGTCACACTTTTATGACTTCGACCTCGGTGACTCCAAAGCATGGCCCCACCCGTTTGTCTTAGAGTTTTTTAGAAAACTTGATTTAGTAGTTGTATAGTTAGTAGTATTTTATTTTCTTTGAGGATGTTTTTGTTTTTTTCTTCTTTTGCTTTATTTCTGTTTTCTTTGAGTATTCTTTTTCTTTAAAAAAAAAGGAAAAGAAAAAGAAACTTTGTTATGTCTTGCTAACCAGTTACATGTGTTGCTCACATTGATTCACCTTTGGATACCGGAATTGAGTTGGTAAGAGTTGAGTAGCATATGGTTCATCGGTCATGGTTGGTATTTTCAGCACTTTTATTTACGCTTTTATTGCTTAGAATTGTTAATGTTAAGGGTGTTGAAGATGTTTCTTTTTAGAACCATATTTATGTTCATGTCAATACAATCTTTGAATTGAGAATGATTGGAGGCATTCATTAGACTAAACTTAAGCTTAATTGTCGAGTTAATTTCTTGTGATTATGAATCACAAGTTTTTGCCACGAAAGCATTACAAGAGAGAGATTACATCATTATGCACTGTCTTGTTGTATGACATCTTGTGTCGATAATTTTGTGCATTTTTCATCCTTAAATAGTAAAGATTTTACCTTGTGAGTGTCGCGCCCAGATTTTTTGCACTCGAGGAATACTGACACAAGCGGGAAAAATGTTGTACTCTCTCGTTAGAACTCACCCTCC
The DNA here is from genome assembly GCA_033060915.1 of Euryodendron excelsum. Lineage (NCBI taxonomy): Eukaryota > Viridiplantae > Streptophyta > Magnoliopsida > Ericales > Pentaphylacaceae > Euryodendron > Euryodendron excelsum. The sequence continues at coordinate 37,451,924 of CM065387.1, read as the reverse complement.
TAGAAGAATGAGTGCGACTAGGTTTTAATTGAAAATTTGATTTGAATAAAGAGCTTTTGAAAAATATTCGGAGTCACCACCTAACTTAATTAAGGTGAGTTAGGTCACCTAAAAACTAAGCATAATCCGAAAACTACACTTAGGGTTTTTGGAAAACGATTTTGAAAATATCTCCTCAAGAGAGGGTTTTTAGGAAAACAGGTTGTTTGGCAACCTTTGGAAAACATTTAAGCCCTTTTTGAAAAATAACTCCTTTTGGTCTTTGAAATCAGTGATCCTAGGTTCGGAGGTTGGTTACGTGTAGGGAAGACGCACTAAGCCATCACCCTGCCCGCCCCTTTCGGTACCTACATGTCAATCTACCCTAGATTCACCTATGAGAGTCTTTCACTAACTATTGTTCAATCCTATTCACTTTGAAAAACAATGTTTGAAAAGAAACTAACATGATGCATGATATGCAAGTGCAAGGAAAGCAAATTGAAAAATAGATTTGGAAAGAGATTGATTTGAAATTGATTTGATGTGAAAATAGATTTGAAGAGATGGAATTGAAATTGGAAAGTTTGAGAATTTAGAAATAGAAATTTGAAATTGGAAGTTTGAAAATAGATTACAGATTTGAAAAGATTGTAGAATTTGAGATTTGACAAAGATTGTGGAATTTGAGATTTGAAAAAAATTGTGACCGCACCCATGAAGGTTGCCTACGTATCCTTTTGGAGGAATCAGGTCAGTCGTAGTTCGGACCGAAGTCCGATTGAAAATAGAAGAGTTGATTTGAAGAAGGAGATTGAATTGGAAATTGGATTTGATTTAAAATTGGAAGAGGAGATTGGAATTTGAAATTTTGAAAAAGATTGGACTCGGATTTGAAAAGATAGAACATGGAAGAAAGATTTAGACTTGTTTTGGAAAGACGAAGGTTTAGGAAACCTAGACTTAGGAAAGATAGGAGACCTAGGAAAGACTTGAGATTTAAAAAGATTTGACTCGAATGTTGGACTTGAAAGATTTGGAAAGATTGGATTTTAGAAAATGTTCGAATTAGGAAAGGTCCAATTTAGGAAAGTTTTAAATTAGGAAAGTTTCATTTTCGGAAAGTTTTGAATTAGGAAAATTTCGAAATTAGAGAAGTATCATTTTAGGAAAGATTTCGAATTAGGAAAGTATCATTTTAGGAAAGTTTTGGAATTAGGAAAGTTTTCGACTTAGGAAAGATTTAAATTTGGAATGTTTTGAAAAAGGGAAGTTTTTAAAATTGGAAAGTTTCATTTTAAGAAAGGTTTTGAAATTGGGAAGTGTTGAGTTTAGAAATGTTTTGAATTAGGAAAAGTTTAGTTTAAGAAAGATCTAGAATTTGGAAAGTTTCAAGTTAAGAAAGTTTTGAATTTAGAAAGCTTAGAATTTTAGAAAAATTTTAAATTAGGAAAGATTTAGAAAAGATTTGAATTAAGAGAGTTTAGAAAGTTTTGGATTTCGAAAGATTTGAAATTTAGAAAGTATAGAATTTAGAAAGATTTGAGTTTAGAAAGATTTAACTTAAGAAAGTTTTGAATTTAGAAAGTTTTGAATTTGGAAAGATTTAAAATTTAGAAAATTTAAGATTTTGAAAGTTTTAGAGCTTGAGTTTTAGAAAATCTTGAAATCAGGAAAGGTTGAGTTTAGGAAAGATTTGAAAACTCGGATTTTGAAAGTTAAGATTTGGAAAGGGATAGAATTAGGAAAGGGTTGAATTAGGAAAGATTTGAGAGTTGAGTTTTAAAATTTAGGAAAGATTTTTATGTTCAAGTTTTGGAAACTTAAGATTTAGGAAAGTTGAGGATTAGGAAGGATGTGAATTAGGAAAGATTTGGATTAGGAAGGGATTAGATTTGGTTTCTAAAAGAGAAAGTTTGATTCTATTTTCAAAAACGGAGGACGGGATCTAGTTTCCTAAACGGGAAGATTTGATTTGGTTTCCTAAAGGGGAGATAGGATCTGGTAAGGATTTGGAAAGGGAGATTCTAGAAACCCTAGATTTAGATAATTATAGTTTCGACGTAGAAAATAGGTTTTGGAAACGTGTATAATTTGGATGTGAAAACAAGAAGTTTTGAAAACCTAGGTTTGGGGCAAAGTTTGAAAATCATGTTTTTGGAAAGAAAATTAGGGTTTCCTAATTGTGAGTTCTAGGGCTTGACTTGGGCTCTAAGGAAAGAGATTTTGGGAAGGTGCGTTTTTTGGAAACGAAGATTTTTAAAAAGGAATCCTAGAGAGGAGTTTTTTTGGGGAGGGAGATTTTGGAAAGAGAGTTTTTGGAAAGAGATTTTAAAGAGGAGGAGTTTTTGGAAAGTGTGTTTTTGGAAACGAAAATTTTAGAAGGAAAATCCTAGAGGGGCGTTTCTAGAAGGAAGGTTTTGAAAAGAGAGTTTTCTAAAAAGATTTTTGGAAGGAGATTGTTGGAGAGAGTTTTTCTAGGAAAGAAACCTAGAGAACGTTTTTGGAAGTAGACTTTGAATAGAGCGTTTTGGAAAGGAGTTGAAAAAGGGAATTTTGAAAAATAGATTTTTGGAAAGAGTTTTTGAAAACGATTTTGGAAAGAAGAACTTTTGAAAAATACATTGAAAGAGATTTTTTAGGAAAAGAGTTTTTTTGAAAATAGAGTTTTTAGGAGGTGTAAAAAACATCTCACCTTCCTAAAGCAATTCTAGCCATAGGAAGGCTAGAACCACTTTAGGAAAATGGTTTTTGAAAATAACAAGAAGTTGAAAATATGGACCATGTGGCCCACTTTGAATCTAACACTTTCTAAAAGCAATCCTAGCCATGAAAAAGCTATAATCACTCTAGGATTGTGGTTTTGAAAGCAAGTTTTGAAAAAGAGAAATTTGATGCAGTTTTGAAAACAAGTTTGAAAATGATTTTTCGAAGATGCAAGATCATGATATGCATAATGCAAACTTGGGGTCGTAAACATACAAGGCTAAAGCTTCACCACATAATCAAGGGGGCCAAACCCACGTGGTCTCTGGTTAGACTAGAAGAAAGCCCCCGACACGGTGACTCTCCCATAGCCCAATCCTACACATGGATGGGGAATCCCCTTATTTCAAGCATGCAAAGAAAGGGGGAGAAAGAGATGGGAGATTAAAATAAAGAAAACCCAAGTGGGTTGGAGAGAGAAGAGAGAGGGGGAAGTGGGGAATTTTAAAGAGAAAGCCTACCATGTGTCTTGTTTATTTTGCGCGCCCTGCTTGTCTTCGATCTTTGGTCTTCGTCTTGATCTTCGTCTTCAATCTTCAAGAGTTGTCCTCAAACTTTAGATTGCAGCTCTTCAAGTCTTCAAAGGAGGGTTGAAGGTTAGTGTATGAGTGTATGGGAGTGTATAGGAGTGTATATGAGGCTAGGGTTTGTGTAGGGTGGCTAGGGTTTGGAAGACCTAAGGAGGCTAGGGTTTAGGGAGTGTTCGAGCTCTGGATATCGAATTATATAATTTTTAGACTGAGTTGATGAATCTCTTTCATGTTGGAAGAGGTCTGTATTTATAGAGGTTGGACAACACTAGCGCCTGTTGCAATGGCGCCAGGCCAGAATTTACACTAGAGGCGCCAGGCCAATTTTTGGCTTGGCGCCACTACTAGTGGCACCAGCCCTTTAGGAAATATTTAAGGTCAGCAAGCAACGTTTCTTTGACTAGATTTGGGTGCCTGTACTAGCGACTACCATGCAATTTTTAGCCTAGCTTGACTAAGGGTGACTCCAGAAAGTCTGGGAATGATTTGAAGGAGCCAAGAATGACCCGAAAGGCTGGAAAGGAGCAGGAACACTTAAAATAGTGTCCTGGAGGTATTTGATTTGAGCAATGAGGATAAGATGGGTCGGAAAGGTTGACCGGGCCTTTAGGGGCAAAACGGTCAATTGGACCGGGAAACTACCGGGATAGACTCAGACTGTCCCAGAAGCAGACTTGGGATCTAGAAACATTATTCAAAATGTTCCTAGAGGTTTCTGGTTTGATACCCAGAGCCGGTGTGGTCGGAAAAGAAGACCGGCCCACTAGGGGCAAAACGGTCATTTCGCATCGGGTTTGCCAGAACTGACTCGGAATGATCCGGAAAGGTAAAGGGAGGTTGAGAACACTATAAAAAGCAGTCTCAGGAGGATTACCGGTTTGATACCCAGAGCCAGTGTGGTCGAAAAAGGAGACCGGCCCACCTGGGGCAAAACGGTCATTTTGTACCGGGTTGGCCGGAACTGACTCAGAATGATCCGAAAAGGTAAAGGAAGGTTGAGAATACTATAAGAAGTAATCTCAGAGGGTTACTGGTTTGATACCCAGAGCAGGTGTAGTTCCCAGGGCATTCTGATGCTTAGGGGCAAAATGGTTATCTTGACCGGAAAGTCTCGGAAAAGGTCCAAAGGGCAGTTTGGTCATTTTTCACTGAAGCAGGCTAACAGACACTGGTGTTGACTTGGGTTTTGAGTGTTTCCGCCACTCTGACGGCGGTCGTCGTGACATAGGGGTTTTGTTGGCAATTCCCTATATCAACCTATTTGTGAGTATTTCCGCTACTCTAACGATTTTTTGAGTAGTTTCGCTACTCGGACCGTCTCGAGGAATAAACTGTCTCGAGAGAAGGATTGGAAAGGGGACTTACCATCTTCAAAAAGATGTGCCTAGATTGGAACCGTCTCGAGGAATAAACTGTCTCGAGAGTGGGATTGGAAAGGGGTCTTACCGTCTCCGAAAAGACGCACCTGGGTTGGAACCGCCTCGAGGAATAAACTGTCTCGAGAGTGGGATTGGAAAGGGGACTTACCGTCTTTGAAAAGACGTGCCTGAATTGGAACCGTCTCGAAGAATAAACTGTCTCGAGAGAGGGATTGCAAAGGGGATTTACCGTCTTCGAAAAGACGTGCCTGAATTGGAACCGTCTCGAGAAATAAACTGTCTCGAGAGAGGGGTTGGAAAGGGGACTTATTGTCTCTGAAAAGTTGTGCCTGAATTGGAATAGATTTACCGTCTCGTGGAATCAACTGTCTCAAGAGAGGGGTTGGAGTTGGAATTGGAAAGAACAATGCCCCTATGGGCATTTTGCTCATTTTGCCTCTATTTGGGCCTGGTGGGCCCGCGAGGCGATAGATAGACGGGATTTGGACTTAGAAAAATCAATTTCGATTAGAATACACCCACAATGACTTGAAAACAAGTCTGGACGGAGTGTAGACTGCCGAGCGGTCAAAATGGGGTGCTTACAGCTGCCCCTCTTTTTCTGTCTTTGTTTGTCAAAGACAGAAAACAATAAGAGTAAGAGTTCCATGTTGACTGCGAGGCAGTCAGAGGGACGGACATTAGAAATCTTTCGACAACGGGGGTAAAAAATGGATAACGGGCCAAAAAGGCCCTCGAAAATGAGTTTTGGCGGGAAAAAGGGCAAAACTGCCCAGATTTTGCAACTGGCGCCACTAACAGTGGTGCCTTTGGCAAAAAATGCCTAGCGCCTCTGCTAGTGGCGCCAGGTGTGGAGTTAAAACCAAAAAATTTCTAGTTCGAACAGCCACGGCATTTTGGAGAGATTCTGCAAATCCGTGAGCTTCTGCGTGATAATTGACTTGAACCTTGAAGGGGCACTTCTTGGAGACCACTGGTGATTACCGGAAGGAGGCCACGTCGCCGGAAAAATTGCTGGAAGAGAAGATTTCACCGGAGAACTTCTAAAAAGTGAGTTTTTGAATTTTGTTGATTTTGATGTGTAGAACTTCGTTTGAATCATGTGAATAGTGAAAATTGATGTTTTGATATGCTTTGAACACTTTGGTGATGTTGTTTTTGCATTTTGATGCTTGTTTGATTGAATTTAAATGATTTTTCATGATTATGCGAAGAGGGTTTTCTGCAGGAATAGGAGATCTATTCTTACAGGCATGGGCATTGGGTTTTCTGGCTATGTTTTTGTACAATGTGCCTTAGAAAAATGTGTTTAACAACCATATGAAGTTTCGTGAATTTTTGAAAACTCGGTGAATTTTTTATTTTTTGAAAAATAGGAAAATAGTTAGAAAATTTAGAAAAATAAGAAAACTCAAGAAATTGATGGGATTTTTAAAGTTTGAAATTTGAAAAAATATTGAAATATTTTAGAAAGCATTTGAGGTGATTTTGAAAAATTTCGGGAGACGTTTGAAAACCATTGATTTATTTGAAAAATAAAACATGTATTTTAAAAATTTTGAAAAATTAAAAAATGTGCGCGAGTGCGGTTGTTATGTTGGAAAGTGCACGTTTTCTATTTTGTGTTGATGTCATGGGTGTCGTAGGGGCCATTTTTGAATGGGACTCTGCCGAAATTTTTAGAGATTAGGGAAAGAGTTGGTTAAAGTTTTAGAAATAAAACCTTTTTTTGAAGGAAAAAGGCAAAGAACCCTTGAGACGTGATTTGAAAATTAGAAAACCAAGGTGTGTAGAAATTTTGTTTTTGATTTGTTATTCGAAATCCTTTATTTGTTTTGTTTGTGTTAGTCGTTTATTTTATTTTACTATTATTTGAATTGCATGTATGGCATGTTAACGTTTCTTACCTTGGCTTACCTTTTTAGGATGACAGACGCAGGTGTTGACGGTTCTGAGAGGAGACGTTGCTCAAGGAAGGCGGCCCGGATAAATTCTACTGGCGGCTCTAGTCGATCTAGAGGTAGTCGACAATCTACCGGACGATCTTCATCCGGTCGGAGTGGGCAGGGGAGTAGGCTACCTGTCGACCCTTTTCCTCTAGTTGAGCAGGCTTTCGCAGAGGAGATTGACCCCGAGGAGGAAGTACCGGGCCTCGGGGATCAGGTGACCGGCTTCGGGAGAGCTTCTTCCAGGTATAGGCAGACGGATGCCAACTTAGGAGATCAGCAGATACCAGACGTTCCACTGCTCGGGGATCTGGCTTACCACCCTAGTGTGTACTCTAGACAGCATTTGCCACCTCCGCGGGTACATACAGCTTTCAGAGGGGTTGTTCATCAGGTTTTTATGACCATGCAGCGGGCGGCCCCATCATATCGTGCCTTCTTGGCGGAGATCGGATTTGGCGCTTTCATGGGATTACAGGCTATCCCTTGAACCGGCATTTGGTATTAGCACTTGTTGAGAGGTGGTTCGAGGAGACCGGGACCTTCCATTTTATCAACTTCGAGTTAGGTCCTACTCCTTTGGATTGGGCGATTATTATAGGGCTCTCCTTTGTCGGCCGGCGGATCACCCTGCATCCGGTCAGTAGGGACGAGGCCTGTTTGCTGTTAGACTTGCCTCCTCCAGAGCGTTTTGCCTTCCCAGTCTCCTAGATTAGTTAGGACGACCGTACTTTTGCTACTGAGCCATCACCTGCCAGGCGGGATATCATGAGACGGTGACTTGTGTTGTATATCATCTTTAGCTGTTTCTGCAACAACAACAAGTCACTCGTGTTGTGCCGTTTGGTGAGTATAGTAGCCGATCTTGGAGCGTTATCTAAGCTGGACTGGGGGTCCTTTTCTTTCGGCTGCTTTCTTCAGTCTATGCGGGTTCAGGCTTCTTCTTGATGGGGCAGCATGACTAGCTTCTGGCCTTTCCTTGTTTGGTGGAGTTACGAGTACCTGCCGGTGCGTCGCCCTGCAGTTGTTGAGAATGACCTCTATCCTCGCGCTTTGAGGTGGGCTCATGATCGGGTAGCCCAGCGATCGGAGATTACCGATTTTGTGACACTCCGGGCTAACCTGGAGTTGATTGAGGCGAGGAATGTGACCTAGCAGCCCTTCATTGGATCAGTCCATTATGAAACAGTCTGGTACTTGGTCCCATTGTCCCTGTTGAGAGCTGCCTTTCTCAGTGATGACACTTGGAAGTCCTATCTTGGAGAGTGACACTGGCAGTAGTTTCATGAGGAGTTCCGATTGGCAAGAGCTTCGCCAGAGTATATGTTTGGAGCCTTGGTGGCGGGAGTGCCTATCCTTTATCAGGAGCATCAGCCAAGTGCCGAGTTCTTGCTTCCTCCGGATACAGATTATGTTGCGCACTTTGGGGCTCATTCGGTCGGTGCCTTTACCCGGTTTGAGGTGGTGGTCAGCGGGTACGCTGTTAGTTAGGAGGTGGTTGACTTGTGGCACCGTGCCAGAGGTTATGTGCCCCAGGCTGAGTTTATTGCTGTGAGAAACCAGAGAGATCAGTACCAGATGGAGCGGGACCAGTACCAGGCCGAGGTAGCTTCCCTGACAGCTTGGTTATCTTAGATGGGCGGTGGGGGGGTATGTTATTCTTTCTTTGCTGCTTCTTGCTCTGCTGTTGCTTAGTTCCTTTTGTATGCAACTGATTTCGGTTTGTCTTCCCTGTAGGATGGTAGTGCTTCGAGTAGTTATCCACCTCCTCCGATGCTGGGCTTCGGGGATTTTGATCCAGATGACATCGACTTTGACCTGTGATAGATGCCCCTTGTAGAGACTCTGATCCTCTTTTGCCCCTTGTCCCTGAGTTGTATTTATGTTAGACAGTTTTATTCTGATATCTTGTACAAAAATGGATATTTATGGTACTTAGATGCATGGATAGACAGATACATTTATGATCTTTATGGCTAGACATATGATCAGATGCATGTGATGTATGATGATGTTAGATATCTATTACATGAGTTGTTGTTGATGACTCTTATTTCTACAGGGAGTTATATCCTATGTGTGCAAAGCTTATGCTGATTTTTTTTATTTATTTTATTTTATTTTATTTTTTACACATATGCACAGGTTAGAAATATGTTAATAGAATGACACAAGGTACTGTTAGACTTATAGTCCTGGGAATGGTAACTCCTTCCTCTTCGGGGATTTAGCCTCTCTTCTGGCCCAACCCTACTTTGATTAAATGATAGCACTTCGCACCTTTCTCAACCTTTTGATCACCTCCCACTTTCTATCTTAGGGTTAGTGTGTATGGTTATTGGGTTGAGACTCTCAACTCTCGGGGTTTTAGCAACAGCTTACCTGACCTTTGGCAAGGCAATAAATGGCCAATCATTTCAATCCGAGAAGACTTTGTTTAGGACTGTAATGTAGGCTAGGTTATGGAGTTTTAGAAACAGCGGGATATGTAAGCTCAAATTTGATATTGTTTTCGATAGGGTTTAGATCCATACAATCCTTGACTACTTTTCAGTAGGATTAGCATCCTTCTTTAGCTTTGGCAGCGTATCTAGCTCATTTAGATCAATCAATCTGCTTTCAATCAGAAGGGACTTTAGTAGGGTTATGATGTAGGCCATGGTTTTGGGATTTTTCAAGAAAGGGTAAAGGCTCAAACCTATTGTTTCTACTAGGTTTCCTTGTAACTTAGGATCGTCTTTAAATTTCCTTCTTGCTTTTGGCCATATACTTCTCAGGGTGAAAATGACCCTTTTTCTATCACCCTTTCTATAGACTTTTTGAGATAGACATGACTTTCTTCTCACTTGATCTTCTCATTATGCCTTTGAAGATGACCCAATCATGATTTTCTTTAGGAGTTTCCTTAAAGGATTTTTTTTTGTTTTTTTTGTTTTTTTGGCCTCTTGCCCCTTGACAACGCCTTTTCTTTACTTTTTCTTTCTATTTCTTTTCTTTTCTTTTATAAAATGAAACAATTCTTTAACCCTTTTCCCTTAAACCTTTTCCTTGGTAGTTCAATATACCCAGTGTGGGCGGTAATCCCTAGGTTGGAGTTTTGTTAAGAAAGTATAAGTGGCTCAACGGGTTTGGCAAGGGGTTGCTTTTGGCTGTATGGGAAATGAAATGAGGGCCTCTCTTCACTTTGAATTAGATTGCTTGATCTACAGAGCTTTCATTGCTGCCTTGGCACAGCAGGGGTGGATACCATTCCTAGAGTTCTCAACTATTGTCTGCCCCAGTGTGGGGAGGACAGTCTTGGATCAGGGTTGACAAAGAAAATATTCGCTTTCAGCGAGGCACTAGGGGTTAAGCAAAGGGAATATGAACACATTTGTTTTAGTGATTTATTCTTTATATGTGGGGAAATGAAAGATGGCTCCTCTTCATTTTGATAAACTAGCCACACATCGCTTAGCCTCAGAGTCTTACAAGTGCTGCCTTTGGGGTAGTATCCTCACTCATCTTTTAACCTCTCCCTCTGGAAAGCTAATCATTTGGCGAGTGGTTAACTCATGCTATCATCCCTTCAAGTTGGATCATTCCATAAGATAAACCATGCCCCTTGCGTAGAAAGTAATCACTATTCCCCATGGAAGACAAGACAACAACAATGGAATAAAAGATTGTTATTTGATTATTATTATTATTTTTACGGGAAGCATAAAGTTCTTTACGGAAAGCATAAAGTTCTTAAGCAATGAGAAAATATAAACATTAATTTAAAGATAAAAAGTGAAAGGGATAGAAAGAAAGTGGGTGGAAACACCCCTCTCTTGTACGCTTGTGCAAGGAACCCATTTCTAGTAAGGTCTTGGGACAATTCCCACATCTTTGATGCTCCATTTGCGACCCGGGTCATCAGCTAAGGCGAAACAAGCAAAGGCTTCTCCTGGAGTTCTAAAGACGTTGACACTATTGATGCGGTTGTCAGCCTCCTCCTTGCTCTTTGTCGTGGGTTCTTCTGTGAACAGGGTGACCAGCTCACCCCCTTCCAATTCGAATGGCTCTGCCTATTCTCTTGACTCTTCTAATCCCCAACCCATATCTTCATAGTTGTACTTAGTTACGGGCCAAGGGTTTTCCAGCAAGTGACTTTCAGCTGCGGCATACTTCGGGTGTAGAAATTCATCACCCCACCCATCGGTAGTTATGCTTTCGATGTGTTCTTCCTTCGGCAACATTGGCTCCTCAATGGGCCAGGCAGAAGCATCAGGCACCTCATCAGGGTCATAGAGATAAATTGGGCATAGTGGGAGATCTTCCTTCCAGTCACTTTCTTCATCGGCCTCCCAATTGCTTTCATAACCTTCGGCCTCGAGCTTATCGATTTCTCCCTTGCCTTCTATCTCTACTAGTATCATATTGATAGTGTGATCTGGTAGAGGGTTACGGTCACATTGGGAGTGGGAGCGGGTTTTATCGGCTGCAGATCAATGGTCTTATTGTTGATCAGGTCTTGGATCTTGTGCTTGAGATCAAAGCAGCTTTCGGTGTCGTGCCCCTGGCCACCTAAATGATATTCACATGTAAGAGCGGCATTAAAGGTCGGGGGTAGAGGGCTTGGCAACAGGCGAGCAAGTACGGGCTTCAAGATGTTGTTCTTCAGAAGGCTATGGTAAGCCTCAGTTTGGGTGTAGGCTAAGGCGTCGAAGGTATGGATGCGTCTAGCAGGTCTATTAAAGTTGGGTCGTGCCCCAGCGGGGCCATAGTTAAGGGTTGGAGCAGGCATGGTCAAGGTGGGCAAGGGCAGGACTGGGGGTGATTGTAGCGGGGGTCGGTATTGGGGTGGTTGGCTAGGTAGAATAGCAGACACTTCACCTTCCTTCCTGATCGTGCCCCTTGTAGTAGCCACCTTCTTGGCTAAGTTGGCGGTATTTTCTCCAGTCTTAGCATAGGGATCTATAATTCTTCCTGTCTTGAGGCCATGTTCTATCATCTCTTCCTGCATGATGAGCTCGGAGAAGCTTTTCCCCACGCTTGTGCAGAGCTTCTCATAGAATATACCTTGGAAAGTATGTATGAACAGTTGTACATACTCCTTCTCCTCTAACGGGGGATTAACTTGTGCAGCGGCCTCCCTCCATCTTAGAGCATATGCTTTAAAGCTCTCCTTCTCACCCTTGCTCATCATCATTAAGGACCATCAATGAGAAGTGAGGTCGATGTTATGATAATATTGGGCTTTAAACGCATTAACTAGCTCCATCCAGGTTGTGATCTTCCTTAAGTCCAAACGAGCGAACCATTGCAGGGCCGACCCTGTGAGGCTGTGTTGGAATAACTGCATAAGGAGCTTCGGGTCGTTGCCATGTCCACTAAGCGCTCCAACATATAGACGAAGATGAGCAATGGGGTTACAGGTACCATCGTACTTCTGGAAGTCAGGCATTTTAAACTTAGCAGGTCTTGGATGGTTAGGGAAGAAACAGAGTTCATCATAGGAAGTGAACCCATAAGCATCGTGGCCATGGAAACTTCGCAATGAATCCTCCAACCCTTGGATTTTCAGACTGAGAGGGTCTAGAGGGGCCTTCTTTATGACGGGTGAAAGCAATATGGTCTCTTCTTCTTCAGCGTTAACCCCTTTGGCGTCTTCCTTAGTCCTCCCAGCATTGTCAGACTGAAGCATGATCCTTGGATTAGCGGGTTCAAGATCCTTGGATGAAGTCATAGATGATGACGGGACTGCAGTAGCATCCTTCATGGCTAGAGTTTGAATGAGTTTGAGCATCTCATCCATCTTAGTCCTCAATTGGTTGACTTCCTCTCGAGAGACCTGAGAGGATTCTTCGGGGTTAGCAGCCATCAATGATGCTCTTTGCCGGGTGATAATAGGATCCCTAGGTGGATGTTGCCCCTTTTTAGGAGCAATGTTGACTCAGTGCGGGGTGACCTCTGTAAAATAAAAATAAAAAGGAAAAAGAAAAAGACAAAAACATAAGTCACAAGTCAGTTTTTGCTTTTTTAGAGAACTTTATGCAATGCATGTCCTAGGGTGTCCCTCTTAATGAGGGAAACTAGTCATGATGTGTTGGCCCACGCTTGGAGATAGGGGACTTGCCCCTGTATGCAGACACCTTACTGTCAGGTAGGAAACTTCAATCATCCATGCATTCATTCATAAAAATAAAGAAGTACATTAAATTTTGGGTTTGAGATACAAAAGAATTGAAATACATTTTAATAGGCGGAGGGGGAACATTTTCCTTTGGACTTCCACCTATCTACTTTTACAAAAGGAGGCCTTAAACTACTCTTGAGTCTTCGGATCCGCCTTTGTTGGATTTGATGTCGAGGAGATCGCTGAGAGACCTTGTTGATTGATTGCCCCTTGTCTTCTTGGCAACCCTATCTTCGTGAGCATAGAGGGATTGGGGCCCCTCTTATGGAATGAATTGAGATGCATGCAATGAGTCCTTAGGGTTACACGGGAACCCTTAGGGTTTGGGTAGGTTTAATGCAAGGGAGAGTGATCTTGGTGTCACTCTCAATGGGTTGATCATATGCATGAGAATGCAGTGACTTGAGTTACTTGGAACTCTTGTCTTCACATGGGGTATTGAATGCATGAACATGGATGCAAAGAGTGTAAGGAGAGAGAATGCAGTAGCAAAGTAGACAGGCATGCATGAGTAGTCAAACAAGCATTATAACAGTATAAATACAGTCAGTATAATAGCAAGAATAGACAGGTATAAATGAAAGTAAGAGCAGTCGCCCTTTCCTCCGTGATTTTGAAAACGGTGCTCGTGTCTTAAATCTGGCAGAGGTTCGGCTATGCAAGGTGTCTATATGAGTATGAGGTTGAGGGTTGACTAATGCGTCCTAAAAAGGCTCGGTCCCCGGATGTTCAAACCTAGGCCCACTCCTCGAGGTGGTGCCATGATTGGTTGGTGATCCGAGCGGGGGAACCATCAAGAGGCCGTAGACGAAGAAACTGACACAGCATCTTGCCCACAACTAATATACCGTTCCCCCTTTCTAACTAGAAAGGACATATCAGGGTATGCAAGTATGCAGAATGCAAGTGCACATGCAGTGTGTGTGTGATTTTTAAAGGTGGAGGAAAGGGCCCAACAACTTCCGTTCATCACATTCATGCATAGCAGTTAGTAAAATTTAAACAAAATGTGTACCTACAAAACAAAGATGCAAGTGTTAGTATGTGGATGACAAACACAATACAAGATAATATGAATAAATGCATATTTTTTGGCAAACAATTTTGAAAATTTGGTTTTAAAAATTTAAAGTGAATAGGATTGAACAAGTTAATTGAAGACTCTACAAGGGTGAAGGGTAAAGAAACATAACTATGGCCTAACCCTCTAAGTGTCCCCAGCGGAGTCACCAGCTGTCACGCCCAGATTTTTCGCACTCGAGGAATACTCACACAAGCGGGAAAAATGTTGTACTCTCTCGTTAGAACTCACCCTCCTAGAAGAATGAGTGCGACTAGGTTTGAATTGAAAATTTGATTTGAATAAAGGGCTTTTGAAAAAGATTCGGAGTCGCCACCTAACTTAATTAAGGTGAATTAGGTCACCTAAAAACTAAGCATAATCTGAAAACTACACTTAGGGTTTTTGGAAAACGATTTTGAAAATATATCCTCAAGAGAGAGTTTTTAGGAAAACAGGTTGTTTGGCAACCTTTGGAAAACATTTAAGCCCTTTTTGAAAAATAACTCCTTTTGGTCTTTGAAATTAGTGATCCTAGGTTCGAAGGTCGGTTACGTGTAGGGAAGACGCACTAAGCCATCACCCTACCCCTTCCTTTCGGTACCTACATGTCAATCTACCCTAGATTCACATATGAGAGTCTTTAACTAACTATTGTTCAATCCTATTCACTTTCAAAAATAATGTTTGAAAATAAACTAACATGATGCATGATATGCAAGTGCAAGGAAAGCAAATTGAAAAATAGATTTGGAAAGAGATTGATTTGATGTGAAAATAGATTTGAAGAGATGGAATTGAAATTGGAAAGTTTGAGAATTTGGAAATAGAAATTTGAAATTGAAAGTTTGAAAATAGATTAGAGATTTGAAAAGATTGTAGAATTTGAGATTTGAAAAAGATTATGACCGCACCTATGAAGGTTGCCTACGTATCCTTTTGTAGGAATCAGGTCAGTCGTAGTTCGGACCGGAGTCCGATTGAAAATAGAAGAGTTGATTTGAAGAAGGAGATTGAATTGGAAATTGGATTTGATTTGAAATTGGAAGAGGAGATTGGAATTTGAAATTTTGGAAAAGATTGGACTTTGATTTGAAAAGATAGAACTTGGAAGAAAGATTTAGACTTGTTTTGGAAAGACGAAGGTTTAGGAAACCTAGACATAGGAAAGATAGGAGACCTAGGAAAGACTTGAGATTTAGAAAGATTTGACTCGAATGTTGGACTTGGAAGATTTGGAAAGATTGGATTTTAGGAAATGTTCGAATTAGGAAAGGTCCAATTTAGGAAAGTTTTGAATTAGGAAAGTTTCATTTTTGGAAAGTTTTGAATTAGGAAAATTTCGAAATTAGGAAAGTATCATTTTAGGAAAGACTTCGAATTAGGAAAGTGTCAATTTAGGAAAGTTTGGAATTAGGAAAGTTTTGAATTTGGAATGTTTTGAAAAAGGAAAGTTTTGAAAATTGGAAAGTTTCGTTTTAAGAAAGGTTTTGAAATTGGGAAGTGTTGAATTTAGAAATGTTTTGAATTAGGAAAAGTTTAGTTTAAGAACGGTCTAGAATTTGGAAAGTTTCAAGTTAAGAAAGTTTTAAATGTAGAAAGCTTACAATTTTAGAAAGATTTTAAATTAAGAAAGATTTAGAAAAGGTTTGAATTAAGAGAGTTTAGAAAGTTTTGGATTTGGAAAGATTTGAAATTTAGAAGGTTGAGAATTTAGAAAAATTTGGGTTTAGAAAGATTTAACTTAAGAAAATTTTGAATTTAGAAAGTTTTGAATTTGGAAAGATTTGAAATTTAGAAAATTTAAGAATTAGAAAGTTTTAGAGTTTGAGTTTTAGAAAATCTTGAAATTTGGAAAGGTTGAGTTCAGGAAAGATTTGAAAACTCGGATTTAGAAAGTTAATATTTGGAAAGGGGTAGAATTAGGAAATGATTGAATTAGGACAGATTTGAGAGTTGAGTTGTAAAATTTAGGAAAGAATTTTATGTTCAAGTTTTGGAAACTTAAGATTTAGAAAAGTTGAGGATTAGGAAGGATGTGAATTAGGAAAGATTTGGATTAGGAAGGGATTGGATTTGATTTCTAAAAGAGAAACTTTGATTCTGTTTCCAAAAACGAAGGACGGGATCTAGTTTCCTAAACGGGGAGATTTGATTTGGTTTCCCAAAAGGGAGATAGAATCTGGTAAGGATTTGAAAAGGGAGATTCTAGAAACCCTAGATTTAGATAATTATAGTTTCGTCGTAGAAAATAGGTTTTGGAAACGTGTATAGTTTGGATGTGAAAACAAGAGGTTTTGAAAACCTAGGTTTGGGGCAAAGTTTGAAAATCATGTTTTTGGAAAGAAAATTAGGGTTTCCTAATTGTGAGTTCTATGGCTTGACTTGGGCTCTAAGGAAAGAGATTTTGGGAAGGTGCGTTTTTTGGAAACGAAAATTTTTAGAAAGGAATCCTAGAGAGGAGTTTTTTTTGGGAGGGAGATTTTGGAAAGAGAGTTTTTGGAAAGAGATTTTAAAGAGGTGGAGTTTTTGAAACGTGTGTTTTTGGAAACGAAAATTTTAGAAGGAAAATCCTAGAGGGGCGTTTCTAGAAGGAAGCTTTTGGAAAGAGAGTTTTTTAGAAAGATTTTTGGAAGGAGATTGTTGGAGAGAGTTTTTCTAGGAAAGAAACCTAGGGAACATTTTTGGAAAGTGGACTTTGAATAGAGCGTTTTGGAAAGGAGTTGAAAAAGGGAATTTTGAAAAATAGATTTTTGGAAATAGTTTTTGAAAACGATTTTGGAAAGAAGAACTTTTGGAAAATACATTGAAAGAGATTTTTTAGGAAAAGAGTTTTTTTGAAAATAGAGTTTTTAGGAGGTGTAAAAAACATCTCACCTTCCTAAAGCAATTCTAGCCATAGGAAGGCTAGAACCACTTTAGGAAATTGGTTTCTGAAAATAACAAGGAGTTGAAAATATGGACCATGTGGGCCACTTTGAATATAACACTTTTCTAAAGCAATCCTAGCCATAGAAAAGCTAGAATCACCCTAGGATTGTGGTTTTGAAAACAAGTTTTGAAAAAGAGAAATTTGAAGTAGTTTTGAAAACAAGTTTGAAAACGATTTTTCGAAGATGTAAGATCTTGATATGCATAATGAAAACTTGGGGTCGTGAAAATACAAAGCTAAGCCTTCACCACATAATCAAGGGGGCCGGACCCACGTGGTCTCTGGTTAGACTAGAAGAAAGCCCCCAACACGGTGACTCTCCCATAGTCCAATCCCACACATGGACCGGGAATCCCCTTATTTCAAGCATGCAAAGAAAGGGGGGGAAAGAGATGGGGGATTAAAATAGAGAAAATTCAAGTGGGTTGGAGAGAGAAGAGAAAGGGGGAAGTACGGAATTTTAAAGAGAAAGCCTACCGTGTGTCTTGTTTATTTTGCGCGCCTTGCTTGCCTTCGATCTTGGGTCTTTGTCTTGATCTTCCTCTTCAATCTTCAATAGTTGTCCTCAAACTTTAGATTGCAGCTCTTCAAGTCTTCAAAGGAGGGTTGAAGGTTAGTGTATGAGTGTATGGGAGTGTATATGAGGCTAGGGTTTGTGTAGGGTGGCTAGGGTTTGGAAGACCTAAGGAGGTTAGGGTTTCGGGAGTGTTCGAGCTCTGTATATCGAATTATATGATTTTTAGATTGAGTTAAGGGATCGCTTTCACGTTGGAAGAGGCTCTGTATTTATAGAGGTTGGACAACACTAGCGCCTGTTGCAGTGGCTCTAGGCCAAAATTTACACTGCCGCCACTAGGAGTGGTGCTAGGCCAATTTTTGGCTTGGCGCCACTAGTCATTTAGGAAATATTTAAGGTCGGCAAGCAACATTTCTTTGATTAGATTTGGGCGCCTGTACTAGTGACTACCATGCAATTTTTAGCCTGGTTTCACTAGTAGTGACTCCGGAAAGTCCGAAAATGATTTGAAGGAGCCGGGAATGACCCGGAAGGCTGGAAAGGAGTAGGAACACTTAAAATAGTGTCCTAGAGGTATTTGACTTGAGCAATGAGGATAAGATGGCTCAGAAGGTTGATCGGGCCTTTAGGGGCAAAACGGTCAATCGGACCGGGAAACTGCCGGGACAGACTCGGAATGTCCCGGAAGCAGACCTGGGATCTGAAAACATTATTCAGAATGTTCCCAGAGGTTGCCGGTTAGATACCTAGAGCCGGTGCGATCGAAAAAGGGGACCGGCCCACTAAGGGCAAAATAGTCATTTCACATCGAGTTTGCCGGAACTGACTCGGAATGATCCGGAAAGGTAAAGGGAGGTTTAGAACACTATAAAAAGCAGTCTCAGGATGATTACCGATTTGATACCCAGAGCCGATGTTGTCAAAAAAGGAGACCGGCCCACCAGGGGCAAAACGATCATTTTATAACGGGTTGGCCGGAACTGACTCGAAATGATCCGGAAAGGTAAAGGAAGGTTGACAATACTATAAGAAGTAATCTCAAAGGGTTACCGGTTTGATACACAGAGCCAGTGTGGTTCCCGGGGCATTCGGATGCCTAGGGGCAAAATGGTCATCTTGACCGGAAAGTCTCGGAAAAGGTCCAAATGGTAGTTTGGTCATTTTTCACCGAAGCGGGCTAACAGACACTGGTGTTGACTTGGGTTTTGAGTGTTTCCGCCACTCTGACGGCGGTCATCGTGACACAGGGGTTTTGTTGGCAATTTCCTATATCGACCTATTTGTGAGTATTTATGCTACTCTAACGGTTTTGTGAGTAGTTTCGCTACTCGGACCGTCTTGAGGAATAAACTATCTCAAGAGAGGGATTGGAAAGGGGACTTACCGTCTTCGAAAAGACGTGCCTGAATTGGAACCGACTCGAGGAATAAACTGTCTCGAGAGAGGGATTGGAAAGGGGACTTACCGTCTTCGAAAAGACGTGCCTGAATTGGAACCGTCTCAAGGAATAAACTGTCTTGAGAGAGGGGTTGGAAAGGGGACTTATCGTCTCCGAAAAGACGTGCCTGAATTAGAATAGATTTACTGTCTCGAGGAATCAACTGTCTCGAGAGTGAGGTTGGAGTTGGAATTGGAAAGAACAATACCCCTAAGGGCATTTTGGGCATTTTGCCTCTATTTGGGCCTGGTGGGCCCGCGAGGCGATGGGTAGACGGGATTTGGACTTAGAAAAATCGGTTTCGATTGGAATACACCCACAATGACTTGAAAACAAGTCTAGACGGAGTGTAGACTGTCGAGCGATCAAAAATGGAGTGCTTATAGTGAGCTTTAGAGCCAATTTATCATCTTTTCGGAGTGGATTTACATTTACTTAAGGATATTTCTTTCATTTTCTATTCTTTCAATAGTTTCATTATACTTGATTTTTGATTCATAAGTTGGGTAATGATTGAGGTTATTGACACTTATACTCTCTTGAATTTCAAACTTAATATATTTTGGATATGTTTTTTTTTTTGTTGTCATTCTATTCTTCTTGGATCCATAATTTCTAAATCCTTTCTTTTGAATCTTTTATATATTATTCTTGATAGAGCCAAATCATTGTTGAAATGTTTCCTATAAAGGAGATGTGGTCTTGGTGCGAGTGACGAGGTTGAAAAGAAGAGGATGATGCATTTGTAATGTGATGGAAAAAAGACAAAGAAAAAAAGAAGTGAAGAAATATGAAAAATCGTGGAAAAAAAAAGAGAAGAGAAAAAAACACCTATGGTGATCCACTAAAACACCCGAATCCACTTCAGGGAGAATATTTAAGAAAAGGATCAAATTCAACAGACTGTACTCATTTTTTAAAGATGACGCGAGTATTATGGAATGATGACCCACTATTGATATTTTCTTTAATTCAGCATAAAGCACTTCAATAGGGGCTGAATTTCCTTCAAATAATGCAAAATCCAGCCTTAGAACCCGTGGCAAAGTTAGAAGTTCACATATATCATCCACCGCAATAGTGATCAGGTGTCCCCTTACTTTAGATTGAATAAAGAGCTCGGGTGTCTTAGATGTAAGCACCCCATTTTTGCTCGCTCGATAATCTCCGGTCCATCCAGACTTCAGTTTAAGTTAATATGGACATACTCTGAGTCAACTCAATTTTTCAAGTCTAATATCGTGAATCCATTGCTTTGCGGGGCCCGCTGAGCCAAAATAGAGGCAAAATGACCAAAATGCCCTTGGGGGTAATGTTCGATCCAATTCCAAGAGGCACGTCTTTCCGAAGACGGTAAGTCCCCTTTCCAATTCCATTTTCAATTCCAATTTCAATTCTAATTCCAATTAAATCCGGCAAACTCTAGAAAGTTGATTCCTTGAGGCAATAAGTCCTTCCAATCCGGCACGTTTCCGAGTGAACTCTTCAAAACAGTAAGTCCCTTCAAACCTGTCGACCGGGATGAGACCCCAAGTCCCCTAGATGGTAGAACGGTCCACCTTTGGTGCCTGCTAGCCCACCAATGCAGAAATGTCTATTTCGGCATACCTTTTGAGAAAGTTGATTCCTCAGGCGTTAAGTCCATTTAGTATCTACCTAAGATTAGGCAGTCTCGGGAATGATCACGAACCGTCAGAGTAGCGAAAGTACTCGTAAACATCACAACCGTCAGAGTAGCGGAAGTACTCGCAAACAGGTCGATATAGGAAATTGCCAACAAACCCCTATATTCAGGGATTGCCGTCAGAGTGACCGAAACGCTCAAAACCCAGGTCAACACCGATACCTGCTAGCCCACTTCAGTGAAAAATGAGTAAACTGCCCCTAAGGCCATTTTTTGGCACGTTTCTCAAGAAAGTACCTAAGTCCTTAGAACGATAAGTCTACCCTTCCAATATTGTCTTAAAAGCAATCTGGTATGATTAGGTGCCTTCTAGCCTGTTTCGAGCCAATCTCGAGACTTTCTCGTCAAGATGGCCATTTTGCCCTTAGGCATCCGAGTGCTCTGAAAACCATTTCAGCTTTGGGTATCAAACCGGTAAGCTCTCAAGAATGCCTCTTATAGTATTCTCAACCTTTCATTACCTTTCCGGATCATTCAGAGTCAATTCTGGCAAACCCGGTACAAAATGACCATTTCGCCCTTGATGAGTCGGCCGCCTTTTTCGACCACACTGGCTCTGGGTATCAAACCAATAATCTTTGAGAATATTCTAAATAATGTTTCCAAATCTTGAGTCTTCTTCCGGGACATTCCAAGTCCGCCCTGGCCGCTTTCCGGCCTGGTTGACCGTTTTGCCCCTAATGGCTCGATCGACCCCTCTAACAAACCTTGACATCCTTTTTCAAGTCTACTACCTCCGGGACACTGTCCTAAGTGTTCCTATCCCTTTTCAGCCTTCTGGGCCATTCTCGGTCTCTTAAATCCTTTGCAGACCTTCCGGAGTCACTCCTAGTAAAGCCAGACTAAAAATTGCATGGAAGTCACTAGTACAGTGTAAGCACCCCATTTTTGACCACTCGGCAGTCTACACTTCATCCAGACTTGTGTTTAAGTCATTTTAGGCATATTCCTATCGAAACCAGTTCTCTAGGTTCAAAACCCGTCTGTCCATCGCTTCGCGGGCCTGTCAGGCCCAAATAAAGGCAAAATGACCAAAATGCCCTTAGGGGCATTGTCCTTTCCTTTCCGATTCCAACCCCACTCTCGAGACAGTTTATTCCTCGAGACAGTTCCAACCACGGCTTTTTGAAGACGGTAAGACCCCTTTCCAATCCCTCTCTCGAGACAGTTTATTCCTCGAGACAGTTCCAATCCCAGGCACGTCTTTCGAAGACGATAAGACCCCTTTCCAATCCCTCTCTCTCGACAGTTTATTCCTCGAGACGGTTCCAATCCCAGGCACATCTTTTCGAAGACGATAAGACCCCTTTCCAATCCCTCTCTCAAGACAGTTTATTCCTCGAGACGGTTCCAACCCAGCACGTCTTTTTGAAGACGATAAGACCCCTTTCCAATCCCTCTCTCGAGATAGTTCATTCCTCGAGACGGTTCCAATCCCAGGCACACCTTTTCGAAAACAGTAAGACCCCTTTCCAATTCTACTCTCGAGATAGTTTATTCCTCAAGACGGTTCGAATCCCAGGCACGTCTTTTCAAAGATGGTAAGACCCCCTTCCAATCCCTCTCTCGAGACAGTTTATTCCTCGAGACGGTTCCAATCCTAAGCAGTCCTTTTCAAAGACGGTAAGACCCCTTTCCAATCCCACTCTCGAGACAGTTTATTCCTCGGGACGGTTCCAATTCAGGCACGTCTTCTCGAAGACGGTAAGTCCCCTTTCCAATCTCTCTCTCAAGACAGTTTATTCCTCAAGACGGTCCGAGTAGCGAAACTACTCACAAAACCGTTAGAGTAGCGGAAATACTCACAAATAGGTCGATATAAGGAATTGCCAACAAACCCCTGTGTCACGACGACCACCGTTAGAGTGGCAGAAACACTCAAAACCCAGCTCAATACCAATGTCTGTTAGCCCACTTTGGTAAAAATGACCAAACTGCCCTTTGGACCTTTTCCGAGATTTTTCGGTCAAGATGACCATTTTGCCCCTCGGCATCCGAATGCCCCGGGAATCACATCGGCTCTGGGTATCAAACCGGTAACCCTTTGAGAATACTTTTTATAGTATTCTCAACCTCCTTTTACCTTTTTGGATCATTCCGAGTCAGTTCCGGCCAACCCAGTACAAAATGACCGTTTTGCCCCTGGTGGGCCGGTCTCCTTTTTCGACCACACCGGCTCTGGGTATCAAACCGGTAACCTCCTGAGACTACTTTTTATAGTGTTCTCAACATCCTTTTACCTTTCCGGATCATTTCGAGTCAGTTCCGGCCAACCCGGTGTGAAATAACCGTTTTGCCCCTGGTGGGCCGGTCTCCTTTTCCGACCACGCCGGCTCTGGAAATCAAACCGGTAACCACTGGGAACGTTCTGAATAATGTTTTCGGATCCCAAGTCTTCTTCCGGGATAGTCCGAGTCTGTCCCGGCAGTTTCTCGGGCCGATTGACTGTTTTGCCCCTAAAGGCCCGGTTAACCTTTCTGACACATCTTATCCTCACTTTTCAAGTCAAATACCTCCAGGACACTATTTTAAGTTTTCCTGCTCCTTTCCGGCCTTCCGGGTCATTCTCGGCTCCTTCAAATCATTCCTGGACTTTCCGGAGCCACTCCTAGTGAAGCCAGGCTAAAAATTACATGGTAGTCACTAGTACAGGCGCCCAAATCTAGTCAAAGATACATTGCTTGTCAACCTTAAACATTTCCTAAATGGCTGGTGCCACTACTAGTGGCGCCAAGCCAAAAAATGGCCTGGCGCCACTCCTAGTGGCGCCAGTGTAAACTTTGGCCTGGCGCCACTACAACAGGCGCCAGTGTTGTCCAACCTCTATAAATACAGAGCCTCATTCAACGTAAAAAGGGTCTGCAAATTCAACCTAAAAATCATATATTTCAATATACGAAGCTTGAGCACCTCCAAAACCCTAGCTTCCCTAGGTTTTCCAAACCCTAGCCACCTTACACAAGCCCTAGCCTCCTATACACCCCCATACACTCATACACTAGCCTTCAACCATCTTTTGAAGACTTGAAGAGCTGTAATTTAAAGCTTGAAGACAACTCTTGAAGATTGAAGATGAAGATCAAGATGAAGACCGAAGACCGAAGAAATCAAGGCGCGCAAAATAACACGACATACGGTAGGCTCCCTATTTAAATTTCTGCACCTCCCCCCTCTCTCTTCTCTCTCCTAACCCACTTGGGTTTTCTTTATTTTAATCCCCCATCTCTTTCCCCCCCCTCCCTTTCTTTGCACGCTTGAAACAAGGGAATTCCCGGTCCATGTGTAGGATTAGGCTATTGGAGAGTCACCGTGTCGGGAGCTTTCTTCTAGTCTAACCAGAGACCACGTGGGTCCAGCCCCCTTGATTATGTGGTGAAGCCTTAGCCTTGTATGTTCACGACCCCAAAATTGCATTGTGCATATCATGATCTTGCATCTTCCAAAATTCGTTTTCAAACTCGTTTTCAAAATTGTTTTCAAAATTGCATCAAAATCTCTTTTTCAAAAACTTGTCTTCAAAACCACGATTCTAGGATGATTCTAGCCTTTCCATGGCTAGGGTAGCTTTAGGAAAGTGTTACATTCAAAGTAACTAACATGGTCCATATTTTCAACCATTGTTGTTTCAAAACCACTTTCTTAAAGTGGTTCTAGCCTTCTTATGGTTAGAATCGCTTTAGGAAAGTGAGACGTTTTCATACCTTCCAAAAGCTTTCTTTTTAAATCTATTCCTAAAAAATCTCTTTCAATATACTTTCCTAAAACTCTCCTCTTCAAAGTTGTTTTCAAAAACTCCCTCCAAAATCTATTTTTCAAAGCTTCATTTTTCAACTCCTTTCCAAAAACTATTTCTCCTCAAAATTCACTTTCTAAAACACTCCCTAGATTCACCTTCCTAAAAACTCTCTCCAAAAACCTTTCTAAAAAACTCTCTTTCCAAAATCTTCCTTCTAGAAACTTCCTCTTTAGGATTTCCTTCCAAAATCTATGTTTCCAAAAACATACTTTCCAAAAACTCCTCTCTAAGATTCCCTTCTAAAAATCTTTGTTTCCAAAAACTCTCTCTCTCCAAAATCTTCCCTCTAGAAACTCCTCTTTAGGATTTCCTTCCAAAATCTTTGTTTCCAAAAATGCACTTTCCAAAAACTCTTTTCTTAGAGCTCAAGTCAAGCCGTAGAACCCACAATTAGGAAACCCTAATTTTCTTTCCAAAAACATGATTTTCAAACTTTGCCCTAAACCTAGGTTTCCAAAATCTCTTGTTTTTACATCCAAACTATACATGTTTTCAAAACCTCTTTTCTACGTCGAAACTATAATTTTTCAAAACTAGGGTTTCTAGAATCTCCATTTTCAAATCCTTGCCAAGTCTTATTTTCCCTTTAGGAAACAAAATCTAATTTACCCGTTTAGGAAACTAGATCATATCCTCCGTTTTTAGAAACAAAATCAAACTTTCCCTTTTAAAAACAAAATCCAATCCCTTCCCAATCCAACTCTTTCCTAATTCGAATCCTTCCTAAGCTTCTCCTTTCCTAAATCTTAAGTTTCCAAAACTTGAACATAAAAATCTTTCCTAAATTTTAAAACTCAAGTTCCACATCCTTCCTCACTCCACTCTTTCCTAATTCTACCCCTTTCCAAATCTTAACTTCCCAAATCTAAGTTTTCAAACTCTTCCTAAACTCAATCCTTTCCTAATCTCAAGATTTTCTAAAACTCTAAAACTTTCTAAATCTTAAACTTTCTAAATTTCAAATCTTTCCAAATTCAAAACTTTCTAAATTTGAAACTTTCTCAAGTTAAATCTTTCTAAACCTAAATCTTTTTAAATTTTAAACTTTCCAAAACTTCAACATCTTTCCAAATCTAAGACTTTTCTAAACTCAAAACTTTCTTAGTTCAAACATTTCCTAAATTGGAAACTTTCCTTTTCAAAAATTCCCTATGTCAAAAAATTTCCTAATTTGAAAACTTTCCTAATTCGAAACTTTCTTAATTCAAAACTTTCCTAAAGTTGAAACATTCCAAATTCAAAGCTTTCCTAAGTTGAAACTTCCCTAATTCCATAACTTTCCTACATGAACTTTTCCTAATTCAAACATTTCCTAATTTCCTAAACCTTCCGAGTCGAGTCAAACCTTTCCTAAGTCTAGGTTTCTTAAACCTTCATCTTTCTAAAACAAGTCTAAATCTATCTTTTCAAATCAAAGTCCAATCTTTTCCAAAATTTCAATTTCCAATCTCCTCTTCTAATCTCAAATCAAATCCAATTTTCAATTCAATCTCTTTCTTCCAATCCAATCTCTCTCTCTCTCTTCAAATCAATCTCTTTTCAATCGGACTCCAGTCCGAACTACGACTGACCTGATTCCCCCAAAAGGATACGTCGGCAACCTTCATAGGTGCGGTCACAACACTTTTCAAACTTTCAATTCCACCCTCATGGGTGCGGTCTCCATATTTTCAAATCCCAAATTTCAATCTATTTTCAAAATTTCAATTTCAAAATTTCTATTTTCAAATTTCTACTTTCAATTTTTAAACTTTCCAATTTCAATTCCATCTCTTCAAATCTATTTACAAATCAAATCAATTTCAAATCAATCTCTTTCCAAATCCATTTTTCAATTCTCTTTTCTTACACATGCATATCATGCATCATATTAGTTTCGTTTTTTAAACATTGTTTTTCAAGGTGGATAGGATTGAACTATAGTTAGTCGAAAACTTTCATAGGTGAATCTAGGGTAGATTGACATGTAGGTACCGAAAGGGCGGGGTAGGGTGATGGCTTAGTGCGTCTTCCCTACACGTAACCAACCTCCGAACCTAGAATCACTGTTTTCAAAGACCAAAAAGGAGTTATTTTTCAAAAAGGGCTAAATATTTTCCAAAGGTTGCCAAACAACCTGTCTTTCTTAAAAACCCTCTCTTGAGGAGATATTTTCAAAATCGTTTTCCAAAACCCTAAGTGTAGTCTTCGGATTATTCTTAGTTTTTAGGTGACTTAACTCACCTTAATCAAGTTAGGTGGCGACTCCGAATCTTTTTCAAAAGCCCTTTATTCAAATCTATTTTCAATTCAAACTTAGTCGCACTCATTCTTCTAGGAGGGTGAGTTCTAATGAGAGAGTACAACATTTTTCCCACTTGGGTGAGTATTCCTCGAGTGCGAAAAATCTGGGCGCGACATACAGGCGCCCAAATCTTCTGAAGATACGTTGCTTGCTGACCTTAAAACTTTCCTAAGTGGCTGGCACCACTAGTAGTGGCGCCAAGCCAAATATTAGCCTGGCGCCACTCCTAGTGGTGCCAGAAGGAATTTTGGCTTAGCGCCACTACAACAATTGCCAAGTCATTCTTCTCTCTATAAATACAGAGCCTCCTCTAGCGTGAAAAAGGTCCGCAATCTCAGTCTGAAAACCCTATTCTTCGATATACAGAGCTCGTAAACCCTAGTCTTCTTTAGGTTCTCCAAACTCTAGCCTCTATACACTAAACCCTAGCATACCTACACTCATATACACTCACATATAAGCCTCCAAAGCCTCCATTGAAGACTTGAAGTGCTGCAACTCTGAAGCTCTCGAAGATTAAGACAAGCTCTCAAAGATGAAGACGAAAACTGAAGCGAAGACCGAAGTAAAACAAGAAAAACAAAGCATGCAAAACAAAGCAAAATAAGAAGATAGACGGTAGGCTCTTTATTTAAATTTACGCATCTTCCCCCTCTCTCTTCTCTCTCTGAAGCCACTTGGGTTTTCTTCTATTTTAATCCCCCATCTTCTTCCCCCCATTTCTTGCATGCTTGAAACAAGGGATTTCCCAGTCCATGTGTAGGATAAGGTTATTGGAAGGTCACCGTGTCGAGGGCTTTCGTTTAGTCTAACCAGAGACCACATGGGTTCGGCCTCATTGATTATGTGGTGATGCCGTTAACCTTGTATGTTCACAACCCCAACTTGCATTGTGCATATCATGATCTTGCATTCTTCTAAAATTTGTTTTCAAACTCGTTTTCAAAACTTGCATTAACATTGTTTTCAAACTTGCATCAAAACCTTCTTTTTCCAAAATTGTTTTCAAAACCACAATCCTAAGGTGATTCTAGGCTTTCCATGGTTAGAGTTGCTTTAGGAAAGTGTTACATTTAAAGTAAGCAAGATGATCCATATTTTCCAATCATTGTTGTTTCCAAAACCAGTATCTTAAAGTGGTTCTACCATTTTTATTGTTAGAATCGCTTTAGGAAAGTGAGATATTTTCATAAACTTTCAAAACTCTCTTTTCAAATTTCTCTTCCAAAAATTTCTTTTCCAACATACTTTCTAAAAACTCTCTTCAATCTCCTTTCCTAAAATTTGCTTTCTGAAGATTCTCTTCAAAAATCTAGTTTTTAAAACTCCTTTTCAAACTTCTTTCTAAAAAGCTCTCTTCAAAATTCTCTTTCTAAAAATGCTCCATAGGTTTCTTTCCTAAAATCTTCTTCCTAAAAACTCTTTCTAAAAAAAATCCCTTTCGAAAACTCTCTTTTCAACATACTTTCTAAAAACTCCATTCTTGGATTTTCTTCCAAAAACTTTTCCCCTCCAAAAACTCACTTTCCAAGATCTTCCTCCTTAAAGCCCAAGTGAAACCCTAGAGCCCAGAATTAGGAAACCCTAATGTTCCTTCCCCAGAACATGATTTTCAATCTTGCCTTAAAACTTAGGTTTTCAAAATCTCCCATTTTACGTCAAAACCATATATTTCCAAATACTATTTTCTACATCAAAACTGTAGTCTTCGAAATCTAAGGTTTCTAAAACTTTCCTTTCCAAATCCATGCCAAATCCAATCTTCCTGTTTACGAAACTAGAGACAATCCTCCGTTTTTGGAAACAAAATTGAATCATCTCTTTTTTAGAAATAAATTCCAATCATTTGTTTTAGGAAATAGGAATCTCAATCCTTTCTAGTCCAAATTTTTCCTAATCCACTCCTTCCTAATCTCATACTTTCCTAAACCTTAAGTTTCCAAAACTTGAACGTAAAAATCTTTCCTTAAACTTTAAGCTTCCAAATCTTTCCTAATTCATCCCTTTTCTAATTCCAACTTTTCCAAATCTAAGTTTTCAAACCTTTCTTAAACTCAAACCTTTCCTAATTTCAAGAATTTCTAAAACTCAAACTTTCAAACATTTTTTAAATTCTAAAATTTCCTAAAGTTCAAATCTTTCCAAATTCAAAACTTTTGAAACTTTCTAAACTCAAAACTTTCTTACTTTCAAAACATTCCAAATTCAAAACTTTCTTAAAACGAAACCTTTCCTATTTTAAAACCTTTCTTAAAATGAAACTTTCCTAATTCGAAATCCTTCCTAAAACGAAAACTTTCCTAAATCGAAATTTTCCTAATTCCAAGACTTTCTTAAGATGAAACTTTCCTAAAATGACTCTTTCCTATTTTGAAGCTTCCCTAATTCGAACCCTTCCTAAATCCAATCTTTCCTAATCTTCCAAGTTCAATATTCGAGTCAAGTCTGTCTTAAACTCAAGTCCTTTCTAAATCCTCTCCTTCCTACGTCTAGGTTTCCTAAACCTCAATCTTTTCAAAATAAGTTCAGATTCTTCCCCCAAGTTCTATCTTTCCAAATCAAAGACCAATCTTCTTAATTCCAAATTTCAATTTCTAATATTCTATTCTAAGTTCAAATCAAACTCCTTTTTCCAAATCAAAATCTCTTTTTTCGAATCATGTTTTCCATCTTCAATCGGACTCTTGTCCAAAGTACGACTGACCTGATTCCTCCAAAAGGATACGTAGGCAACCCTCATGGGTGCAATCACAACCTTTTTCAAGTTTATAATTCCATAACCTTCTTCAAATTTATACTTCCATGGTCTATTTCAAACTTTTAATTCCAAATTTCTACTTTCAAATCTCTATTTCTAATCTCTAAAACTTTCTTTCAAAATCAAATCTATCTTTCAAATCTCTTTTCTAATTAAATTTGTCTTTTCAAATCTATTTTTAAACTCTCTTATTCTTGCACTTGCATATCATGCATCATGTCTTTTCAAAAATTCTTTTCTAAAGTGGATAGTTTTTGACATTTGCTAGTTGAAGACTCTCATAGGTGAATCTAGGGTGAATAGACATGTAGGTATCGCAAGGGCGGGGTAGGATGATGGCTTAGTGCGTCTTCCCTACACGTAACCAACCTCTGAACCTAGGATCACTGTTTTCATAGACCAAAATGGAGTTATTTTCGAAAAAGGGCATAAATGTTTTCCAAAGGTTGCCAAACAACTTATTTTCTTAAAAACCCTCTCTTGAGGATGTTTTCCAAAAACCCTAAGTGTAGTATTTAGATTATGCTTAGTTTTTTTAGGTGACCTAACTCACCTTAATCAAGTTAGGTGGTGACTCCAATTGTTTTCCAAAAGCCTTTTATTCAAATCACTTTTCAATTTAAGCCTAGTCACACTCATTCTTCTACGAGGGTGAGTTCTAACGAGAGAGTACATTATTTTTTCCGCTTGTGTGTGTATTCCTCGAGTGCAAAAAATCTGGGCGTGACATCAGACACACTCAAATAAACATAAAATTCTCGCACTGTGTCAACATTCACCGAACCTTCTCTCCTTAACATTCGAAGCCAACCCCTCTGTATGAATATAGATTTTAAAAATCTATTGAAAAAATTCGAGAGTTGCACTCAAAGTTCAATTAAAACTTGTCGGCCCTAAAACGAATTCATGTACATATCCCTCTCCCAAGAGTTAGCAAACTATTTGATTCCCTGTTGTGATCTGTTCTTACTCCTTGTGAGTGACATGGTTATTGAGATTGCTTTATTTGTCATGTTCTTAAGAGAAACTCATAACAATAAATAAAACAAATAAAATAAAGAAAATGAATGACATAATATAATGTAAGATAAACAGTACTCCATTAAACTAACATACATAATAATAAACAAAACAAAAATAGTTCTAACTAAAATAGAGTTTTAGACTGCCACAGCATGATGCACAATCTAAACTCATCCACATAAATATAAAATCCAAATATGTAGAAATACGAATTTTAGATCAATTATACAATAATCCGAAATGCACATGAGCTAAACTCTAACAAGCACCATCCACTACATATCAGTGGATGGATCCTACACTGAACAGGATATCTGTCTCTGCAACTTCTTAATAGCCTGGCTATACCACTTTTGCTCCTTGTCAATCCTATCAAACATGCCATAAACCTCAGTCTGAAAAGTCCCAAAAGCGTTGGTGTGGGCCTCCAAAAGTTAAGTGTGGTGTTGCTTCATCAGTGCCTGCAACTCCAACATCTCTATTACCTTGTCCAATGAAGGTTGCCCAGCATGGCCACTTCCCTCAACCGAAGGTCCTCCTCCCCCCTCTTCTTTGTCTTCCTTGGACCTTTTCTTCTTGTGACTCCTATATTGTGCTTCTGACTTGTGAATAGAAGTCATATTGATGGCACTCAAGGAAGATTTTCTTGAAAAGAACGAAGGTGGGTTGACTCCAGGCTCAAGGATCAGGGCAGTAAGCATACACACAAATGGAATGCTATCCCCTCGGGTTATATTGGTGGCATTATGATAGAGCTAGAGGAACATATACCATGGCAACTCTATGGTCTTTTAGGTTCCAATAGCCTACATTAACTGGGCTCGGGGTAGGCTAACCTGGGCATAACGGACTTGGGGTAACAGACTATGGCATGAGAAAAGAAACAATGGAAGGAACCTCATTTTTGAAAATTTTTTCTCACACTGGGTCTTACCTTCAACCAAGGGCTAATCATCTTATAGAATCTCCCGCGCCATCTTAGTGAGGCTCAGAATCCCAATCCCATGGCAAAACGCCTAAGCCCATAATGACGACAAAAAGTGGCTGGGGTAATCACTATATCTCTCCCTCTCACCTAAGTCACCAGCATCTCTTGACCCTTAGTTTTATCGGCCACTAGGATGTTGGTTATAAGTTCAGCACAAAGGGTTCAAATATATTCCCCCTATAGGCAGCTACGTCATTCCATCCCCACATTTCAAACTCGGCTTCCAAAGCAAACCCGCCCCCAAAATTTCATATTTCTATGTTTCGCTCTACGACTGCAGCTCTGCCGGCCAAAGTTTTTCTAAAGTCTAGATAGGCTTGGTGACTAGTAAAAATTTCAAAATCATAATCTAAGTAATAATCGAGTTCAAAGGATTCTATGGCCAAAGACTTTTTAGACGACTTTTTACTCCCTTTTGGTGCCATTAAAACAACTTCACAGAATAAGTTGCAACACACACCACCACACAATCCCAATCTTAACTAAGCATAAATATGAATGGAAATGATTCGAAAAAGAACATGAGAGGTTGTGTTTGTTACCTTGGAAGATGAAAAGGCGGGAAGTTGAAGGGTCACGACTCTTCAAACTGGCAGGACTTTGTCGCCTCATTCGGACGCTTCCTCTCTCTAAAATAGAAATTTTGTGGTTGTGCGAATGAGACAAAATGGAGAAATTTAGCCTTTTTATAAAAACACAGGGGCGTCCGGACGAGGGTCCAAAACAGTGTCGTTCAACTTAAAAAAGGGCATTCGAACGGTCCCATAGGGGTGTCCTGATGGGAAGCAAGGGTCCAGACGGCCAGTTTTTTTCAAATTTTTTTTAAAGAAAGAAAAGTCTTAAGGAATACTCAAGTGTGCAATTCATCACAAGATTGATTTCTCTCCCCAATGTAGTATGCACATTGTGCTCAATGGAAGAAAGAGGAAAGACGAAAGATACAGTAAGAATCTCTTTCTCGGTGGTAGTGTAGTTCATCGTCATTTAAAGTTTTACTAGTATAATAGATGGCATATGGTTTCTTGTCCTTTCTTTGACCAAGCACTGCCCCTATAGCGAAGTCACTTGCGTCACACATGAGTTCAAAAGGTAAAGACCAATCGAGGGCTTGCATGATGGGTGTAGTGGTCAAGAGCCTTTTTAGCTTGTCAAAAGCTTGTTGGCAAGAGGATGTCCATTCGAACGGATATCTTTAACATTTGTAGGGGGTGAAAGGTTCTGAATAAGGTCGATCTTAGCTTTGTCAACTTTTATCCCCTTATTTGAAATTACGTGTCCTAAAAACTATCCCTTGTGTCACCATAAAATGACACTTCTCCCAATTAAGGACCAAATTAGTCTCCTTACATCTCTATAAAACTCTTTCCAAATTTTCTAGGCAATAGTCATAGGTATTCTCATAGACCAAAAAGTCATCCATAAACACTTCCAAGATTCGTTCTACCATGTCACTAAATATGCTCATCATGCATCTTTGGAAAGTGGATGGTGCATTGCATAGGTTGAAAGGCATTCTTCTACAAGTATACGTGCCAAAAGGACATGTAAAAGTAGTTTTATCTTGATTCTCTGCGGCTATTTCAATTTGATTGTAGCCCAAGTACCCATCTAAAAAGCAATAATAAGCTCTACCTGACACCTACTCTATAACTTGATCAAGGAATGGTAAGGAAAAGTGGTCTTTAGTGGTGATGGCATTGAGACGTCTATAGTCGATGCACATACGCCATCCTGTCTCGATCCTAGTCAGTACTAATTCATCTTTGTCATTTTTTGCTGTCATGCCTAGATTTTTCGCACTCAAGGAATACTCACACAAGCGGGAAAAACACTGTACTCTCTCGTTAGAACTCACCCTCCTAAAAGAATAAGTGCGACTAGGTTTGAATTGAAAGTAGATTTGAATAAAGGGCTTTTGGAAAAGATTTGGAGTTCCACCTAACTTGATTAAGGTGAGTGAAGTCACCTAAAAACTAAGAATAATCCGAAGACTACACTTAGGGTTTTTGGAAAAGGTTTTTTGAAAATACCACCTCAAGAGAGGGTTTTTAAGAAAACAGGTTGTTTGGCAACCTTTGGAAAAACATTTAGCCCTTTTTTGAAAAATAACTCCTTTTGGTCTTTGAAATCAATGATCCTAGGTTCGGAGGTTGGTTACGTGTAGGGAAGATGCACTAAGCCATCACCCTACCCCGCCCTTTCAGTACCTACATGTCAATCTACCCTAGATTCACCTATGAGAGTCTTTAACTGACTATTGTTCAATCCTAACCACTTTATAGAACAATGTTTAAAAAGATATGATGCATGATATGCAAGTGCAAGAAAAGAGACTTGATTTAGAAATAGATTTGAAAATAATTTGATTTGATTTGATTTGAAAAGAAAGAGATAGAAGTTTGAATTTGGAAAAAAGATTTTGGAAATTGAAATTGAAGATTGAAAATAGAAATAGATAATGGAATCAAAAAATTGAAGAAAATCGTAAGATTAGAGATTGGAAAGAAGTTGTAGAAATAGAAATTTGAAAAATGTTGTGGAATTTGAGATTTGAAAAATGTGGTGATAGCACCCATGAGGGTTGCCTACGTATACTTTTGGAGGAATCAGGTCAGTCGTAGTTTGGACAAGAGTCCGATAGAAAGTAGAAGGTTTTGATTTGAACTTAGAATAGAAGATTGGAATTTGGATTTGGAAAGATAGAACTTAGAAGAAAGATTTGGACTTGTTTTGGAAAGATTGAAATTTGGGAATCCTAAAATTAGGGAAGATAGGATTTGGAAAGACTTGAGGTTTAATGAAGATTTGACTCGACTTGGAAGACTTTAGAAGATTAGGAAAGATTGGATTTAGGAAGGGTTCGAATTAGGAAAGTGTCATTTTAGGAAAGTTTTTGTTTAGGAAAGATTTTCGAATTAGGAAAGTTTTATTTTAGAAAAGGTTTTGAAATTAGGAAGTTCTGAAAATAAGAAAGTTTTGAGTTTAAAAAGTTTTAGATTTGGAAAGATTAGAAGTTTTAAGAAAGTTTAGAATTAGAAAGTTTGGGTTTAGAAAGATTTAACTTAAGAAAGTTTTGAATTTAGAAAACTTTGAATTTGGAAAGATTTGAAATTTAGAAAGTTTAGGATTTAGAAAGTTTTTGAATTTTAGAAAATCTTGAGATTAGGAAAGGTTTAAATTGATGAAAGATTGGAAAACCTAGATTTGGAAAGTTAAGATTTGAAAAGGGTTAGAATTAGGAAATGGTTGAATTAGGAAAAATGTGGAAGCTTAATGTTTGAGGAAAGATTTGAAAGTTTTAGGAAACTTTTGGTTTAGAAAGATTGGAAATTAGCAGAGAGTTGAATTAGGAAATATTTAGATTTTAAGTTTTGAAATTTAGGAAAGATTTTTATGTTCAAGTTTTGGAAACTTAAGATTTAGGAAAGTAGAAGATTAGGAAGGAGTTGCATTAGGAAAGATTTGGATTTTGTTTCTAAGAAGAAGTGGTTTTGATTTTGTTTTCAAAAACGGAGGGTTGGATGTAGTTTCCTAAACGGGAGATTGGAGTTGTTTTCCTAAAGGGAAGATTTGATTTGACAAGGATTTGCAAAGGGGAAGTTTTAGAAACCCTAGATTTGGAAGACTATAGTTTTGACGTAGAAAATAGGTTTTTGAAAATATGTAATTTTGATGTAGGAAACAGGGGGTTTTGGAAACCTAGGTTTTAAGGAAAGTTTGAAAACCATATTTTTGGAAAGAAAATTAGGGTTTCCTAATTGTTAGCTCTAAGGTTTCACTTGGGCTCTAAGGAAAGAGATTTTTAGAAAGTGTGTTTTTGGAAACAAGTTTTTGGAAGGAAATCCTAGAGAGGAGTTTCTAGAGGGAAGATTTTTGAAAGAGAGTTTTTTAGAAAGAATTTTGGAAGGAGATTGTTGGAAAGAGTTTTTAGGAAAGTGAATTTAGGGAGTGTTTTTAGAAAGTGAATTTTGAGGAGAGAGAGTTTTTGGAAAGAGATCGTAGTGAGGATTTTTTAAGAAAGAGATTTAGGAAGAGGTTTTTCTAAGAAGAAAACCTAGGGAACGTTTTTGAAAAGTGGACTTTGAAGAGAGCATTTTGGAAAGGAGTTTAAAAAAAGAAGTTTTGGAAAATAGATTTTTTTAGGGAGTTTTTTAAAACAACTTTGGAAAGGAGAGTTTTTAGAAAGCACGTTGAAAGAAGAGGTTTTAGGAAAAGAGATTTTTGAAAATAGAGTTTTTTGGAAAGTATAAAAACATCTCACCTTCCCAAAGCGATTCTAATCATAAGAAGGCTAGAACCACTTTAAGAAAGTGGTTTTGAAAACAACAAGGGTTGAAAATATGGACCATATTAGTCACTTTGAATGTTACGCTTTCCTAAAGCAATCCTAGCCATGGAAAGGCTAGAATCACCCTAAGATTGTGATATTGAAAACAAGTTTTGAAAAGGAGATTTTGATGCAATTTTGAAAACAAGTTTAATGCAAACTTTGAAAACGAGTTTGAAAACAATTTTTGGAAGATGCAAGATCATGATATGCACAATGCAAATTTGGAGTCGTGAACATACAAGGCTAAGGCTTCACCACATAATCAAGGGGGCCTAACCCACGTGGTCTCTGGTTAGCCTAAAAGAAAGCCTCCGACACGGTGACCCTCCAGTAGTCTAATCCTACACATGGATCGGGAATCTCCTTGTTTCAAGCATGTAAAGAAAGGGGGGGAAAGAGATGGGGGATTAAAATAGAGAAAACCCAAGTGGGTTAGGAGAGAGAAGAGAGAGGGGGAAGTGCAGAAACGTAAAACAAAAACCTACCTTGTGTCTTATATATTTTGCTTGCTTTGTGCGCCTTGCTTTTCTTGCTTTTTGTTCGATCTTCGCTTCAGTCTTTCAAAACTTTGTCTTGGTCTTCGAGAGTTTTGAGTTGCACCAATCCAAATCTTCAATGGAGGATTGGAGGCTAGTATATAAGTGTATAAGGGTGTGTATGAGTGTATATAAGGCTTAGGGTTTGTATATAGTGGCTAAGGTTTGGAAAACCCAGGGAAGCTAGGGTTTTGGGAGTATACAAACTCTGTGTATCGAAAATTAGGGTTTTTAGACTGAGTTTGCAGGCCTCCTTCATGCTGGAAGAGGCTCTGTATTTATAGAGGTCGGACAGACCTGGTGCCTGTTGTAGTGGCGCCAGGGCAAAATTCCTCTTGGCGCCACTGTGAGTGGCACCAGACCATTTTTTTGGCTTGGCCCCACTAGTAGTGGTGCCA
Source organism: Euryodendron excelsum (assembly GCA_033060915.1). Taxonomy (NCBI): domain Eukaryota; kingdom Viridiplantae; phylum Streptophyta; class Magnoliopsida; order Ericales; family Pentaphylacaceae; genus Euryodendron; species Euryodendron excelsum. The sequence continues at coordinate 37,415,417 of CM065387.1, read as the reverse complement.
GCAATTTAGGAAAGTTTGTAAGTCAGCAAGCAACATATCTTTGACTAGATTTGGGCGCTTGTACTAGTGACTACCATGCAATTTTTAGCCTAGCTTCACTAGGAGTGACTCCGGAAAGTCCGGGAATGATTTGAAGAGGTCGGGAATGACCCGGAAGGCCAAAAAAGAGAAGGAACACCTTGAATAGTGTCTCGAAGGTATTTAACTTGAAAAGTAAGGATAGGATGTGTCGGAAGGGTTGACCGGACCTTTAGGGGCAAAACTGTCAATTAGATTGGGAAGTTGTTGGGATGGACTCGGACTGTCCCAGAAGAAAACTTGAGATTTAGGAACATTATTCAGAATGTTCCCAAAGGTTGCCAGTTTAATACCCAGAGCTGGTGTGGTCGGAAAAGGCGACCGGTTCTCTAGGGGCAAAACGGTCATTTTGTACCAGGTTTGCCGGAATTTACTCAGAATGATCCGGGAAGGTAGATGAAGGTTGAGAATACTATAAGAAGCAATATCGAGAGGTTACTGGTTTGATACCCAAAGCCGGTGTGGTTCCCGGGGTATTCGAATGCCTAGAGACAAAAGGGTCATCTTGACCGAAAAGTCTCGGAATTGGCCCAAAACTGACTAGAAGGCACTTAATCATACCGGATTGCTTTTAAGACAATCTTGGAAGGTTAGACTTACCATTCTGAAGACTCATGGTGTGTTCTCGAGAAACGTGTTAGAAAAGGCCCAAGGGGCAGTTTGGTCATTTTTCACCGAAGTGGGCTAGCAAGCACTGGTGTTGACCTGAGTTTTGAGTGTTTCCGCCACTCTGACGACGGTCGTGTGATACAGGAGTTTGTTTGCTATTCCTTATATCGACGTGTTTGCGAGTATTTCCGTTACTTTGATGGTTGTGATGTTTGCGAGTATTTCCGCTACTCTGACGGTTCGCGATCATTCCCGAGACTGCCTAATCTCGAGAAGCTGCTAAAGGAACTTAGCGCCTAAGAAGTCAACTTTCTTGGAAGGCGTGCCTAAACGGACATTTCTGCATTGGCGGGCTAGCAGGCGCCAATGGTGGACCGTTCTACCATCTAGGGGACTTGGGGTCTCGTCCCGGTCGACAGGTTTAAGGGACTTACCGTTTCGAAGAGATTTTTTTTGAAAAATGCACTAAACCATCTTGAGGAATAAACATTCTCGAGAGAGGGATTAGAATTGGAAAGAGGTCTTATCATCTTTGGAAAAACGCGCCTGATTGGAGTTGATTTACCGTCTCAAGGAATCAACTGTCTCGAGAGAGGGATTGGAATTGGAAAGGGGCCTTATCGTCTTCGAAAAGAGGTGCCTGATTTGGAACTGGAAAGGGGACTTACTATCTTCGAAAAGACGTGCCTGATTGGAGTAAATTTTTCGTCTCGAGGAATAAACTGTCTCAAGACAGGGAATGGAATTGGAAAGGACAATGCCCGTAAGGGCATTTTGGTCACTTTGCCTCTATTTGGGCCTGGTGAACCCACGAGGCAGTGGACAGACGAGATTTAGACTTAGAGAGTTGGTTTCGATTGGAATATATCCATATTGACTTGAGAACAAGTCTGGACGGAGCGTAGACTGCCTAGCGGTAAAAAATGGGGTGCTTATATTTGTTAGTGTTACTCCAGACTTTTTAGGGACCACTTGGATAGGGCTCACCCACCTAGAGTCTGTTATTGGGTAAATAATACTCGCATTGAGAAGTTTCAAGACTTCTCCTTGAACTAATTCTTTCATATTAAGGTTCAATCGCCTTTGTATTTGACGAACAGGTTTAACCACTTCCTCTAAATATATGTGATGTAAGCAAACTAATGGGCTAATACCATGTAAATCAACTACTGACCACCCTATGGCTTTGCTGTGCTTTAAGAGTGTAAGCACCCCATTTTTGACCGCTCGGCAGTCTACACTCCGTCCAGACTTGTTTTCAAGTCATTTTGGGCATATTCCTATTGAATCCAATTCCCTAGGTCTAAATTCCACCTTTCCATCGCTTCGCGGGCCTGTCAGGCCCAAATAGAGGCAAAATGACCAAAATGCCCTTAGGGGCATTGTCCTTTCTTATTTCAATTCCAATCCCTCTCTCGAGACAGTTTATTCCTTGAGACGGTCCGAGTAGCAAAACTACTCACAAAATCGTCGGAGTGGCGGAAACACTCACAAAACCGTCGGAGTGGCGGAAACACTCACAAAACCGTTAGGGTGACGGAAACACTCACACAACCGTTAGAATGGCGGAAACACTCAAAACCCAGACACGTCTCTTCGGAGACGGTAGGACCCCTTTCCAATCCCTCTCTCGAGACAGTTTATTCCTCGAGACGGTTCCAATCTAGGCACGTCTCTTCGGAGTCGGTAAGACCCCTTTCCAATCCATCTCTCGAGACAGTTTATTCCTCGAGACGGTCTGAGTAGCAAAATTACTCACAGAACCGTTAGAGTAGCGGAAATACTCACAGAACCGTTAGAGTAGCGGAAGTAGTCACAGAACCGTTAGAGTAGCGGAAATACTCACAGAACCGTTAAAGTAGCGAAAGTACTCACAAAGTCGTTAGAGTAGCGGAAATACTCAACCGTTAGAGTAGCGGAAATACTCACAGAGCTGTTAGAGTAGCGGAAATACTCACAGAACCGTTAGAGTAGCAGAAATACTCACAGACCCGTTAGAGTAGCGGAAATACTCACAGAACCGTTAGAGTAGCAAAAGTACTCACAGAGCCGTTAGAATAGCGAAAATACTCAACCGTTAGAGTAGCGGAAATACTCACAGAGCCGTTATACTCACAGAACCGTTAGAGTAGCGAAAATACTCACAGAACCGTTAGAGTAGCGGAAATACTCACAGACCCGTTAGAGTAGCGGAAATACTCACAGAACCGTTAGAGTAGCGGAAATACTCACAGACCCGTTAGAGTAGCGGAAATACTCACAAATCATCAATCTCGTCCAAGTAGCGAAAATACTCACACCGTTAGAGTGGCGGAAACACTCAAAACCTAGGTCAATACCCATGTTTGTTAGCTCACTTCGGTGAAAAATGACCAGACTACTCTTAGGACCTTTTTCGAGACTTTTCGGTCAAGATCACCATTTTGCCCCTAGGCATCCGAACGCCCCGGGAACCACACCGGCTTTGGGTATCAAACCGGTAATGTCCTGAGAATACTTTTTATAGTGTTCTCGACCTTCCTCTACATTTCCGGACCATTCCGAGTCAGTTCCGGCAAACCAGGTACAAAACGACCGTTTTGCCCCTAGAGGGCCGGTCTCCTTCCTCGACCACACCGGCTCTGGGTATCAAACCGGTAATGTCCCGAGAATACTTTTTATAGTGTTCTCGACCTTCCTTTACCTTTCTGGACCATTCCGAGTCAGTTCCGGCAAACTCGGTACAAAATGACCGTATTGCCCCTGGTGGGCCGATCTCCATTTCCGACCACGCCGGCCCTGGGAATCAAATCGGCAACCTCTGGGAACATTCTAAATAATGTTTCTAGATCCCAAGTCTTTTTTCGGGACAATCTGGGTTCGCCACGACAGTTTCCTAGTCCGATTGACCGTTTTGCCCCTAAAGGCCCGGTCAACCTTTCCGACTCACCTTATCTTCATTTTTCAAGTTAAATACCTCTAGGACACTATTTTGAGTGTTCCTGCTCCTTTCCGGCCTTCCGGGTCACTCCCGGCTCCTTCAAATCATTCCCGGACTTTCCGGAGTCACTCCTAGTGAAGCTAGGCTAAAGTTTACATGGTAGTCACTAGTACAGGCACCCAAATCTAGTCAAAGATACGTTGCTTGCCGACCTTAATTGTTTCCAAATGGCTGGCGCCACTAGCAGTGGCGCCAAGCCAAAAAATGGCCTGGCGCCACTCCTAGTGGCGCCAGTATAAATTTTGCCCTGGCGCCACTACAACAGGCGCTAGGCTTCTCCAACTTCTATAAATACAGAGCCTCGATCAACGTGAAAGGGGTCTGCAAACTTAACCTAAAAATCACACAATTCGATACACAGAGCTCGAGCACCTCCAAAAACCCTAGCCTCCCTAGGTTTTCCAAACCCTAGCCACTATACACAAACCCTTGCCTCCAATACACTCATACACACCCCTATACACTCATACACTAGCCTTCAATCACTCTCTCAAGACTTGAAGAGCAGCCATCCAAAGTTTGAAGACAACCCTTGAAGACTGAAGGGTGAAGATCAAGACCGAAGACCAAAGACCGAAGACCGAAGACTGCACGGCGCGCAAAATAAACAAGAAACAAGGTAGGCTCCCTATTTAATTTTCTGCACTTTCTCCCTCTCTCTTCTCTCTCCAACCCACTTGGGTTTTCTCTATTTTAATCCCCCATCTCTTTCCCCCCCCTTTCTTTGCATGCTTGAAATAAGGGGATTCCCGGTCCATGTGTAGGATTGGACTATGGGAGAGTCACCGTGTCGGGGGCTTTCTTCTAGTCTAACCAAAGACCACGTGGCTCCGGCCCCCTTGATTATGTGGTGAAGCCTTAACCTTGTATGTTCACGACCCCAAATTGCATTGTGCATATCATAGTCTTGCATCTTCCAAAATTCATTTTCAAAAAGTTGTTTTCAAAAATCGTTTTCAAACATGTTTTCAAAATTGCATCAAAAGCTCTTTTTCAAAAACATGTTTTCAAAATCACAATCCTAGGGTGATTCTAGCCTTTCCATGGCTAGGGTTGCATTAGGAAAGTGTTACATTAAAAGTGACATTTTGGTCTATATTTTCAAATCTTGTTGTTTTCAATACCACTTTCTTAAAGTGGTTCTAGTCCTCTTATGGCTAGAATTGTTTTAGGAAAGTGAGATGTTTTTTACACCTTCTAAACTCTCTCTTTTCAAAAATCTCCTCCTAAAAATTTCTTTTTCAACATACTTTCCTAAAACTCCCCTCTTCAAAATTGATTTCAAAAACTCCCTTTCAAAATCTCTTTTTCAAAACTCTCTTTTTCAACTCCTTTCCAAAACTTTTTTTCCTCAAAATTCACTTTCTAAAAACACTCCCTAAAAATCTTTCTAAAAACTCTCCTCCTGGAATCTTCCTTCTAGAAATTCCTCTATAGGATTTTCTTTCTAAACTCTACGTTTCCAAAAACATGCTTTCCAAAAAACTCCTCCCTAGGATTCCCTTCTAGAAAACCTTCGTTTCCAAAAACGCGTTTTCCAAAGATAACTCTTTCTTTAGAGCCCAAACCAAACCCTAGAACCCACAATTAGGAAACCCTAGTTTTCTTTCCAAAAACATGATTTTCAAACTTTGCCCCAAACCTAGGTTTCCAAAATCTTTTGTTTTCTATATCAAAACTATACATGTTTTCAAAACCTCTTTTCTACGTCAAAACAATAATTTTCCAAACCTAGGGTTTCTAGAATCCCCCTTTTCAAATCCTTGTCAAATCCTATCTTCCCTTTAGGAAACCAAATCAAATCTCCCCGTTTAGGAAACTAGATCCTATCCTCCGTTTTTGGAAACAAAATCAAACCTTTCTCTTTTAGAAACCAAATCCAATCCCTCCTAATCCCAAACCTTTCCTAATTCAATACCTTCCTAAACCATAAGTTTCCTAAACCTAAACTTCAAATCTTTCCTTAAGTTTCAAAATCCAAATCTTTCCTAAATTCGAATCCTTCCTAAACTTTCACTTTCCTAAATCTTAAGTTTCCAAAACTTGAACATAAAAATCTTTCCTAAACTTTAAAACTCAACTTTTAAATCTTTCTTAGTTCAACCCTTTCCTAATTCTACCCCTTTTTCAAAATCTTTTTCAAATCTAAGTTTTCAAACCTTTCCTAAACTCAAGCTTTTCCTAATTTCAAGATTTTCTAAAACTCTAAAACTTTCTAAATCCTAAACTTTCTAAATTTCAAATCTTTCTAAAATTCTAAGCTTCCAAATTTAAAACATTCTAAATTTAAAACCTTCTTAAGTTAAATCTTTCTAAACCTAAAAACTTTCTAAATTCTAAACTTTCCAAAACTTCAAAATCTTTTCAAATCTAGAACTTTTCTAAATTCAAAACTTTCTAAATTCAAGACTTTCTTAAGTTGAAATTTCCTTTTTTTCAAACATTTCCTAAATTGAAAACTTTCCTTTCTCAAACCTTTCCCAAAACGAAACTTTTCTTATTTTCAAAACTTCCTTGTTTTCAAAGCTTTCCAAATTCAAAACTTTCCTTTTTCAAAACATTTCTAAAATCAAAACTTTCCGATTTTCAAAACATTCCTAATTTGGGAACTTTCCTAATCTGAAAACCTTTCCTTTTTCGAAAACTTTCCTAAACCTAAAACTTTCCGAAAACGAAACCTTCCTAAAACGGACCTTTCCTAATTCGAATATTTTCTAAAATCCAATCTTTCTAAATCTTCCAAATCCAACATTCCAATCCAATCTTTCTTAATCTCAAGTCTTCCCTAGGTCTCCTATCTTTCCTAAGTCTAGGTTTCCTAAACTTCCATCTTTCCAAAACCAAGTCTTTCCAAAATCAATCTCCTCAAATCAAAGTCCAATCTTTTCAATTTCAATTTCCAATCTCCTCTTCTAATTTCAAATCAAATCCAATTTTCAATTCAATTTCTTTTTTCCAATTCAATCTCTTCCTTTCAAATCAACCCTTCTCTTTTCAATCAGACTCCGGTCCGAACTACGACTGACATGATTCCCCCAAAGGGATACGTAGGCAACCTTCATAGGTGCGGTCACAATACTTTTCAAACTTTCAATTCCACCCTCATGGGTGCAGTTTCCAAAATCTTTTCAAATCACAAATTCCAATCTATTTTCAAAATTCCAAAATTTCTATTTTCAAACTTCTACTTTCAATTTTCAAACTTTTCAATTTTAATTCTATTTCTTCAAATCTATTTTCAAATGAAATCAATTTCTTTTCAAATCAATTTCTATTTTCCAATTCTCTCATCTTGCACTTGCCTATCATGCATCATATTTTTCAAACATTGTTTTGCTAAAGTGAATAGGATTGACCATTTGTTAATTCAAGACTCTCATAGGTGAATCTAGGATAGATAGACATGTAGGTACCGAAAGGGCGGGGTAGGGTGATAGCTTAGTGCGTCTTCCCTACACGTAACCAACCTCCGAACCTAGATCACTGATTTCAAAGACCAAAATGAGTTATTTTTCAAAAAAGGGCTAAATGTTTTCCAAAGGTTGCCAAACAACCTGTTTTCTTAAAATCCCTCTCTTGAGGAGATGTTTTCAAAATTGTTTTTCAAAAACCCTAAGTGTAGTCCTCGGATTATTCTTAGTTTTTTTTTTTGGTGACCTAACTCACCTTAATCAAGTTAGGTGGCGACTCTGAATCTTTTTCAAAAAGCCCTTTATTCAAACCTGTTTTCAATTCAAATCTAGTCGCACTCATTCTTTTAGGAGGGTGAGTTCTAACGAGAGAGTACAACATTTTTCCCGCTTGGGTGAGTATTCCTCGAGTGCGAAAAATCTGGGTGCGATAGCTAGCGACTCCACTGGGGACACTTTGAGGGTTAGGCCATAGCGGTGTCTCTTTACCCTTCACCCATGTAGAGTCTTCAATTAACTTGGTTCAATCCTATTCACTTTAAATTTTCAAAATTGTTTTTTAAAAAAAAAAAAACATGCATTTATTCATATTATCTTGTATTATGTTTGTCATCCACATACTGACACTTGCATCTTTGTTTTGCAGGTGTGCTTTATGTTTAAATTTTATTAACTGTTTTGCATGAATGTGATGTACAGGATGAATGGGAGTTGTTGGGCTCTTTCCTCCACTTTTAAAAATCACACACACACACTGCATGTGCACTAGCATTCTGCATTCTTGCATACCCTGATATGTCCTTTCTAGTTAGAAAGGGGGAACGGTATATTGGTTGTGGGCAAGATGCTGTGTCAGTTTCTTCGCCTACAGCCTCTTGATGGTTCCCCCGCTTGGATCACCAACCGATCATGACACCACCTCGGGGAGTGGGCCTAGGTTTGAAGATCCGGGGACCGAGCCTTTTTAGGACGCATTAGTCAACCCTCAACCTCATACTCATATAGACACCATGCATAGCCGAACCTCTGCCGGATTTAGGACACGAGCACCGTTTTCAAAATCACGGAGGAAAGGGTGACTGCTTTTACTTTCATCTATTCCTGTTGTTATCATGCTTGTATTTATACTGTTATAATGCATGTCTAACTGTTCATGCATGCTTGTTTACTTCAATTGTACTTTCTCTCCTTATACTTTTTGCATATTCATGTTTATACATTCAATATTCCATGCCAAGACAAGAGTTCCAAGTAAATCAAGTCACTGCATTCTCATGCATATGGTCAACTCATTGAGAGTGACACCAACATCACTCTCCCTTGCATTAAACCTAACTAAACCCTAAGGGTTCCCACGTAACCCTAAGGACTCATTGCATGCATCTCGATTCATCCCATAAGAGGGGCCCCAATCCCTCTATGCTCACGAAGATAGGGTTGCCAAGAAGACAATGGGCAATCAATCAACAAGGTCTCTCAGCGACCTCCTTGACATCAAATCCAAGGAAGGCGAATCCGAAGACTCAAGAGTAGTTTAGGGTTTCCCTTTGTAAAAGTAGATAGGTGGAAGTCCAAAGGAAAATGTTCCCCCTCCCCCTATTAAAATGTATTTCAATGTAAAGTTCAATGTACTTTTTTATTTTTGTGAATGAATGGATAAATGATTGTATGAATGGATGAAGGTTCCCACTCAATAGTAGGGTACCTGCATACAGGGGCAAACCCCCTATCTCCAAAAGTGAGCCAATACATCATGTTTAGTCCCCCTCTTAAGCAGGGGCACCCCTAGGACATTCATTGCATAAAAAAAAATTTTCAGATCAAGGCACTAACTTCTCTTTTGTTTTTGTCTTCTATCCTCCCCCTCCTCATTTCCAAGTACCAAGAGAACCAAAGACAGAAGCAAGACAAGAAGGGGGGTTTTTCTAAACCATTCATTTGTTGTTATCATACTGCTCACATGTTCACTTTTAATATGCTCATACACCCATATCCATTCCAAGACAAGAGTTCCAAGAAACTCAAGTCATTTCATTTTCATGCATTTAATCAACCGTAGAGAGAAAGGAGCAATCTAATCTCATGTTAATCAAACCTACCAAAACTCCTAAGGGTTCTTAAACCCTAAGGATTCATGGCATGCATAGAACCATATCTCGAGAGAGGCCCAAATCTCTCTCAGTCCATGGAGGTGGGATTGCCCAAATAAAGAAAAATCAACCGGCCCACGCCGAAGAGGTATTGTATTGCATAATAGGGGCAAAACCCTGCCTCCAAAATGGACTTGTCATCATGCCTAGATTCTCTCAAAGAAGGGACCTCCATAGGACATGCATTGCATAAAACTTCCAACTTCACATATTGTATTTCTTTTTCTTTTTCTTTTTGTAGGTCAAAGAGCACGACTGAATTCATGGAATCCCTCTAGCACCTTATCAGATTCAAACTCATGGAAGGATAAACCTAGTTGTTAGAAAATACCAAACCTACATCAAAGAGCAAGAAGAACTGACCGTCCACCTACAAGACATAACCTCCACGACATGTCGCAACAATCACAATCCAAGCAGAGGAGGACTTCACTAGATGCGAAGTCTTGTCAAACCCGTGCATCGCGACAACACATCCTCTAACTTCCAAATGCATGACAAATATTGTGAACTCAACCTCCATTGATATGCCTGTTGAATGAAGCACCAAGAGATTGATGTAGTCCCAAAACCCTATTAAGGATTCTCACCAAAAGGCCCACAAAAAAAGGGAGGTTTCCACAAAATTTCTTTGTTTTCTTTTTCTCGCATATCTTCTTTAAATAAAAATTGCATGACATGTAATCATGTTTTAAAAAGGAAAATGGATAGTTTCTAGTTTATCCCCTTTGTCTCATACTCTTGCGGATAAATATTACTTTTAGGGATTCTTTTCCATTTTGTAAATGACTCGACTTGAAGGATGTGATAGCATGGGCAACCCACTCAAAGGGGGTTAAGACCCTTGAGAGATTGAGAGAGAGAGTGAGAGATAGGAGGAAGGCAATCTCAACAAAGAAGTGCGAATTTTATTGAAGATGCGACACTTGAGTGATATCCTGGCTAAGCGATGGGCAGCCGAGTACTCAAAATGATGAGGAGCCATTGTTCTATTTACCCTAAATAAACACTATCCTTTGCTCAACCAACTAGAGCCGTCAGTGATCTCTTTTCAGATATCCCCAAAAACCATCCCCCACATTGGGGTAAGCACAGAATAGTTGATTCAGTAGAATATGTAGGAGTTCACGGGCAAAAGCACACTATCTATAGGAACATTGTCTAAATTTTGTATAAAGGCTTTATGGACTAAGCAATTTAATTTGAAGTGATAAAAGGCCCTCATTTCTTCTACCATACACAAATAAATCCCTTTGTAAAGCCCACTTGAGCCGGTTACTTTCCTAAAAAAAAACCAAGTAGATGATCATCGCCCACACTGGGTTAAGGCAAAAGTCATAAGTAAGATGAGCAATGATGAAAGGGTTGAGTTCTAAGAAGATATAATGAGCAATGATGAAAAAGGGTGATTTTCAAGAAGATATAATGAGCAATGATGAAAGGGTTGATTTCCAAGAAGATATAATGAACAATGATGAAAATGGTGATCTTCAAGAAGTTATGGCATCAAAGGCGTCTCTAAAGAAGATATTATGTTCGTGGAGATCTTCAAAAGAAGATACGGTCATCCCGAAATATAAATGAAAAAGTTGGCATCTCCAAAAGTCGACTTAGCAACAAATTTCTTGATGAAAAAATGATCTTAAATTAGAAGGCAGAAAGCGATCCAGGAGAATAACAAGAGTATGAAGGAAAGAAGAAAGCAGTGAATGGACGTTAAGTTGCCAAAGGTGATCATTGGTCTTTTAAAACCCCACAAGTCATAATGTTTGAACCTTTCTACCCTTTTCATTCATAAACCCCTTAACCTAGCCTACGTTACAGTCCAAATTAAAGTCCTCTCTGATCAAAGAAAATTGCTTAGTCCAAATAAGCTTTAACAATACCAAGACAACTAGGGTGAGATAGGAGAGCTGGAAGGAAATGCAAGGGGCAATTTCATGCTTCAAGGTGTGCTTAGATGGTTTCGGTTTAAACAACCCACTAAAAGAAGATCTTTGAGCCTAAATATCCCTTTATTCCTTATAACCTCTAAACCCAGCCTACATTACGGTCCTAAAAGAAGTTTTCTCAGATTGAGGGCTTAGCTGTTTATCACTCTGCAAAGGGCATTGGAGTTGTCGCTCGAGCTATGGTGGCATTTCGGAGACCCGAGAGAGAAACCCAAGTGAGCTCAGAAACACCCCAAATAGTAACCCTATAGAAAGTAGGGATAGGATAGCAAACCAAAAGGTCAAGATCCCTGGAGAATGGAGCAAATGCTATCACACCCCGATGAGAATGGGACAAAACTAAATGGGGCAGAATCTTGGAAAGAAACAAAATCCTGAGAGTATGGGCCCAAGGGGCAATCCTGGGGTTTTCTTTGTAAATAGTTTATATACAAGTAATACTGATGCATCCATGACATATATAACCTGTAAATCCATTTAGAATCTTGCGAAGTTTGTATCTATTCATGCATTCAACTGCATTCCTGTATGAACCTGTTCATTTGTAAGAAAGTAGGTCATGCATTTAAATTCAATTTTTACATAAATCTGTGCATTTATCACAAAAAATGAGGGACATTGCATTTAATTCTATTCCTGTATGTGTGTTGTCCAAAAATATAACATGCATTCATTTTCACTTCTATGTGAACCTGTGCATTCATAAAAAAAAAGTAGGATATGCTTTCGATTCAATTCTTATATGAACACATACATTCATAAAGAATAGATCATGCATTTAGTCCCCTGGGCAATCATCATAATAAATGATGACACCCTTTACCGAGGCATTTTTAAACTATTTTTGTACAAAAACTCACTCTTCGTCTTTCTGTCTCTCTCAAATAGGAAACAATGAACAAGGCAAAACATAAAAAGGAGCTAAAACCACCCTCAGATATCTCCAGTACCGGCTCATACCTAAGCTCAGATTTCCATGACCAACAAGAAACAAAGAATGGGGCAATGACCCACCCTCGACCTCCCTAATCAAACGACTTTGAAAGAGGGGTACTAAATGAGTGTCCGATCACCCAAAGCTGGAATAATGAAGCACATCCCCAACAATGAGCATCGCCCCCTGCCAAAGTCTAGTAAGGCTCATGAAGGTCTGTCCCACAATCATAGGGGCATATGAGTGTCCTTCCCGAATCCTGGCGAGCAATGCACGCAATCAACGGCCGACCAAGTCACCCTTTCGTGGAGACAGCAACAAGTTCAAGAGAAACAGAGCTAGGGCTATCATGGAGGAATGGACCAATCTTGAGAAGTATGTCAATCCCCTGAACGAGCTCTCCTATGCGTCGCAAATTCAGAATATGAGAACAAGAGCTTCATTGGGACATAAGAAAACTAGGGGCAGGAGATCAGAAGAAAAGGCCGCACAACGGAACCCAACCTGAGAAGACACAATCGCAAAGCAGCTATTAGGAAAAGTAGGTCCCACAATGTCAGCTGAACCATCCCGAAGACCTAGGAGGAAGCCATACTCATGGGGAGTAGGGGCAGGCTCACATTCCCCAAAATGGGAGAAAGACAGGGCAGATGGGAACCACTGTCAGAAAGCAAGCTACACCAATAGGAGAGAAGCCATGCAACCAAAGGACCAGCAAAAATGTCTTGCTCATATGAAGGATGCCCGTCATACCAAACCCGTAGTCAGCTCAAAATAGCGTCGGCCATCCGAAAAGTCAAAAGTGGAAAACCTCGATGTCCATCTCATCCTCGAGGGTTGGCTCAACTAGAGGGAAGGGGTCGACTGGAGGCCTACTCCCCCCTCCCACCCTGGCTAGGAGGTGCTCGATTGGCAGAGTGCTGACTACCCCTAGAGCGGCTGGAGCTGCCGACAAGAATCTATTCAGGCCATCTTCCCAAAGCAGTGACTCTTCTTAGAACCCTCATCGCCTGCGCCCGCCATCCTGAAAGGTAAGTCAAGGTAAGAGGTATTAGAATTTGATATATGCAGTTTAAAAGATAAAGAAATAAAAGCAAGAAAAAAAATTAATAATGATAATAACCAAAGATAAATATAAATGAAAATGAATGACATAACTTTCATATAAATTCTACTCAAACTAATTTAAAGGGTTTCTTAAACTTTTTATTCAAAGTTTCTTTTCTAAATCAACTCTCAAAGGTTCCTTAAAAATTTCTCAAAAAGTTTCTTAACCTCTTCCCTTCAAAAGTTTTTTTTCAAAAATCAGTTTCCAAGGGTTTCCTATTATTGTCCTCCAAAAGTTTTCAAAAAATTCATTCTTCTAAAAGTTCCTTTCCAAAAATCAGTTTTCAAAAGGTTTTCTGATTCTCTTTCCCAAAAGTTCATCTTCAAAATCAATTCTTAAAATCAAATTCTACTTCAAAAATCAAGGTCAAAATTCATTTTCAAAATCAGATCTCAAATTTTTTCAATCCATCTCCAAGTTTTTCTGATTCAGTTCTTCAAGAAAATCCCTTTTCCAAATCCATGGCTCCCCAAACTTTTCTTTCAAAAGAGTCTTAAACAAAATAAATCCTTAAAAATTCTCAAGGTTTCACTAAAAATTCTTCCTTCCAAAATTTTTATCAAGTTCTGAAGTTTTCTATCCTAAATCCTTGTCCATCTCAAAAATCTTCAAATCCAAAAGAGTTCTTAAATTCTTACCTCCAAAATGTCTCCTAAAATGCTATTTTCCAAAATCTTTCTAAGTTTTCTGTCCAATAAGATTTCAAAACTCAAGTCTTAGGTCAAAATGAATTCCCTCCAAATTCTGGGCAGTTTTGCCCTTTTTCCAGCCAACACTCATTTTCGAAGGCCTTTTGGGCCCATTATCCGTTTTCGACCCTCGTTGTCGGAAGATTTCCAGTGTCCGTCCCTCCGACTGCCTCACGGTCAACATGGGACTCTTACTCTTATCGTTTTTTGTCTTTGACAAGCAAAGACAGAGAAAGAGGGGCAGCTGTAAGCACCCCATTTTTGATCGCTCGGTAGTCTACACTCCGTCCAGACTTGTTTTCAAGTCATTTTGGGCATATTCCTATTGAATCCAATTCCCTAGGTCTAAATTCCACCTTTCCATCACTTCGCGGGCCTGTCAGGCCCAAATAGAGGCAAAATGACCAAAACGCCCTTAGGGGCATTGTCTTTTCTTATTTCAATTCCAGTCCCTCTCTCGAGATAGTTTATTCCTCGAGACGGTCCGAGTAGCAAAACTACTCACAAAACCGTTGGAGTGGCGGAAACACTCACAAAACCATCAGAGTGGCGGAAACACTCACAAAACCGTCGGAGTGGCGGAAACACTCACAAAACCATTAGGGTGGCGGAAACACTCACACAATCGTCAGAGTGGCGGAAACACTCAAAACCCAGGCACATCTCTTCGGAGACGGTTGGACCCCTTTCAAATCCCTCTCTCGAGACAATTTATTCCATGAGACGGTTCCAATCCAGGCACGTCTCTTCGGAGTCAGTAAGACCCCTTTCCAATCCCTCTCTCGAGACAGTTTATTCCTCGAGACGGTTCGAGTAGCAAAATTATTCACACAACCGTTAGAGTAGCCGAAATACTCACAGAACCATTAGAGTAGCGGAAGTACTCACAGAACCGTTAGAGTAGCGAAAATACTCACAGAACCGTTAGACTAGCGGAAGTACTCACAGAGCCGTTAGAGTAGCGGAAATACTCAACCGTTAGCGTAGCGGAAATACTCACAGAGCCGTTAGAGTAGTGGAAATACTCACAGAACCGTTAGAGTAGCGAAAATACTCACAGACCCGTTAGAGTAGCGGAAATACTCACAGAACCGTTAGAGTAACGGAAGTACTCACACAGCCGTTAGAGTAGCAGAAATACTCAACCGTTAGAGTAGCAGAAATACTCACAGAGCCGTTAGAGTAGCGGAAATACTCATAGAACCGTTAGAGTAGCGGAAATACTCACAGAACCGTTAGAGTAGCGGAAATACTCACAGACCCGTTAGCGTAGCGGAAATACTCACAGAACCGTTAGAGTAGCGGAAATACTCACAGACCCGTTAGAGTAGCGGAAATACTCACAGACCCGTTAGAGTAGCGGAAATACTCAACCCCGTCCGAGTAACGGAAATACTCACAAATCATCAACCCCGTCCGAGTAGCGGAAATACTCACACCGTTAGAGTGGCGGAAACACTCAAAACCTAGGTCAATACCCATGTTTGTTAGCTCACTTCGGTGAAAAATAACCAGACTACTCTTAGGACCTTTTTCGAGACTTTTCGGTCAAGATGACCATTTTGCTCCTAGGCATCCGAACGCCCCGGGAACCATATCGGCTCTGGGTATCAAACCGGTAATGTCCCGAGAATACTTTTTATAGTGTTCTCGACCTTCCTTTACCTTTCCGGACCATTCCGAGTCAGTTCTGGCAAACCCAGTACAAAATGACCGTTTTGCCCCTAGAGGGCCGGTCTCCTTCCTCGACCACACCGGCTCTGGGTATCAAACCGGTAATGTCCCGAGAATACTTTTTATAGTGTTCTCGACCTTCCTTTACCTTTCCGGACCATTCCGAGTCAGTTCCGGCAAACCCGGTACAAAATGACCGTTTTGCCCCTGGTGGGCCGGTCTCCATTTCCGCCCACGCCGGCCCTGGGAATCAAACCGGCAACCTCTGGGAACATTCTAAATAATGTTTCCAGATCCCAAGTCTTTTTCCGGGACAATCCGGGTTTGCCCCGGCAGTTTCCTAGTCCGATTGACCGTTTTGCCCCTAAAGGCCCGGTCAACCTTTCCGACTCACCTTATCTTAATTTTTCAAGTTAAATACCTCCAGGACACAATTTTGAGTGTTCCTGCTCCTTTCCGGCCTTCCGGGTCACTCCCGGCTCCTTCAAATCATTCCCGAACTTTCCGGAGTCACTCCTAGTGAAGCCAGGCTAAAGTTTACATGGTAGTCACTAGTACAGGCGCCCAAATCTAGTCAAAGATACGTTGCTTGCCGACCTTAATTGTTTCCTAAATGGCTGGCGCCACTAGCAGTGGCGCCAAGCCAAAAAATGGCCTGGCGCCACTCCTAGTGGCGCCATTATAAATTTTGCCCTGGCGCCACTGCAACAGGCGCCAGGCTTGTCCAACTTCTATAAATACAGAGCCTCGATCAACGTGAAAGGGGTCTGCAAACTTAACCTAAAAATCACACAATTCGATACACAGAGCTCGAGCACCTCCAAAAACCCTAGCCTCCCTAGGTTTTCCAAACCCTAGCCACTATACACAAACCCTAGCCTCCTATACACTCATACACTAGCCTTCAACCACTCTCTTAAGACTTGAAGAGTAGCCATCCAAAACTTGAAGACAACCCTCGAAGACTGAAGGGTGAAGATCAAGACCGAAGACTGAAGACTGCACGGCGCGCAAAATAAACAAGAAACAAGGTAGGCTCCCTATTTAATTTTCTGCACTTTCTCCCTCTCTCTTCTCTCTCCAACCCACTTGGGTTTTCTCTATTTTAATCCCCCATCTCTTTCCCCCCCTTTCTTTGCATGCTTGAAATAAGGGGATTCCCGGTCCATGTGTAGGATTGGACTATGGGAGAGTCACCGTGTCGGGGGCTTTCTTCTAGTCTAACCAAAGACCACGTGGCTCCGGCCCCCTTGATTATGTGGTGAAGCCTTAACCTTGTATGTTCACGACCCCAAATTGCATTGTGCATATCATAGTCTTGCATCTTCCAAAATTCATTTTCAAAAAGTTGTTTTCAAAAATCGTTTTCAAACATATTTTCAAAATTGCATCAAAAGCTCTTTTTCAAAAACATGTTTTCAAAATCACAATCCTAGGGTGATTCTAGCCTTTCCATGGCTAGGGTTGCTTTAGGAAAGTGTTACATTAAAAGTGACCTTTTGGTCTATATTTTCAAATCTTGTTGTTTTCAATACCACATTCTTAAAGTGGTTCTAGTCCTCTTATGGCTAGAATTGTTTTAGAAAAGTGAGATGTTTTTTACACCTTCTAAACTCTCTCTTTTCAAAAATCTCCTCCTAAAAATTTCTTTTTCAACATACTTTCCTAAAACTCTCCTCTTCAAAATTGATTTCAAAAACTCCCTTTCAAAATCTCTTTTTCAAAACTCTCTTTTTCAACTCCTTTCCAAAACTTTTTTTCCTCAAAATTCACTTTCTAAAAACACTCCCTAAAAATCTTTCTAAAAACTCTCCTCCTGGAATCTTCCTTCTAGAAATTCCTCTATAGGATTTTCTTTCTAAACTCTACGTTTCCAAAAACATGCTTTCCAAAAAACTCCTCCCTAGGATTCCCTTTTAGAAAACCTTCGTTTCCAAAAACGCGTTTTCCAAAGAAAACACTTTCCTTAGAGCCCAAACCAAACCCTAGAACCCACAATTAGGAAACCCTAGTTTTCTTTCCAAAAACATGATTTTCAAACTTTACCCCAAACCTAGGTTTCCAAAATCTTTTGTTTTCTATATCAAAACTATAAATGTTTTCAAAACCTCTTTTCTACGTCAAAACAATAATTTTCCAAACCTAGGGTTTCTAGAATCCCCCTTTTCAAATCCTTGTCAAATCCTATCTTCCCTTTAGGAAACCAAATCAAATCTCCCCGTTTAGGAAACTAGATCCTATCATCCGTTTTTGGAAACAAAATCAAACCTTTCTCTTTTAGAAACCAAATCCAATCCCTCCTAATCCCAAACCTTTCCTAATTCAATACCTTCCTAAACCATAAGGTTCCTAAACCTAAACTTCAAATCTTTCGTTAAGTTTCAAAATCCAAATCTTTCCTAAATTTGAATCCTTCCTAAACTTTCACTTTCCTAAATCTTAAGTTTCCAAAACTTGAACATAAAAATCTTTCCTAAACTTTAAAACTCAACTTTTAAATCTTTCCTAGTTCAACCCTTTCCTAATTCTACCCTTTTTCAAAATCTTTTTCAAATCTAAGTTTTCAAACCTTTCCTAAACTCAAGCTTTTCCTAATTTCAAGATTTTCTAAAACTCTAAAACTTTCTAAATCCTAAACTTTCTAAATTTCAAATCTTTCTAAAATTCTAAGCTTCCAAATTCAAAACTTTCTAAATTTGAAACCTTCTTAAGTTAAATCTTTCTAAACCTAAAAACTTTCTAAATTCTAAACTTTCCAAAACTTCAAAATCTTTTCAAATCTAGAACTTTTCTAAATTCAAAACTTTCTAAATTCAAGACTTTCTTAAGTTGAAATTTCCTTTTTTTCAAACATTTCCTAAATTGAAAACTTTCCTTTCTCAAACCTTTCCCAAAACGAAACTTTTCTTATTTTCAAAACTTCCTTGTTTTCAAAGCTTTCCAAATTCAAAACTTCCCTTTTTCAAAACATTTCTAAAATCAAAACTTTCCGATTTTCAAAACATTCCTAATTTGGGAACTTTCCTAATCTGAAAACCTTTCCTTTTTCGAAAACTTTCCTAAACCTAAAACTTTCCGAAAACGAAACCTTCCTAAAACGGACCTTTCCTAATTCGAATATTTTCTAAAATCCAATCTTTCTAAATCTTCCAAATCCAACATTCCAATCCAATCTTTCTTAATCTCAAGTCTTCCCTAGGTCTCCTATCTTTCCTAAGTCTAGGTTTCCTAAACTTCCATCTTTCCAAAACCAAGTCTTTCCAAAATCAATCTCCTCAAATCAAAGTCCAATCTTTTCAATTTCAATTTCCAATCTCCTCTTCTAATCTCAAATCAAATCCAATTTTCAATTCAATTTCTTTTTTCCAATTCAATCTCTTCCTTTCAAATCAACCCTTCTCTTTTCAATCGGACTCCGGTCCGAACTACGGCTGACATGATTCCCCTAAAGGGATACGTAGGCAACCTTCATAGGTGCGGTCACAATACTTTTCAAACTTTCAATTCCACCCTCATGGGTGCGGTTTCCAAAATCTTTTCAAATCTCAAATTCCAATCTATTTTCAAAATTCCAAAATTTCTATTTTCAAACTTCTACTTTCAATTTTCAAACTTTTCAATTTCAATTCTATTTCTTCAAATCTATTTTCAAATGAAATCAATTTCTTTTCAAATCAATTTCTATTTTCCAATTCTCTCATCTTGCACTTGCCTATCATGCATCATATTTTTCAAACATTATTTTTCTAAAGTGAATAGGATCGACCATTTGTTAATTCAAGACTCTCATAGGTGAATCTAGGGTAGATTGACATGTAGGTACCGAAAGGGCGGGGTAGGGTGATAGCTTAGTGCGTCTTCCCTACACGTAACCAACCTCCGAACCTAGATCACTGATTTTAAAGACCAAAAGGAGTTATTTTTCAAAAAAGGGCTAAATGTTTTCCAAAGGTTGCCAAACAACCTATTTTCTTAAAAACCCTCTCTTGAGGAGATGTTTTCAAAATTGTTTTTCAAAAACCCTAAGTGTAGTCCTCGGATTATTCTTAGTTTTTTTTTTAGGTGACCTAACTCACCTTAATCAAGTTAGGTGGCGACTCCGAATATTTTTCAAAAAGCCCTTTATTCAAACCTGTTTTCAATTCAAATCTAGTCACACTCATTCTTTTAGGAGGGTGAGTTCTAAAGAGAGAGTACAGCATTTTTCCCGCTTGGGTGAGTATTCCTCGAGTGTGAAAAATCTGGGCGCGACAAAGAGCACCTTCTTCAATTGATCCTCTTAGCCTTTAGAAAGGCTAGAGGATATCACTACTGGGTAAGATTCACCATTGCCTAAAAATATATATTTAAGAGTAGATAGCAATGGCTTTCGCTCCAAAATAGGAGCTTCCACTTCTGATGGTTCAGGTTTACCAGTATTGAGCCCTAATAGCTCAACACATTGGGTCCAATTACTCATAAACATAGCAATAACTCACTCTGCTGCTTTCTCATTTATCATTGCTTCTTCTAAACACTCTATTCTGAATTAAGGCTCTCTCAAGTGGATCTATCAAGAATTCTCTATTAAAATGTTCTTGTACTAGAACATATATCATGCTAATCTCCTTGATGTCTTCACACTCTCCCGATTTATTACCCACATGGAAGATGTTCATATCTACCATCATGTTTGTGACTGATAAGTTCAACTCCCCACCCCTACAACGAATAATACCATTGGGTGTTGCTAGGAAGGGACGACCTAAAATGATAGAGATAGGATAATGATCATTTGAGTTCCCCACGATGTCTAACACTACAAAATCAATCGGGAAGTAGAATTTATCCATTTGGATAAGCACATCTTCCACCATACCCCTAGGAATCTTAATCAAACAATCAGCTAATTGAAGGGTGATTCTAGTAGGCTTCAACTCTCCTAACCCTAACTATTAATAAATAGAACAAGGTAGCAAGTTCACACTAGATCCTAGATCTAGCAAAGCATTATCAACCCTATGATCTTGAATTATGCATGGAATGGTTGGACTCCCCGGGTCCTTGTATTTTGGTGAAAGATTTACTTGTAAAACCTCTCTAGCTTCTTGGTTCAGAAAATAGGCTTCTCTCACAATGAGTCGTCTTTTAATAGTGCACAAGTCCTTTAAGAACTTTGTGTATAAAGGGTGTCGTGCCCCTGTTTTTGGGTGTCCAAGGTCCTTTCGACTCGGAGACCAAAAGCATGGAACTCTGTCACTAGAACTCGTCCTACTAGAAGGACAAGTGTGACTAGGTTTGAACTTGGAATTGGTTTGACTAAGGGCTTTTTAGAAAAATAGGAGTCGCCACCTAACTTGATTAAGATAAGTTAGGTCACCTAAAACTAAGTATTAATTCAAAGATTAAACTTAGGATTTTTAGAAAAGATTTTGAAAATTCCCTCAAGAGAGGGTTTTTAAGGAAATAACTTATTTGTCAACGTTTGGAAAGATTTAAGCCCTGTTTTAAAATAACTCCATTTTGGTCTTTCAAAAACAGAAGTCTATGGTTCGGGGGTTAGTTACGTACAGGGAAGATCCCCTAAGATCATCACCCTAACCCGCACTTTCGGTACCTAAATGTCTAATCACCCTTTTGTTCACTCACTAGAATAATCGGTTACCATTGTCCACTTAATGTCCACATTAGAATTTTGAAAAACGGGATTTTTACATTGCTTTTTGGATGAATGATGCTTGATGCAAGTATGGAAGGAGTTTGAAATATGGAAGTCTTTGAAGGAGTTTGAAATAGGAACTTTGAATTAATTGAAATTTGTTGAAAAGGGGATTGGAGTTGAAATAGAAGTTATGACCACACCATTTTAGGTTGCCTATATATCTCATTTGGCGAGAATCAGGTCATTTGTAGTTCGGGCAAGAGCCCGATGGAAAATAGGCGCATTTGGGCCTTTGGACAGTTTGAAGATATTTTGAGGTCTTTGGGAAAGTTGAAGACACATTGTGGTCTTGAAAGTTTTAACTTGAAATTGAATGATGGAGTGCTTTAAAAATGTTTTTAGATCAACTTAAGGGAGTTTTAAAAAATGCTTTGGAACGACTCAAGAGAATTTGAAAGTGTTTTTGAAGTCTTGTTTTGAAAACCTTGGAGGAATGACTTTGGAATGTTTTGATGAATTAGTTTTTGAAAGTGATTTTTGAAAGTGGCTAAAGATTTGGAATCCTAATATGGATAACCTTGGGGGTTGTTCTTGATATGTCACCTTCCTTTAGGGTCCTTAACCATAAGAGGGTTAGGGATACCTTAGATTTGTAATCTTTCGAAAACATATTTGGAAATATCTCAGAGTTGGTTTTTGAAATCTCAAGAGGATTGAAGGTTTTGGATAAATGAGTATAGTTTAAAAAGGTTTCATGAGTTGGAACCTTGAAACATACTAACCTATGTAGTGTTAGCCTATGGCTTAGGGTGACCTAAGGTTAAGTCAAACTAGGGTTAGCTAACTAGTGTAGGGTTAACCTAAGGTTAAGATGACTTAGAGTTAATTAACTAGATTTAAGTTAACCTAAGGTGAGTGAATTAGAGTCAAGTTAATCTAGAGTTGGTTAACTAAGGTCAAGTTAACCTAAGGTTGGGTAACTAGGGTCAAGTTAACCTATGGTTGGATAACTAGGGTCAAGTTAACCTAGGATTGGGTAACTAGCATCAAGTTAACCTATGGTTGGATAACTAGGGTCAAGTTAACCTAGGATTGGGTAACTAGGGTGAAGTTAACATATGGTTGGATTTAAAGATGATTTTAAAAGGTTGTTTGATACACTTTTTTGGAAATAGTTTTGAAAAACAAAACATGTTATGCAATGGACTTTGGTAGGCAATCTTTTTTTAAATCATTTCCATGAAAATTTTGACTCTAACCAAGAGTATGATTTGTATAGGTAATGCTTGAAAACCATTCCAAGGAAGGTTTCCTTATGACCATTATAACCATTATATTGACAAGAGTATAAGGGGTCAAAAAATCAACATGATGATGACAACCTTTTAAAGTACCATTTTTAATGCAAAGATGGAGAGGATGAATTTTTGAAAACCATTTTCGGAAAAAGATTTTGAAAGCCATTTTTTAAGGAGACCATTCCATCAAGAGAGGGTTCCTATGGCCAAATAAAAGGGAGACCACTCAAGAGAGGGTTCCATGGGGCCATTCCAACCCCTAAACTTAAAAGAATGGAAACCTTAAAAATTGGAGAGCTAGAAAATAATTCTTATGCAAGTTAAAATGCCATGATGCCAAAATGCGAGTTACGGGGTTAGTAAGGAATTATCTAAGACACGATTTTCTAATGCATCCTCCTAAACTTCAAGGGGCCAACTTTTGGAATCATTTTTTAAAGAAATATAGAGCTTGGAAATGGCATGGAAATAAGAGTAATGTAATCATTGTAGAATATGGTGACAAGCATGCAAATGAAGCCAAGCACACAAGACATGATCAAAATAGTAATATGCAAGGGGTCATGAATACATACAAGGCTTTTAGGCTACACCATATAAACAAGGGGCTCCTAGGCCATACCATCTTAAAGTAGGCTAGTGAAAGATCCTCCTACATAGTGGCTCTCACTTGCTTTCCTCTAGGCATGAACTAAGAGCCCTCTTAGCTCAAGCATGCAAGAATGAGGGGTTGAAGATGGGGATTAAAATAGAGAATAGCCTAAGTAGGCTATGAGGGAGAAGAGAAGAGTGGGGGAAGACAAAAATGTAAAAGGGATACCACCTTTTGCCTTCAACACACTTGTAGTCTTCAATGGATGTCTTCATTGGAACTTGAATGACTTCAAGAAGGCTTGAAGGGCTGGAAGGGAGTGTTTAGTGGTGTATGGGGCTAAGTAAGTGAAGTGTATGGCCTTAAGGAGGGTGGAATCTAGCCTAAGTGTTGGAGGAGTGAAATGTCTATAGAGATTCGAAGTTCTGGAGCAGTTCCAGCAGAGTTTCGCATCAATTTTGGAGTTGGAATATGCAACAGGGGGTCTGGTATTTATAAGCAACTTGGAATAGGCTTGTCGCATGTGCTAAATGCGCTTGGCCAAATTTTGCGCTGGCGCATGTAGCACATGTGCCAGTACTGTTCCATCGCTAAAATGACATGTGGCACCCTTTGTACTGGTTAAATCTCGACGGTTGATCAAAATTTGAGCGCATGTAGCATACGCTCCATCACTGAGAAGGTTCATTTAAACTTTGTCTCGATAATTGAGCCAACCAGGAAGGTTTCGAAGAAATCGATCGCCCCGGGATGTTCTCCTAGGTATTCTGATGAACTTTCATGCTTTTGAAGAGTTTGAATGGTGTTTGGAAGTGTGGGATAACGTCTCGGGAAATGTGCATAAAATGACATCTTTGTGGAGTGTTTGTGATACGCTCCGTGGGTATTCAAAAGTAGCTGTCTTCGTGTCGCATGATCAAGGCCTTCGGGAAGCGATCTTTTTTATCAAACAGTACCGATGGAAAGTACATTGGAAGTACTTTCGAGAATTCTCAAATTTACATATTTCTCAAGTCGTTTGACGGTGCGTTGCAATTAGGGAATCAGAAGAAAAGTCAATCTATGCGGAGCGTTTGCAAGACGCTCCAAGGGTTGTTGGAAGTTGCAGTTTTTGCACCGTATGATTAAGGGCTTCAGGAAGCAATCTATTCAATTAAGCCATATCAATGGAAAGATCTGTGAACTAGCTCTCCGGAATTCCTTGACTTACACATTTCTCAAGTCATTTGATGGTACGTTATAACCACGGAATCAAGAGAAGAGACAATTTTGGCAAAGTGTCTGCGAGACTCTCCGAGAAACTTTTATCGAGTCATGAGTGTTTAGTGTTGTAGGGTCCTCCTCAGGTTAAACAAGGATGTATGGCGAGACCCTTTGTTCGAAATCTTAGGATCGGTGTTGTTTCGAGGTGCATTTGGATGGCCAGGGGCAAATGGTCATTTTGACCGGGTTTGGTAGAAATGGTCAGGAATGGTTTGGCTTGTTCTGTTAAGCGTGCCAGGTTGTTCAGGGATGGTTTTGGGAGTGTCTTTTATTATTCAGTGGGGTTTGTGCAGTGTTAGGACGTTTAGGGGCAAAATAGTCATTTTGACTGGAGTTAGCCGGAACGGGATCAGAATCGGACCGAATGGCATGTGGAGTACGCCTAACAATCTAGTAACACTTTGGAAGGGTGGGCTTACCATTTTGAGGGATTTTAAACTTTTTTAAAACTTGCCTGGAGGCCCAAGGGGCAGGTTTGGTCGTTTTTCACCGAGTCGGGGTAGCAGGTGCTGGTGTTGACCTAGGTGTTGGTTCTTGAGACCGCTCGGTCTCAGAAAACTACCTGTGTGGTGTTGGTCCCTAAGAATGCTAGTCTTAGAGAGCTACCTGTAAGGATGGTGTTGGTCTTTGAGAACGCTTGGTCTCGGAGAGCTACCGAATGATAGACATTCTATATTGGCGGCTAGCATACGCCAAAAGTGAACAGTCTGGAATCTTGATGAGGTGTTGGTCCCCAAGATCGCCTGATCTCGGGAAGCTACCTTGATGGCATTGGTTTTCAAGACCGTTTGGTCCGAAAAGCTCTCTGGAATGATGGTGCCTGAATGTGTTGCGATGCTTGAAACTGAGCCCGGTCGGGCCAGAGATTGCCGGGCGGGCAAAAATGAGGTGCTTACAGCTGCCCCTCTTTTTTTGTCTTTGCTTATCGAAGGCAGAAAAATTACAAAGTAAGAATCCCTTTTTGGTCGCGAGGCGATCGGATGGATGATTTGTCAGTGAGTGTAAAATGTTTTGGGACCCCTTACAAATTGCCAATCTGGAAGGTTTTGGAATTCGGAAAGCTATGCATTTGGGTCGGGAACCAGGTTGTCGGTTTGACACGGTTCAGTTCAGGGCATTTGATTCTTACAGGTGAATGTTGAAAGCTTGATTTTCGGCTTTTGAAAAAGTCTCGAAAACAAATTCGAATTGTCGGAGGTTTGAAAACAGAATTTGGTGGGAAGCTGAACGGTTGGTGCATGTGTTACACGCGATTGGCGTGTTTTAACCCTGGCGCATGCAGCACATGTGTCGGTTCAAATTCTATGTTGGCGCATCTGTTACATACGCCATCTCGTGGGCATTTAAACCAAAACAGGTTAGCATTTTCAGTGAGTGCTTCATGTTTTGAGTTTGATCCAAAGGTTGCTCTGAAGGATTTTCGAGGGATTTTGATTGGGAATCATCAGAAGGGTGGCAAGAGATGTTGGGCACTTGCCGGATTCTCGCCCAAAAGTTTGTTTTTAGCCGGAGAACTCAAAGGTTGGTTTTCTAAAAATTTCTTCAATTTTGATGCATATGTCTCCGTTTCTCTTAAATGATCAGTGTAATCCTATGCTTTAAGATGTTTACAACACAATGATTGACTCGTTTTTTGTGATTTGGTGGGATTTGAGTGTGTTTTGGATGATTTTGCATGTTTAGTGAAAGTGGGTTTCCTGCAGGACTCGAAAAATTGCCTCTACAGGCTTGGGCAATGACTGTTTGTATGTGATTTTTGCACAACCTTAGAAAAACGTGTAGAACAACCATATGAAGTTTCGTAATTTTCTAAAATTTTTTGAATTTTTGAATTTTTGGAAATTACAAAAAATAAAAAAAATTTAGAAAAATTAGAAAATGGATCCTGTTGACGGTTGAGGAATCACAAAACATTTTTGGAAAATTATGGTGAAATGCTTACATGTTCTAGGAATTTTTGTGAAATTTTTGGAGATATAGACAAACTCGGAAAATTTGAAAAGATCGAAAAACTGGTTTGAAAATTATTTTTGAGAATGGGGTGTGTGTTCTAGAGGATGGGGTTGTTTAGTTGATGGTTTAAGATGTTTCAGGCTGTGTTTGTGATTTGTTGATTTTTTGTGATTTGTTCCTAATCATACTTTTTGGGAGTAGGAATTTTGAAGGAGAAAACCCAAAAAAACCGATTTTAGAGAAACCATAGAAAACTTTAGAATGAGGCTTTTGAAGGAGAAAGCCCGGGAAACCAGTTCGAAAGTTTGAAATGAGACTTTTTGAGGAAAAAGCTCGGAAAAACTTTAGAAATCTTTGAAACAGGGCTTTTGAAGGACAAAGCCCGAGAAATCGAAACTTTAGAAAAAATTTTAGGAGCAGGATTTTTGAAGAAGAAAACCCCGAAAACCGATTTAAGAAAACTTTGAAGCAGGGCTTTTGAAGGAGAATGCCCGAGAAACCGTTGAAAATTTTAAGATGAAACTTTTTGAGGAAAGGTTCAAAAAACCGTTAGGAAATATTTGGAAACAGGGCTTTTAAGGGGAAAGCCCAGGAAACCGGTTTGAAATTTTGAAATTAGACTTTTGAGGAAAAAGCTCAGAAAACTGTTAGAAGATGTTTAGAAACAGGGCTTTTGAAGGAGAAAACTCGGGAAACTAGTTTGAAATTTTGAAAAAAGCCTAGAAAACCATAGAAAACCTGAACTAGGGCTTTTGAAAGAGAAAGCCTGAGAAACCGTTGAAAATTTTAAGATGCAATTTTTTGAGGAAAAAGTTTGAAAAATCGTTAGAAAATATTTGGAAGTAGGGCTTTTGAGGGGAAAACCCGGAAACTGGTTTGAAATTTTGAAATTAAACTTTTTCAGGGAAAAGCTTGAAAAACCATTAAAAGCCTTTGAACTGGGGGCTTTTGGAGGAGAATGCCCGAGAAACCGTTGAAAATTTAGAAACCAAACTTTTTGAGGGAAAAGCTTGAAAATCCATCGAAAGCCTTTGAACCAAGGCTTTTGAAAGAGAAAACCCAAGAAACCGGTTGAAAATTTTGAGATGAAACTTTTTGAGGAAAACGTTCGAAAAACCGTTAGAAAATATTTGGAAACAGGGCTTTTGAGGGGAAAGCCTAGGAAACTGATTTGAAATTTTGAAATTAAACTTTTTTAGGGAAAAGCTTGAAAAACCATTGAAAACCTTCAAACAGGGGTGGACGGGACCTTAGCCCCTCCTTTTTTTTCCTTTTCTTTCTTTATTTCCTTTTTTTCTTCTTTCTTTTTCTCTTTTTCTCTTTTTCCTTTGTTCTTCTTTTTTTTTTTTCTCTTTTTTTTGTTCTTTTTTTTCTATTTTTTTCCTTTTTCTCTTTTTGTTCTTCTTCTTGTTTTTCTTTTTTTTTTGTTGTTGTTTTTTTCCTTTATGTATATACATTGACGCATTTATCTTTGTGCTTTTCATATGCGATGACTGATCAATTTTTGCATGTTGTCATTCTTTCAGGATGTAAGAGGCTGGGAGTGATGGTTCTGACAGGAGGCGCTGCGGGAAGGCACCGCGGATAGAGCTCGAGGAGGGCAGTAGCAGTCGGGGTAGCTCGGCTAGGGGCGGTAGTAGGACCGATTCTACTACTTTGGAAGTGAGAGTTGAGGAGGACGACCTGGTCATGTCTCGACTTCGAGCTCGATACGCCAGCTATACTGGGGAGGAGCGGCAGAACTTTTGTAGGGCTTTTGGATATCTGGGATCGCTCCTTTCCATGAGACTGGTATCGAGCTTGGTTGAGGCCTCAGCCGCCTTCTGGTGCTCGGGAGCTATGCTTATTATGCTTTAGCGATTTTGAGATGACGCCGACCCCTCACGAGTATGGACGTTTGCTAGGTTTGAGGAGCGGTTAGGAGGCTATTGTAGGCCTAGACTTTTCTCGGGGCTTTATGTCCATCATTTCTGGTCAGTTGGGACTTAGGCGTTAGGCTCTAGATTTAGCCTCTCATCTTGCTTTTTTGGCGCTGGAGGTAGGCTTTTTATTGGATCACGTTGAGTTTTGCACTGGTCAGACCACTCATCCTGGTATTTGGCATACTTCTACGCAGTGGCCCATCACCCGGATGAACGCACTTACCTTGATTTTATTGAGTCTTCTAGTGTTTCCTTGAGGAGATGGTCGGGTGGATGGCAAACTCTGTTCCTTGTTATTGTCGATCCGTCCGGGGTATTCTTATGCTCTGCTAGCTGTGGGCGAGATATATGTGAGCTTTTCCCGGTTTCAGAGCGGGGAGGACATTTTCTTTGGGGGGGCTCGACCCCTTTTTCAACTGTGGGCTCTCGAGTATTTGTTCATTCATCGCATTACTTTTCATATATGGTATCTAGAGGTTGATCCCATTTGCGCCTTGGTGAGGTCTCAGCAGGAGATCATTGACGGTGTTGACTGCTCCGATTCCTATACAGTATGGACGGCATTCCTTCAGACGAGGAGATACGATTTGGTTAAGTGGTATGTGGGTTTATATAATGTTGATTCACTGTGAGTACAGAGTACAGGTCAGGTTTTTATCCCCTTAGTTGGCTTGAGGGGTGTAGCGCCTTTCTTCGGCATTCAGGTTCTTCGCCTGCTGGGTCAGACACAGAACATCCCTTACACTGCCGTGGCAACAGGGTATCTAGCTTATTTTGGCGACGAGGTGCCGAGAGATGTAGTGACTGAGTTGACAGGGTTGTGGCACACTTTGGGGCCACATGACAGATCAGACGGTTTGTTTTCTTTAATCGCGACAGCCATTATTGATTACGCCAGATGGTTTCAGGAGTATGTTGTAGGGGGCACTGCAGTCAAGGATCCTCTCCCAGAGTCACCCTTGCCTGTCGCGCCTAGATTTTTCACACTCGAGGAATACTCACACAAGTGGGAAAAATGCTGTACTCTCTCGTTAGAACTCACCCTCCTAGAAGAATGAGTGCGACTAGGTTTAAATTGAAAATTGGTTTGAATAAAGGGCTTTTGAAAAAGGTTTGGAGTCACCACCTAACTTGATTAAAGTGAGTTAGGTCACCCAAAAGCTAAGAATAATTCAAAGACTACACTTAGGGTTTTTTTGAAAAAGGTTTTGAAATATCACCTCGAGAGAGGGTTTTTAAGAAAAATAGGTTGTTTGGCAACCTTTGGAAAACATTTAACCCTTTTTGAAAAATAACTCCATTTTTTGGTCTTTGAAATCAGTGATCTAGGTTCGAAGGTTGGTTACGTGTAGGGAAGACGCACTAAGCCATCACCCTACCCCGCCCTTTCGGTACCTACATGTCAATCCACCCTAGATTCACCTATGAGAGTCTTTAACTAACTAATGGTTCAATCCTATTCACTTTTAAAAAAGAATTTTTGAAAAGAAACTAACATGATGGATGATATGCAAGTGCAAGAAAAGAGAACTGAAAAATAGATTTGGAAAGAGATTAATTTGAAATTGATTTGATTTGAAAATAGATTTGAAGAGATGGAATTGAAATTGAAAATTTTGAAAATTTGTAAATAGAAATTTGAAAATAGAAATTTTGAAATTGGAATTTTGAAAGTAGATTGGAATTTGAGATTTGAAAAATGTGGAGACCGCACCCATGAGGGTGGAATTGAAAGTTTGAAAAGTATTGTGACCGCACCTATGAAGGTTGCCTACGTATCCTTTTGGAGGAATCAGGTCAGTCGTAGTTCAGACCGGAGTCCGATTGAAAAGAGATTGATTTGAAGAAGGAGATTGAATTGAAAGATTGAGATATTGAACTTTGAATAGAGGATTGAAAATTGGAATTTGGAATTTTGGAATTAAAAAGATTGAATTTTGATTTGAAAAGATAGAACTTGGAAGAAAGATTTAGACTTGTTTTGGAAAGATGGAGGTTTAGGAAACCTAGACTAAGGAAAGATTTAAGAAAGATTTGACTTGAGTTGAAAGAGTTTTAGAAAAGATTAGATTTAGGAAAAATTTGAATTAGGAAAGGTCTGATTTAAGAAAGTTTCGAATTAGGAAAGTTTTATTTTTGAAAAATTTCGAAATTAGGAAAGTTTCAACTTAGGAAAGTTTTGAATTTGGAAAGTTTTCATTTTAGGAAATTTTTGAAAATTGGAAAGTTTTGAAATAGGGAAGTTTTGAAAGTTTCGTTTTTGGAAAGGTTTGAAAAAGGGAAGTTTTCAATTCATGAAATGTTTGAATTAAGAAAGTTTTAACTTAAGAAAGTCTTGAATTAAGAAAGTTTTGAGTTTAGAAAAGTTTTAGATTTGAAAAGATTTTGAAGTTTTGAAAAGTTTAGAATTTGGAAAGTTTGGAAGTTTAGAAAGATTTAACTTAAGAAAGTTTTGAATTTAGGAAACTTTGAATTTGGAAAGATTTAAAATTTAGAAAGTTTAGGATTTAGAAAGTTTTAGAGTTTTAGAAAATCTTGAAATTAGGAAAGGTTTGAGTTTAAGAAAGGTTTGAAAGCTTAGATTTGAAAAGTTGAGATTTGGAAAGAGGTAGAATTAGGAAAGAGTGGAGTTAGGAAGGATGTGGAAATTGAGTTTTAAAATTTAGGAAAGATTTTTATGTTCAAGTTTTAGAAACTTAAGATTTAGGAAAGGAGAAGCTTAGGAAGGATTCAATTTAGGAAAGATTTGGATTTTGAATTTTAAGGAAAGATTTAAAGTTTAGGTTTAGGAAACTTATGGTTTAGGAAGGAATTGAATTAAGAAAGGTTTGGATTAGGAAGGGATTGGATTTGGTTTCTAAAAGCAAAGGTTTGATTTTGTTTCCAAAAACGGAGGATTGGATTTGGTTTCCTAAACGGGAATATTGGATTTGGTTTCCTAAAGGGAAGATAGGATTTGGCAAGGATTTGGAAAGGAAAATTCTAGAAACCCTAGATTTGGAAAATTATAGTTTTGACGTAGAAAATAGATTTTGGAAACATGTATAGTTTGGATATAGAAAACGAGAGATTTTGGAAACCTGGGTTCGAGGCAAAGTTTGAAAATCATGTTTTTGGAAAGAAAATTAAGGTTTCCTAATCATGGGTTCTAGGGCTTGACTTGGGCTCTAAGAAAAGAGATTTTTGGAAAGTGCGTTTTTGGAAACGAAGGTTTTCTAGAAGGAAATCCTAGGGAGTAGTTTTTGAAAAGTGAATTTGAAGATAGAGCTTTTGGAAAAAAGATTTAAAGAGAAAGAGTTTTTGGAAGGAAAACCCTAGAGGGGAGTTTTTAGAAGGAAGATTTTGGAAAGAGAGTTTTTTAGAAAGATTTTTGGAAGGAGATTGTTGGAGAGAGTTTTTAGAAAAGTGAATTTAAGGAGTGTTTTTAGAAAGTGAATTTCGAGGAGAAAGAGTTTTTGAAAAGGAGTTGAAAAAGGAAGCTTTGAAAAATAGATTTTGGAGGGAGTTTTTCAAAACAACTTTGGAGAGGAGAGTTTTAGGAAAGTACGTTGAAAAAGTGATTTTTAGGAAGAAAGACTTTTTGAAAAGAGAGTTTTTAGAAGGTGTAAAAAACATCTCACTTTCCTAAAGCAATTCTAGCCATAAGAGGGATAGAACCACTTTAGGAAAGCGGTTTTGAAAACAACAAGATTTGAAAATATGGACCGTATTAGTCACTTTAAATATAACACTTTCCTAAAGCAATCCTAGCCATGGAAAAGCTAGAATCACCCTTGGATTGTGGTTTTGAAAACAAGTTTTTGAAAAGGGGATTTTGATGCAATTTTGAAAATAAGTTTGAAAACTATTTGAAAAACAACTTTGAAAATGGCTTTTGGAAGATGCAAGATCATGATATGCACAATGTAATTTTGGGGTCATGAACATACAAGGCTAAGGCTTCACCACATAATCAAGGAGGCCGAACACACATGGTCTCTGGTTAGACTAAAAGAAAGCCCCCGACAGGATGACTCTCCAATAGCCCAATCCTACACATGGACCAGAAATCCCCTTGTTTCAAGCATGTAAAGAAAGGGAGGGAAAGAGATGGGGGATTAAAATAGAGAAAACCCAAGTGGATTAGGAGAGAGAAGAGAGAGGAGGGAAGTGCGGAAATTTAAATGGAGAACCTACCTTGTATCTTGTTTATTTTACGCGCCTTACTTTCTTCAATCTTCGGTCTTCGTCTTGATCTTCGTCTTCAATCTTCAAGAGCCGCCTTCAATCTTCAAAACTTCATATTGCAACTCTTCAAGTCTTCGAAGGAGGGTTGAAGGCTAGGGTTTGTGTAGGGTGGCTAGGATTTGGAAAACCTAAAAAGCTAGGGTTTAGAGAGTGCACGAGCTTTGTATATCGAAATATATGATTTTTAGACTGAGTTTGCGAACCCTTTTCACGCTGGAAGAGGCTCTGTATTTATAGAGGTCATACAACACTGGCGCATGTTGTAGTGGCGCCAAGCCAATTTTTTGCTTGGCGCCACTACTAATGGTGCCAGCCATTTAGGAAATATTTAAGGTCGGCAAACAACGTATCTTTGACTAGATTTGGGCGCCTATACTAGTGACTACCATGCAATTTTTAGCCTAGCTTCATTAGGAGTGACTCCGAAAAGTCCGGGAAGGATTTTGGAGGACTGGGGATGACCCGGAAGGCCAGAAAAGAGCAGGAACACTTAAAATAGTGTCATGTAGGTATTTGACTTGAGAAATGAGGATAAGATGGGTCGAAAAGGTTGACCGAGCCTTTAGGGGCAAAACGGTCAATCGGACCGGGAAACTACCGGGACAGACTTGGACTGTCTCAAAAGAAGACTTGGTATCTGGAAACATTATTCAGAATGTTCTCAGAGGTTGCCGGTTTCATTCCCAGAGTCGGCATGGTCGGAAAAGGAGACCGGCCCACTAGGGGCAAAACGGTCATTTTGTACCGGGTTTGCCGGAACTGACTCGGAATGATTCGGAAAGGTAAAGGGAGGTAGAGAACACTATAAAAAGTAGTCTCAAGAGGTTACCGGTTTGACACCCAAAGCTGGTATGGTTGAAAAAGGAGACTGGCCCACTAGGGGGAAAACGGTCATTTTGCACCGGGTTGACCGGAACTGACTTGGAATGATCCGGAAAGATAAGGAAAGGCTGAGAATACTACAAGAAGCATTCTCGGGAGGTTACCAGTTTGATACCCAGAGCCGGTGTGGTTCCCGGGGCGTTCGGATGCCTAAGGGCAAAATGGTCATCTTGACTGGAAAGTCTCGGAAAAGGTCCAAGGGGCAGTTTGGTCATTTTTCACCGAAGCAGGCTAACAGACACTATTGTTGACCTGGGTTTTGAGTGTTTTCGCCACACTAACGGTGGTCGTCGTGACACAGGGGTTTGTTGGCAATTCCCTATATCGACCTATTTGTGAGTATTTTCGCTACTCTAACGGTTTTGTGAGTAGTTTCGCTACTCGAACTGTCTCGAGGAATAAACTGTGTCAAGAGAGGGATTGGAAAGGGGACTTATCGTCTTCGAAAAGACGTGCCTGGATTGGAACCGTCTCGAGGAATAAACTGTCTTGAGAAACGGGTAGGAAAGGGGTCTTATCGTCTTAAAAAAGACACGCCTAGATTGGAACCGTCTCGAGGAATAAACTATCTCGAGGGTGGGATTGGAAAGGGGTCTTACAGCCTCCGAAAAGACGCACTTGGATTGGAACCATCTCAAGGAATAAACTGTCTCGAGAGTGGGATTGGAAAGGGGACTTACCGTCTTCGAAAAGACGTGCCTGGATTGGAACCGTCTCGAGGAATAAACTGTCTCAACAGTGGGATTAGAATCGAAAAGGAAAGGACAATGCCCCTAAGGGCATCTTGGTCATTTTGCCTCTATTTGGGCCTGACAGGCCTGCGAAGCGATGGATAGACGGGATTTGGACTTATAAAGTTGATTTCGATTGAAATACGCCCACATTGACTTGAAAACAAGTCTGGATGGAGTGTAGACTACCGAGCGATCAAAAATGGGGTGCTTACATTGCCTCCGGTAAGGTAT
The DNA here is from genome assembly GCA_033060915.1 of Euryodendron excelsum. Lineage (NCBI taxonomy): Eukaryota > Viridiplantae > Streptophyta > Magnoliopsida > Ericales > Pentaphylacaceae > Euryodendron > Euryodendron excelsum. The sequence goes on along the minus strand of CM065387.1, from coordinate 37,381,090 downwards.
GCTGATCTTTTGGCTATTGCCACCATTAGGGCTAGGCGCCTATGGAGACTTTATCGTGCCCGCGAGAGCAAGTTGGAGACTCAGCTAGAGGCTAGCAAGGGGCGGGTGAGTGATTTAGAGAGGTAGTTGGAGGTGGCTTCCAGGGTGAGAGACTGCCCTTTGGTCGATGTTTCCTGGGGACTCAGGCGCCCTCAGGGGTCCAAAGACACTCTTCCTTCAATGGAGGTTGACCCACGAGATGACTTCACAGTCCAATTGAGGGATATGGTGCACACCCTTTCATAGGAGAGGGATCACCTCCTTAATCGATGTTAGTGCCATAGATTGAGCCAGTTGTTGACTTCTTCTTTCGGGCCTCTACCAGCACTGGCCCTTCCGAAGGGGGATTGGTGACGCAGCCCTTTAGCGAGGCTGGTCTTTCACTTGTTGGCTCTGGTCTTGTGAGTCTTGGCACTAGGGGCTTGGATGAGGACTCATCGAATTGGGATATTGATCGCTATATCGTGGTCCCTCACCCTTGACGAGATTCCTTCATTTTGTCTTTTTGTCCCCTTTGTATTATGATTCAAGATGTTTGGCTTTCTTCTAGAATTCCTTGCATTTGTAGACATGCTTATATTAGCTTGATTGGCATGATTTTGTTGTAATGGATTCTACCTTTCCTTCAGGATATGTCATCATCCGCCCACTTTTACACCAGTTTGCTAGTTTAATCATGTATTATAATAGAAATTATATCTATTATGAGGAAAGAACTACTTCCCTAGAATGGGATTCACTGGGTGTTCTTGACAGTAGCCCGCATTGTTCCTTCTTCTTGGCCTACTGATTTCGAGAAAATGCCTTTTCTAATGACCACAGTTTCTCCCTGTCTTTCCCTACCATGATCTGGGGACGAACCACCTAATGGTTGAGATAAACCTACGAAAGGGGGGGTGAAACTTCCACAAATTTTTATTTTTTTGCCCTTTTTGCCATCGACGCCTTTGCAGGTTTTCGCCAATCCTGGCTCTATCTTTTTTGCATCTCAGTGCCCTTGCGGGTTTTCACCGGACCGACAGGTTTGTATCTTTCCATGCGTCCATTTATTTACTCGCAGTGCTCTTCCGAGTTTTCGCTACGCCCTTAGGGTCGTGTTTCTTTTCTTTTTTTTTTTTTTTTTTTTTGCGATAACAGGGCATTCTCTTGTAATTGGAGGACTTGCTCGTTAATGGTGAAAACTTGGATATTTCGAACATTCATTCGCATTAAAAAATTATCATCTTTCTCCCATCGAACTCAGTTTAGATTAGACGATTTCATTGATTAGAGAGGACTTTTCAAATTACGTTGTAATGAGGCTAGGTTATGGGGCATTGAAAGAAAGGGTATAAAAGGTTCAAAGTGCTGTACTTCTTTTAGGTTTGTGATGGACCGGTGATCACTCTTTCAGCATTCTTTCTTTGGATGACCTCCTTTCTTTATGAACTTGTACTCATATATGGTTTCTTGCTTCCTTCGGTTTTGTCTCAGTTCTGTTATTTGCATGGCCCATCGAGTTCTAAGGGAACCTTCTTCTTCTTCTTCTTGTTTTTTTTTTCAACGTATGAGAAAACTTTCTTTCTTCTCCTGTTCTACTCTTTTCTTTTTGCTGTCCAAATTTGCTTTTACCCATTGTGGGTGGTAATCACAAGGTTAGGTTCGTTGAAGAAATGTAATTGGCACAAAACGGGTTTTATCAAGGGACATGGTGTATAGGGAAAATGAATTGATGGCCTCTCGTCATATCAATTTAACTTGCCTAATCTTTACGAGTCTTTTTGCAAGAATTTTGATGATTCAGGAAGAGAACGCATATATTTCTTTTTTTTTAACAAAAAAAATTCAAGGAGGGTGTAATCTAGCCTAAGTGTTGGAGGAGTAGAATGGGTGTAGAGATTCGAAGTTCTAGAACAGTTCCAGCAGAGTTTGGTATCAATTTCGGAGTTGGAATATGCAAAGGGGGGGTCTAGTATTTATAGGTAGCCTGGAACAGGCCTGGCGCATATGCTACATGTGCTTGGCCAAATTTTGCCTTGGTGCATGTAGCACATGCGCCAGTACTGTTTCATTGCCAGAATGACACGTGGCACCCTGTGTACTAGTTAAATCTCAATGGTTGATCAAAATTTGGTTGATCTGATCAAAATTTGAGCGCATGTAGCACACACTCCATCACTGGGAATGTTCATTTAAACTTTGTCTCGATAATTAAGCTAACCGAGAAGGTTTCAGGGAAATCGGTCGTACCCAAGATGTTCTCCTAGGTCGTCCTGTGAACTTTCATGTTTTCAAAAAGTTTGAATGGTGTTTGGAAGTGTTAGATATCATATCCGGAAACGTGCATAAAATGGCATATTTGCAGAGCGTTTGTGATACGCTCCATGGGCGTTCAAAAGTAGTTATCTTCGTGTCGCATGATCAAGGCCTTCGGGAAGCAATCTTCAAAAGTATTGATGGAAAGTACTCTAAAAGTACTTTTTGGAATTTCTAAATTTACGCATTTCTCAAGTCGTTTGATAGTGCGTTGCAATCTGGGAATCTGCAAAAAAGTCAATCTGGGCAGAGCGTCTGCGAGACACTCCAAGGGTTGTTGGAAGTTGTAGTTTTTGCACCATACGATGATGGGCTTTGGGAAGCGATATATTTGATGGAGCTATATCAATGGAAAGATCTGTGAATGAGCTCCCAGAAATTCCCTAATTTATGCATTTCTCAAGTCATTTGACGGTGCGTTATAACTAGGGAATCGGGACAAGAGACAATTTAGGCGAAGCTACTGCGAGACGCTCCAGGGAACTTTTATCGAGTCGTGAGTTTTTAGTGTCGTAGGGTCCTCCTCAGGTTAAACAAGGATGTATGGCTAAGCCATTTGTTCGAAATCTTAGGACCGGTGGTGTTTCAGGGCGCGTTTGGATGGCCAGGGTTAAAATGGTCATTTTGACCGGGTTAGGTAAAAAATGGTTAGGAATGGTTTGGCATGTTGTGTGAAGCGTACCGGGTCATTCAGGAATGGTTTTGGGAGTGTCTTTTACCATTCAGTGGGGTTTATGCAGTGTTGGGACATTTAGGGGCAAAACGATCATTTTTACCAAAATTAGCCGCAACGGGACCATAATCAAACCGAATGGCGTGTGGAGTATGCCTAACAGTCTAGTAACACTTTAGAAGGGTGGACTAACCATTTTGAGGGATTTTGAACTTTCTCAAAACGTGCCTGGAGGCCCAAGGGGCAGGTCTAGTCGTTTTTCACCTAGTCGGGTTAGCAGGCGTCGGTGTTTACCTAGGTGTTGGTTCCTTAGACCGCCTGGTCTCGAAAAACTACCTGTGCGGTATTGGTCTCTAAGAATGCCTGGTCTAAGAGAGCTATCTGTAGGGTGGTGTTGGCTCCTTAGAATGCTTGGTCCCAGAAAGCTACCTGTAAGGGTGGTGTTGGTTCCTGAGAACGCCTGGTCCTAGAAAACTACCTGTAAGGGTGGTGTTGGTCTCCGAAAATGTCAGGTCTCAGAGAGCTACCAAATGATGGACATTCTATATTGATGGGCTAGCATGCACCAGAAGTGAACCGTCTGGAATCTTGATGAGGTGTTGGTCCCCGAGATCGCTTAATCTCGGGAAGCTACCTGGATCGCATTAGTTTCCGAGACCGTTCAATCTGGAAAGCTACCTAGGATGATGGTGCTTATGGCTCTAGCGGGCCCTTGTGATTCTAAGAAGTGACCAATTGGTTGGATTGGAGATTGAAAGGCTTATCTTAAGCTTGCATGTGTTGCAATGCTTGAAACTGAGCTCGGTCGGGCCAAAGATTGCCGAGCGAGCAAAAATGGAGTGCTTACAAAGGGATCATCATAATGGCATCTAGGAATGGAATATTGATTTTCACTTGCTTGAATACCTCATAAATTTTAGAATTTATTAATTCTTGCTTCGATTTGGCTAATCTATGAGGAAATGGAACTCGTGACAAATCCTCTACGTTAATGTCTGTTAATTTATCCCTAGACTCATCTTCTCTAGGCTTCTTTCCTAACTCCTCCACTACCTCTTCAGGATTGTCTCTATCCTCTTCTGATGTTTTTTTCTACTTTCTCACAAGTGTCCTCCCTAGGTGCAGACCTTTTCCTTGGAATAGTTTTATCTATGGCTTTTTCGCTCCTTAAGGTGGTTACTGGTTGAACTTGCTCATGATTTGGTGGATTTGGATTTATCTCCACACCATGAGCTTGCCTATTAGGGTTGGGTAATGGTTGTGCAGGGAATGTGCCTTTCTCTTTGGTCAGTAATTGAGCAAACAAAGTCTTTAACTCTTCTATGGATTTATCAAGTCTAGCATTAGTTGCTTGGTTTACCTGTATGAGTTGGGTCAAAGGATCCTCTACAGGTCTCAGAGGAGGTGGTCTATAAACGTTTCTTGTTGGTGTTGGAAATTGTTGACCTTATGCTTGGTATTGATTAGAAGGACCATTAAATTGTTACGGTTGTTGGAATTATGGGGGAACTAAGTTGCCATCATTTCTTCAACTAAAGTTAGGATGGTTCCTGTACCCTAGGTTATATGTAGGTGCATATGGGTTTCCTTGTCCTTGTGAGGTTTGTGTTGGTTTACTATAAGGAGTAATGGCATTTACCTGACCATGCAACACTTCCCTAAAAGCTAGAATTGTGGGACAAAGATCTGTCCTATGCTCATTACTATCACACGCACTACAATTAACTTGGTTTCACTCTCAACTGCTGTAACTTTTTTCATTTTTAAGGCCTCTAATCACTTAGTCAATGCGGATATCTTTGAGTTATCCTCATTTAAATGCCTAAACGGGTGCATGGTGCTGGTCCATAAGTTGTTTCTAATTTAAGGATTTTTAGTCTTGTGGTGTCCCAATCTCTCGCTTTATTAGCTAGAAAGTCAAAGAGGTCATAAGCTTCTTCTGGAGATTTATCATAGAAAGAACCGTTGCACATTGTCTCCACAAACCTTTTGAGTTCAGGAGTCAAGGTAGAAAAGAAAGTACTAACCAACCTACATGGGTCTTGTCCATGATGCGGACACAAGTTCAAAAGTTCTTTATATCTCTCCTAACTATGGTAAAATGTTTTATTTTCAAAAGGAGTGAACTGTGAAATTTGGTGATGAATCGCCTCTGTGCGATGCTCAAGAAAGAACTTTTTTAGAAACTCAGCCTGAAGGATGTCCCATGATGGAATAGACCTTGGCCTTAAAGAATTTAACCAAATTTTAGCTTTATCCTTTAACGAGAATGGAAACAATTTGAGACGGATGGTCTCAATAGAGCAGGTATTATCAAAACACATGTTACAGACCTTTTCAAACTCTTTAAGGTGGGTATGGATTTGCATAATCCATCCCATGAAAATGTGTGATTAGTTGCATGATTCTTGACTTAAGATGGAATGCATTTTGGTCAGGAGGTAATATAATGCAAGAGTTTGGAGTCTGTCTTTATGGGTTAAGATAATCTCTCATAGTTCGTTATGGTGGTGCAAGCACTTGGGGTTGCGGGTGTTGTACATTGTTATCCCCATCTCTATTCTCATCATTACCTAGTAAGTGAGCCATGTCAAAGTCTGTCAGTATTGGTGTAGTTTCAGGAAGAACCCTAGATCTAATGGCGTAAATAGGTGGAGTTGCTCTCAAAAGTCTACCTGAACTATCCCTCTGCCAAACTAACATGCAATGCAATGCACATGAATGCACCAATCTGCCACAATAGTGAAGTAGAAATAAACAATATTCAATTTAAATTTTCAACCGAACCAGCAATCTCCACATAAAATATCTACCAATTTGCAATTAAACCCTAAACCTCCTTTAGATGAATATATACTTTATTTGAAAAAAAAAAACTAGTAAAATAAAGAAAAGAAAATCTAATATGCTCATAGATAGTAGGGATGGAACGAGGTTACCCAATTGAGCGATCGAATTTCCTTGTGGTTTTAGTTTGATGGTAAAGCTGTTTCTACATAAATCAATTCCTCTCGAGTTTGTTTTCTTTGTTTTTGTTCTTGTATATTTTTATTTTTGCCCTATTTTTTTTCTTACCTTAGCTTATTTGCTTTGTAATATTCCCCGGCAACAGCGACAAAAACTGATCACTCCTGAATAGTGCAATTTATATATGCCAGTGTGCGGTTACAATACAGTAATAATATCTCAGTAAGTCTGAGGTTGATCTACTGGAAAATTAAAGAATAAACTCTATGAGTAAAGTCTGTAATCAAAGCAACAGAAGAATGAGCTTAGAATCAATTAAAATTGTAAGAAACCATCTAAAAAGAAAATAAAAATCAATTATTGAATATGCTTGATCTAAATTGTCTAACAATAAATCTAACCAAGTTTAGGAATGTATTCAAATAATATAAAAAGGTATTGGTAAGGTTTGATCCAGTAATAGGCCTACAGGTAAGTTCTCTAAATAGTTTTGATTAAAGAAACTTAAGATTTGATTACCCTATTAGAGTCCATATTCAGTTATTTACTAGTGTTCATACTAGGGTCCTATTCATATTTGTCACAGTTTATAAACCTATCTACAAGGTATATTTGAAGCTTAATAAAAAACAATAGATTTCTAAAGTACTCTTTATAGAAATACATATGCAATTATAATCAATATCCTTATCAAAAATTCTAAGTATACGTATCCCTACTTACATATCTATACATATATGCTAGATATGATCAAGAATATTGTTTTCGAAGACATTCATGGGCAAGAAAATGAGTCTTGATTCAATATTTCAAAATCTTGTAAAATAAATAACTATAAATCTCTACCTGTAAGCTAGTTACTTTCTCAACCCATACCAAGAACGGATTTAGCTACTAAAAAAACATTAGAAAGATTGCAAGAATGGAAATGATTATTAAAGAAATGCAAATGATTGCAAGATTGCAAGAATGGAAATGATTGCAAGAAAATGTTGCATTAAAGAAATATAATCTGGAATCCATAATAAGAACAAGAAGGAAAATCAAAGATAAAAACTAAAGATTAAAGGATTCTCCCTTGAAAGATGAAAAGATTATTCTCCTTCTTTGAAACATAAAACTCCTAAGTCTATTCTACTACTTACTAATAATCCTCCAACTATAAAGTGAGTTAATCTATAAATCCCATCGTCAGTCGTATGGACGGTTCCATTTGAGTGCTCAGATGGGCTAGGTCCCTTCACGAAAGTTGTAGGTCTCGAAAGGTTATATGAAATCAATATATTATAGGCCTTAGTAGCCTTTCTGGTTTGTGAGATATGGGCTTCCAAAGTTTTAGCTCTACGTGTATCAGCAGCTTGTACGATAGCTTGAGTAGCTTGTACGACAACTTCAACAGTTTGTACCTTGATAATAACCTCTTGAAACCTATGATTAAATTGCATTCAAAATCACTCCATTTTAGCTCAAAACCTACATAAAGTATAGTAAACTCAATTAATATAAAAACATAACCAAAAAGACATATATATTCATAAACTAATGCTAACAAAGTACTAATTAAGGTCTTATAATTGTACTTTTAAAACGCAATCAATGATAGACTAAAAACTCTCATTGGTTGTATGTATTTTAGATTTGGGTTGTTATTTTTCAGATACTATGTTTCTTTTTTAATGGATTTGCATGGGAGACAATGTTAAGTACATTAATTGTTTGAATATTAATAGATATTTAAAACATATATTAACTTTGTTAAGTATTTTTGTAAATATTTGGACTTGAATGATTGGATGAATTTAGTTATTTGGATCATGTTAAATGTACATTTTTTCAGGTGAAACAAAAAATTACAAAAAATATTTGTAATTAATATGCAAAATTATTTTTTTTTTAGAAAGGTATTTTTGATGGTCTTTTACCGTCGCAAAAAGTGAGGACAAAGTCAGTAAAAAAATACCTTTTTTTAGTGGGTTTTTGCAACAGCTACCTTGATGTTGCTAAAGGTTTTTTGCGATGGTAAACGCCGTTGCTAATACTGGTCGACAATATTTATTTGCGATGGTTTTTTTGCCGTCACAAATACTCTTTAGCGATGGCAAGGCAGTGGTCGCAAAGAAAAGGTCCCCCTGACGAATTGTATTTGTTGCAATTTTCTTGTCCTTGCTAAAAGTGCCCTTGCCATCGCTCATCCATCGCAAAAGCTATTTTTGATGCCCATAGTTTCATCGTCGAAAATGTAGACACAGCACCGAGGCTAATACTCATTTGCGATGGTACATGGAGTTTTTGCGACAGTGTTCTGTTGTTGCAAATACTCTATTTTCTACTAATGTTGTCATAATCATACAAAATCCCAAAGGTATCATAGATTTTCATAAATTAAACATTTAAACATTAGGCACCAGCATAGAAGATGTGATACTATAATTTGTCAATGGTTTAAAGAGTCAGGATCAAAATGGTACCCTTATTGATTACTATTTGTGTTAATAAATTATCTCTTATAACAAACATATACACCCTAATGGGATACAAGCCCATTAGATCAATGACAAAATATTATTAAATTAGTAAGTATCCTCATATCCTGGATTCCTAATATATCTGTAGAAAGACAAAACACACAAAATGACCTCAGATTTTTGGATTTTAGGGTCAGGTGATTTGTTTTTTGAGATATATATATCCCAGTTTTAATGAATACTTGGGAGGCTCAGATGTTACATTTATTTACTACTTTTGATTTATTTTGGATGTCTTTTGGTGCTATAATTAATTCTTTCTCCCTTTTCTCTTCTCAGTGCACAGCTTAGGTAAATCCATGAGATCATAGACTTCCTTCTAAATTCCAAAAGTCTTATTCTTCGTTTCTTTTTGCCTTTTTGGGATTTTTGTGGTGTGCGTTCTTGTGTTTTCATAGGTGGGATGATCGATTACAGTTGTATAGGCATATGAATGACATTTATTTATGAGATTTTTTTTAACAACAAAAATATATAAATAGGAAAATGAAACACAAGGGAGATGAGGGGAGGGCTGACTGATCAAGTTAATAGATAGCTTGACAGAGAGGACTCCCAACAGCAACACATAAGATAGAAAGGATTGGCCGGAAACCAACCCATACAAAGGGGAAAGAAAGACACCTAATTACGGTCTCTGACTATTTGAATTGAAAAACCAAACTCTTGGACATTGAAACTAACATTAGGCCAAGTTGAATTTACCCAAAAAGCTGTAAGGATCTTGATTCCCTCCATTACTTCTAGCCAAATTGGATTGATCTTGTTGAATACTTAATTACACCCTAAGAGTGTAATCATAAGCCCTTACTTTGTACTTTGTTAGACTTATATTGTAATTAATTGTCTTATTTTAGTTAGATATTTGTTTAATTATGTTTTGTGTGCGATTTGTAGGTTATATAAGGTAATAAAGGTAAATAGACGCAAAGAATGATAAACCGGGTTCAAAACGAGCAAACCGGGGATGAGAAGTCCAGCCAGTTTTGGTATTCTAGCCATATCATTTTACTCTAACGTCCGATTGAGCTGATTTTTATACCGTTGGAAAGAAAACTTCAAGATCTACAACTTGTCCTCTAATGTGCATCGGCTGAATCAGCCTCTAAGGTGGTCAGAATAAAGTTTCAAGGTGGATAGGTAAATAGTGAACCGTTCGATTGATTTGGCAAACTTCAGAGAGAGTGCTTTACCAATCGATCAGCTGTTCAATCGGTGAACAATGTCGATCGATTGGTGAACAGTACTTGCGAATAGTGAATGGTGAATAGTGACCGATCGAACGCTACAGTTTTGGTATTCTAGCCAAATCTGGAGTATAAAAGCTATGCGCGGGAGAAAAAAAAAGAGAGAGAAGATAGTTAGGGTTTGTACCAGCTAAGGGGGCAGTGTGAGAGGCTCCTCCAAGATTGGTTTTCATATTTTTGTTCATTTTTACCGTAGATTTATGTTTGTAATGTTAATATAGAAGTAGAACTTATAATTTTCTTCCATTGTAATGTATTTTCCCTCACTTTCTTACACTTTCTTGTATTTTCTTTGTAGCCAAACAGATTTATTATGGTAGTAAAGTTTTTATTTAATTCACTTTATGCTTTATTTACATTTTTTACATGCTTTAATAATGTATTCAAGTAGCTAGATTTATCTTAGATGTGATTGACATTCCACCAAGGATCTTTAAGAATTTCAATAGAGGTTTATGAACTTAAAAGTCTTACTCCTAGATTTCTATAATTCTATTTGGTTGAGTGTTGGATTTATTCAAAAACTTAGATCCATAACCCCGTTTGGTAATATTTATGCACAATTCAATAATTGATATAAATCTTGCACATTTCTAAGGTTTGTTTCTATAGTCCCAATAATTGTTTTGATTTATACACTCAATTAAAATATGAACTCAAGGTTTTATGGTCAAAATATTTCGAATCAAGAATCCGCGGTGTGATTCTTGTTTTGAGTGATCAAAATTCTCTATTTAAACTGTTGTTGTGAATGGGTGGATTGAATCAATCACATCCAAACTTTCCCCTTTAATAGCTCTAAAATTAGTTTTAATTTGCTTTTAATTTAATTGTCTAGTTATTACTTTAATTTCCGTTGCATTAGTTTAGTAAATCAAAACCCTATCAAAAACAAAAAAATTTTTGGTCTTTTTATTTTTCATTTTATTTAAAATCTAATTCCCCACATAATTGCAATTCAATCCTAAGTTAGGTTAGTGTAAGTTGAGTGCTAGAGCCTATATTTGGCTAGGTTCCTTGGGAGAGAACGATACCGGATTACCAGTTTATATTTCATCGCGACCCTTATACTCTTGCAGGATACTAATTCTATTTTGTAGTTCTCGGAGCAAGTTAAGTTTTGGGTTAGGGGTGTGTTAGGTTTTCTCTTCTCCCACCATTTAATTACATTTCATGCTTTGTTCTCTTGCATTTAGGACAATGCGTCATTTTAGTTAGGGATGGGTAGAGGCTTTGCCTCTATTATTTTGTTTTTGTTTCTTTGTTTTGCACACCCTATAAAAAAAAATATTTTTACTTGTGAAAATGCCTTTTGATATTAGAAGACAAGAATTTTTGCATGTTTTTTTACACAAAATGATGATGATTCACTCCTTATACCCAACATGTTGTAGGGGTTGCTTAATTCATGCATTTGTAGAGGGGATTACAACATTGTGCACAATCATGCTTTATAACATTGTTTGTTACTAGTTTTTGCTTTTTCATCCTTACATTAGTAGAGATTATTACCTTATGAGCTTCTAAGCATTTATCGCCTTTTGGAGCATTTACATTTACTTAAGGATAATTTCTTCACCCTCATTTCATTCATTAGTTTCATTATGCTTGTATTTGGTTCTGGTTCATGAGTTGAGTTTTGATTTTATTATTGACACTCGTACTCTATGAAATGCTTCGGTTGTGCAACTTTGGATAGGATTCTAGACCATTTTCATCTTGATCGCCATGAGTTTCCTGGGCAAATCATACATTCCTCTTTACCCTTGTTGATCTTTTACTTTTAAAAATGTGCAAAGTGATTTCCTCTCTTGTTTTGCAAAGGGACGCCTATGTCAGAAAAGAGTGTGTTTGCATTGTTAAGAAAAAGAAGAAGAAGTAGAGATTGATTTGGGGATTTCAATGCAAAAGAGCATATTGAAACATGAAAAGTAGTTGTTGAATCAAATGGGGATGATATAAGGATGAAAACAAAAGAAGAAGTAAGAAAAGAAATAAAAAAAAAATAGAATAAGAAGAAGAAAAGAATGGAAGAGGAGTTCAAAAGTTGAAAATATGTTAAGAGAGAAGTGTGATTTGAAATGATGATAAGGGAAAGTTGTAGTTATGTTTCATTCATCATTTCATACCTGGATCACACATGATATGACCATTTGCTTCATCTCTTTACCCTTACCTTTCACCTCTTTTACATTACCCTTTTCACCTTTGCATGGCTTACTTGATCCAAATTGTGCTTGATTAAAGTTTTCAATAGAGTATAAGCTATATTTTGTTAATTTATTTGAATCAATACTTAACTATGAACATTCTTCCATGGAGCTACGCTAATGTTGATACACTTTTATCTTTTCGATTTTTGTAATTGGTATGCTCATTCGATTTGTTTCTTTACATTTACTCCATTGTTAAGCATATCGTTATGAGAACCATGTTGAACTTTAATTACGAGTGTATGTCCAATGAGGTTTGAATCAAAATGTTTAAAGGTTTGGATTTGCATAAATGATTTCATCTGTGTTGTTTAGCATGATTCTTCACCCACACACATGAACCTCTCTTTTGTATGACTAGTTGCATATTAATGCAAGTGTGGAGTTTGGAGTGGCATCAATGTTAACTTGAGTAGGATTATGCTTCCATTCCTTATTCTTATCTTGATTGGCAATTCAGAAAAGGATGTTTGTGGGTATCATTACTGTAAACCCTCACGAGACACCACTCATTTACTAAGGGTAACTTAGGGGTTTAAAGGCTAGGTGCATAAGCTAAATGCACCCGTGACTTTTACGAAAGTGGAGATTATCGTTTATGTTTTTGATAGTTTTTGCTAGGGACTAGAAAAATGTAAGTTGGGGGTTGTGATTACACCCTAAGAGTGTAGTCATAAGCCCCCTTAATTTATACTTTGCTGGACTTATATTATAATTAATTGTCTTATTCTAGTTAGATATTTGTTTAATTCTGTTTTGTGTGTGCTTCGAAGGTTATATAAGCTAATAAAAACAAGTAGACACAAAGAATGATCAAGCGAGTTCAAAACGAGCAAACTGGGGATGAGAAGTCCAACCAGTTTTGATATTCTGGCCATATCTTTTTACTTCAATGTCCGATTGAGCTAATTTTTATACCATTGGAAAGAAGAAGTCAAGATCTACAACTTGTCCTCTAATGTGCATTAGCTGAATCGGCCTCTAAGGTGATCAAAATCAAGCTTCAAGGTGGATGGGTGAATGGTAAACTGTTTGATCAGTCTGACAAACTTCAGAGAGAGTGTTTTACAACTCGATTGGCCGATTGATTGGTGAACAATGCCTGTGAATAGTGAATAGTGACCGATCGAACGCTACCGTGACCATTTGATTAGCCGTTCGATTGGTGAACAGTGCTGATCGATCGATCGATACAGATCTAGAGTATAAAAGCTATTTGTGAGGGAGAAAAAAAAAAGAAGATAGTTAGGGTATGTTTGTAATGTTAATATAGGAGTAGAACTTATAATTTTCTTCCATTGTAATGTATTTTTCCTCATTTTCTCGCACTATCATGTATTTTCTTTGTAGCCAAACAGATTTATTATGATAGTAAAGTTTAGATTTAATTCTCCTTATGCTTTATTTACATTTTTTGCATGATTTAATGATGTATTTAAGTATGTAGATTTATCTTGGATGTGAATGTGAAGATCCACCAAGAATCTTGAAGGATTTCAATGGAAGTTTATGAACTTAAAAGTTTTATTCCTAGATTTCTATAGTTCTATGTGGTTGAGTGTTGGATTTATTCAAAAACTTAGATCCATAACCCCATTTGGTAATATTTATGCACAATTCAATAATTGGCATAAATCTTGCACATTTCTAATGCTTGTTTCTATAGTCCCATTAATTATTTTAATTTATACACTCAACTAAAATATGAACTCAAGATTTTATGGTCAAAATATTTCAAATCAAGAATCCATAGTGTGATTCTTGATTTGAGTTATCAAAATTCTCTATTGAAACTCTTGTTGTGAATTGAAAGATTGAATCAATCAAATTCAAGCTTTCCCCTATAATAGCTCTAAATTTAGTTTTAATTTGCTTTTAATTTAATTGTCTAGTTATTAATTTAATTTCCATTGCATTAGTTTATAAATTAAAACCCTATGAAAAACCAAAAGATTTTTGTTCTTTTTATTTTACATTTTATTTTAGATCCAATTTCTTACATAATTACAATTCAATCATAAGTTAGGTTAGTGTGAGTTGAGTGTTAGAGCCTACATTTGGCTAGGTCCCTTGGGAGAGAACGATACCGGATTACCAATTTATACTTTATCGCGACCCCCGTACTCTTGCGAGGTACTAACTCCATTTTATAATTTTCGTAGCAAGTTAATACTTGGTCATTTCTTGCTAGCCATATTTTCCATGAGGTAGCCATGAACAAGGAAAGCCAAATTGATCTTTTAAACTTTCTCATCTTATGGTTGAACCACCACTCCAAGTGAGAGTCAAAACTCCTCGGACATACCCATAAAGCACCCCACCAATGTAAAATAGTTGTCCCTACAGTCCAAGCAAAGCTGCAATGAATGAGCAAGTGATCTATTAATTTTGGCTCTTGATTGTAGATTTCACATATAATGTCCATCCTTTGACGATTAGATGCTCTTGAAGTCAACATTACCTTAGATTTTATTCTATCGTTTGAGGCTAGCTAGCAGAAGAACATTGACTTTAAAGGAACTTTTATTTTTCAGATGGGGCTAAGATTAGATTTTGCCATAGCTTGGCTATCTTCAAAAGAACTACAAAAAGAGTTGCATGAAACCATTCCATTATGGAAGGCCAACCATACTTAGAAGTCCTTCTTACATGGATCAGGTAGGTGAGGAAGGAGGAGTGATCTCAACTCAGATAGCCTATCAAGTTCCCAATCATGTAGGTTCTTTCTGAATACTAAATTCCATTCACATCTTGAGGGAGTAAACGTAGAATTTACATAATCATTATATTGACTGAGGATGGAGAATAGCGTGGGAAATTTTATCTTCAAAGAAATATCCCCCTCCCATTTGTCTAGCCAGAATCTAATGGTTGAACCTCCCCATCTTAATCTGAATATTGTTGTTAAGAATAGAGCAGAGTTTGTTCTAACCACTCCTAACAGATTGAATGTCCAGCCACAACCTTGAACATTTAGGTGAGACAATTTCTAAAGGGGTCTAGGAAGTATGGTTTATGTCATATTTTGCACACAATAATCTTCTCCATAATGCTTGCTTCTCACAAGAGAACCTCCACCACCATTTGGCCAGAAGAGAATGGTTCCTGACTCTTAAGGAAGGAATTCCTAGACCCCGAAACTTAGTACTTCTGGTTATCTAATCCCAACTAACAAAGCTGACTTTCTTTTTATTTTCACTATCTCCCCATAGGAATTTTCTCTGCATCAATTCTGATTGACAGCATATGTCCTATGGTAGTTTAAAGATGGATAGGTATTAGATTGGTAGATTAGCTATGATGTATTTAAGCATTGTTAATCTTCCTCCCATTGGTGACTGTTTCATGTTCCAAATTGATAACCTTTTCTTGAATTTCTCCAATAATCCATCCCATGTTTTTGGTGATATTGGGTTGGCACCTAAAGGCACTCCCAAATAAGTCCAAGGAAAATGTCCATATTTATAATTGAACAATTCAGCAGCCTATTTCAAAAAAAAAGTAGTTCAAGCCAATACCACTTAACAAACTTTTATGGAAATTGATCTTGAGGCCTGACACCATCTCAAAGCATTTTAGAATTCTTTTCAAATTGATAAGTTCCTCCATGTTTGCATTGCAGAATAGCAATGTGCCAATTTGTTTGAGATCTCTTGAGACTCTAAACTTATTTGATGCGGAGCCATTGATTAATACTGAAAGTGAATTGGAAGATAAGCATTCCTTGATCCAATCCCTCCATTTGGATCCAAACTCCATGCCTTTCATCATATCTGATATGAATCTGCAGTTAATAGAGTCAAATGCTTTCTCAAAATCAAGCTTTGAAACCATACCTAATTTCCTGTTCCTTTTACTCTAGTCAATTACTTAATTTGCTATCATAACTCCATCCAGAATATGTCCATCATTTGAGAAGGCTGATTGTGTTTCATTGATGACTTCATGACTTATCGGCTTTAACCTGTTTGTTAGAGTTTTTGACAAAATCTTATACATTGATGATATAAGGCAAATAGGTTTTATAGTCCATAAGGGAATCAAGGCACTCTGACTTGGGAATGAAACAAAGAAATGATGAG
The DNA here is from genome assembly GCA_033060915.1 of Euryodendron excelsum. NCBI lineage: Eukaryota > Viridiplantae > Streptophyta > Magnoliopsida > Ericales > Pentaphylacaceae > Euryodendron > Euryodendron excelsum. The sequence continues at coordinate 37,365,049 of CM065387.1, read as the reverse complement.
TTGATACCTTTTACCAATTTACCTTTTAAGTGAAAGCCCTTAAGGAACTTCATGACATCTCCTTTTAGAATGCTCCGAAATTTTTTGATTAAATTGAAATTAAATCCATTTGGAACTAATGATTTACTTCCATTGCAATCCTTGATCACTTGCCATATTTCACCCTCTAAGAAGCTTGATTCCAACCATAATTAGCTTTTAGGTTTCAATTTTAAAGGAAAACTTCCTTCCAATCTAGGCCTGTTGCCCCATTTTTCAAATAGAAAATCCTTGAAGAATGATACTGCTACCTCTTTCACTTTCAATGGCTCACTAATAGCCTTTCCATTAGAATAAACTTGGTTGATGTAATTTCTTCTATTTCTTTTCTTCAGAGAATTATAGAAAAAAATAGTGTTTTTATCTCCCAGTTGCAGCCATATCACTCTAGATTTTTGCCTTAGTGATAACTCCTCCATTCTAAATGCTTTCCACAACTCAAATTGTACCTTTCTTCATTCTTCAACTTCTAATAAATTTAGAGGTCCAACTTCACTCTTTAGATCCAATTTATGAATTTCTTCTACTAGCTCATTTATCTTGGCCTTGCTATCTCCAATTTTGGAATTTTTTTCACTTTTTTTTTATATAAATATTCAGCTGTTGAAGTTTAATGAACAAACTACACCCTCCCCATCCCTACTCCACAGAGGCCTCCCGAGAAAATTTAATAGCTTTTTTGAAACTGGCTAAACTCAACCAGGCATCAAAGGACTCGAATGGTTTTGGACACCAGTCCTTTATTTCATCAGACAATAAGACAAGGCTGTGGTCAAAAAGCTTTTTTTTGTAATCCCCATTGGGAGCATTTCCAATTGCTTAGCCAATAGTTATATGGGAGAAACCTATTAAGTTTGCTCCATTTGTCATTTTGCTGCATGTTTGTCCAGATATAATTTATGCCTTCAATGGGAATGTTGTACAACTCAACTTCCTTTGCAAAATTCATGAAGAGTTTCTTACCTTTGGTGGCTTGCAACGAGTATGGGTTTCGTGGGAACTTGTTGCTAGCTAGGAATGGATAACATATGCTACATGGGTTGATTTTGACAAACCATAATTTGAGGAAAACGGAGGTGTATTGTGATTAATCAGTGTTGCCCCTGCAAACAAATAAGATGGGGAATTAGTCGCAGCATTTACTTTTGCATTGTGCTATGGTTAGAGAGCTTTGGGCTTTGATCTTAACAAATGTGGGGGATGTCTTGGGTCTTCCTAAGTTGAATTACAAAAGAGCTACATAGTTGGCTGGCTAGGCTTGGATTCTTGTGTTGTTTTGTTTATTTTGGTTGGTATGTAGGAGGACATTTTAAGGGCAGGAGACGCCTTTGTAGAGATTGAAAATCATTCTTTAGTCTATTTTGTATACTTGGCTTTCTAGTTGTGTGCTCGTGATTTTATGTATTTATGTATTCTTTTGTATTTGGGTTGCAAACCCTTGATAGTTCTGAATGAATTGTTTTTTCCTTATAAAAAGAAGAAAACATAAACTAGATGGGTTGATGGATTTGGAACCGTGTTGTGAGGCCGAACCTGTATATGGAGAATTCTAAAAAAAATTGCATAGTTCCTTTCCATTCCTTTCTCTCTCCCGAAGTTCCAAACAGGCCGTCAAGAATTGAACTCCATGTATTTCTTTAGTTTCTTAGTATATGTGAGGCATCCTCCATGTCTCTCTTAAATTGAAGATCTCATGTTTTTATCAAAAGCTGGCAGCTATGGTTTTACGGTATTATAGAATAAACACTCTATTCTTGCATAAATTTTGTACAAATTGTTTTTCATGGTGTGGCAATGATATTTTTGGAATTGTGAGCTACCATGACAAGTGATTTTTTTAAAAATGAATGACTCTTATTGAACCATATCATGTGGGTGATAAATTATGTACAAGTTTTGTGGTGGTATCACACTATCTTTTTGTACGATGCTAATGCTATATGGTCACCTATAAATAATGTGATTAAAATCCGTCATTGTGTAGCTGTGATGTAGCAATAACTTGATAAGTCAAGATCGAATCCACAGGGAACAGTTAACAAACCATGCAAAATTGGAGCTAAAAATTCACCCACAGTAAAAGAAAAATTCACCCACGGTAAAAGATTAATTTACCCACAGTAAAAGATTAGATACCAACTAAGCTGTGTTAAATACTGTAGTATTGCAATGGCTTCAGTTGGAACCTAAGTTAACCTGTTTGAATTCCACCAAAAACAGTACCTCTGAGATTTGGACAATTGATGCAGAAAAATAGTAACCAAAAGAAAAATGTTTTGCTTTGGAAGGTTTGATGACTATGGAACTATACTTTAAATAAAATTTAATAACACAGTCTTGGATCCAATTGATTTGATTATCTGATTCACCCAAAATTTCAACGGTGGTTCATAACTCAAATCATTGGCTTTGTCTTAAGCCTTTGATTTAGAAGATTTAGCTTTTAGAACATAAATTCTGTAATAATTAAATCTAGAATAATAAAATTAGAGCCATAAATTCATACCAGCGATTCGTGCAATAACTATACCAAAGTAAGATTTGTGCATAGAAATTACCAAACTTACTCAAGAATTTAAGTTTTCTCAAACATCTAGAATTTAATTACCAAGATTTGAAAGATTTTAAATATAAATAACAAAAACTTAATTACCTCCATTGATATTCTAAAATCCTCAGATGATTTTTATAATTGACTCAAAGAATTAAACTAACTACTCATAGTATTGAAAATACTCGACGTGAAAAAAAATAACTTCATAAATAAAAAGATTTATTGTAGTAGAATAACAAAAAGAAAAATTTAACTGTCTAAATGTCGTGCCCAAATTTTTCACACTCGAGGAATACACACACAAGCGGGAAAAATACTGTACTCTCTCGTTAGAACTCACCCTCGTAGAAAAATGAGTGTGACTAGGTTTAAATTGAAAATTAATTTGAGTGGAGGGCTTTTAGAAAAGATTTGGAGTCGCCACCTAACTTGATTAAGGTGAGTTAGGTCACCTAAAAACTAAGTATAATCCGAAGACCACACTTAGGGTTCTTGGAAAACGATTTTGAAAAACATCCTCAAGAGAGGGTTTTTAAAAAAACGGGTTGTTTAACAACCTTTGGAAAACATTTAAGCCCTTTCTGAAAATAAACTCTATTTTGGTCTTTTGAAAACAGTGATTCTAGGTTCGGAGGTTGGTTACGTGTAGGGAAGACGCACTAAGCCATCACCCTACCCCGCCCTTGCGGTATCTACATGTCTATTTGCCCTAAATTCACCTATAAGAGTCTTCAACTAACAAATGTTCAATCCTATTCACTTTAGAAAACAATTTTGAAAAGAATGATGCATGATATGTAGATGCAATAGAAAAAGAGAGTTGGAAAATAGATTTAGAAATAGATTTGAAAAGAAATTGATTTGATTTAAAGAAATTTGAAAAGATAGATTTGAACTTGGAATGGAAAAGAGATTTGAAAAGAGTTATGAAATTGAAAACTTGAAAAATGTTGTGAAATTGGAAATTTGAAAAATGTTGTGAAATTGGAGATTGAAAAAAAAAAGGTTGTGAAATTGGAGATTGAAAAAGGTTTTGGAAATAGAAGTTTGAAAAATGTTGTGACCGCACCCATGAGGGTTGCCTATGTATCCTTTTGGAGGAATCAGGTCAGTCGTAATTCAGACAATAGTCCAATTGAAAATAGAAGGTATGATTGGAAGAAAGAGATTTTGATTGGAAGATTTGAAAAGATTTGATTTAGGAAAGCTTGGTTTTAGAAAACCTAAACCTAGGAAGATAGGATTTGGACTTGAGATTAAGAAAGACTTACTCGAATGTTGGACTTGGAAGATCGAAGAAAGATTGAATTTAGGAAGGGTTTGAATTAGGAAATGTCCGATTTATGAAAGTTTTAAAATAGGAAAGTGTCCCTTTTGGAAAGTCTCGTTTTAGGAAAGTTTCAATTTAGGAAAATGGTATTTTAGGAAAGTTTCATTTTAGGAAAATTTTCATTTTAGGAAAGTTTTGAAATTAGGAAAGGTTTTGAGTTTAAGAAGATTTGAAGACCTAGATTTAGAAATTTAAGATTTGGAAGGGATGGAATTAAGAAAGGAGTTGAATTAGGAAAGATTTGGAAGTTTAGAGTTTAGGAAAAGATTTAAAAGTTTAGGTTTAGGAAACCTAAGGTTTAGGAAAGTACTAAATTAGGAAAGATTTAGACTTGGGAAGGGTTAAGATTCCTATTTCCTAAAACAAATGATTGGATTTTGTTTCTAAAAGAGATGTTTTGATTTTGTTTTCAAAAACAGAGGATAGGATCTAGTTTCCTGAATGAGAAATTGGGTTTGGCTTCCTAAAGGGAAGATTGGATTTGGCTTCCTAAAGGGGAGATTGGATTTGGCATGAATTTGGAAAAGGAAGTTTTGGAAATCCTAGTTTTGGAATACTATAGTTTTGACATAGAAAAGAGGTTTTGGAAATATGTATAGTTTTGATGTAGAAAACAAGGGGTTGTGGAAACCTAGGTTTTGAGGCCAAAATAAGGGATTGGAAATCATGTTTTTGGGAAAGGACATTAGGGTTTCCTAATTGTTAGCTCTAGGGCTTGACATGGACTCTAAGAAAAGAGTTTTTTGAAAAATACGTTTTTGGAAATGAAGATTTTTAGAAGGAAATCCTAGAGAGGAGTTTTTAGAAAGGGATATTTTTGAGAAGAAATCCTAGAGAGGAGTTTTTTGGAAAGTAAACTTGAAAGGAGTTTCAGGAAAAATATTTTGGAAGAAGCGTATAGAGCGTTTTTGGAGAGTAAACTTTGAGGAAAGTGTTTTTGGAAAGGAATTTTTAGGAAAGATGTTTTTTGGAAAGAGATTGTTGAAAAGGAGTTTTCGAAAAAAAATTTTGGAAAGGAGATTGGAGAGAGTTTTCTAAGAAGGAAACCTAGGGAGTGTTTTTTGGAAGGAAGTTTTAAGAAGAATGTTTTTGGAAAGCATGTTAAAAAAGAGGGTCCAGGAAAGAGAGACTCTTGAAAAGAGAATTTTTCAAAAGTATAAAAATCTCTCACTTTCCTAAAGTGATTCTAATCATAAGAAGGCTAGAACCACTTTAAGAAAGTGGTTTTGAAAAGAACAAGGAGTTGAAAATATGGACCATATTGGCCACTTTAAATGTAACACTTTCGTAAAGCAATCCTAGTCATGGAAAGGCTAGAATCACCTTAGGATTTTGATTTTGAAAAACGAAGGCTTTGATGCAATTTTGAAAACGATGCTAATGCAAGCTTTGAAAACGAGTTTGAAAATGAATTTTGGAAGAATGCAAGATCATGATATGCACTACGCAAAGAGGGTCGTGAACATACAAGGTTAAAGGCTTCACCACATAATCAAGAGAGGCCGAACCCATATAGTCTCTGGTTAAACTAAAAGAAAGCCCCCGACATGGTGACTCTCCAATAGTCTAATCCTACACATGGACCGGGAACTCCCTTATTTCAAGCATGCAAGAAGGGGGGGAAGAAGATGGGGGATTAAAATAGAAGAAAGCCCAAGTGGGTTCAAAGGGAGAAGAGAGAGGGGGAAGTGCAGAAACGTAAAAAGAAAGCCTACCTTGAGTCTTTTTATTTTTGCTTAGCTTTGCGCGCTTTGCTTTGCTTGTCTTGCTTCGATCTTCACTTCAATCTTCAAGAGTTTGTCTTCGATCTTCAAAGCTTCAGATTACAGGTCTTCAAGTCTTCAATGGGGGCTTCAGAGGGTAGTGTATGAGTGTATAGAAGTGTATGTGAGTGTATAGGAGGCTAGGGTTTGTGTATAGGAGGCTAGGGTTTGTGTATGGAGGCTATGATTTGGAAAACCTAAAGAGACTAGGGATTTGAGAGGCTAAGAGCTCTGTACATCAAAAAGTAGAGTTTTTAGATTGATTTTGCGGACCTCTTTCATACTGAAGGAGGCTCTGTATTTATAGAGATAGGATAAACCTGGTGCCTATTGCAGTGGCTCCAGGGCAAAAATGCTTCTAGCGCCACTAGGAGTGGCGCCAGGCCAAATATTAGCTTGGCGCCACTAGGCGCCACTACTAGTGGTGCCATCCAATTAGAAAATTATTAAGGTCGGAAAGCAACGTATCTTTGACAGATTTGGGCGCCTGTACTAGTGACTACCATGTAATTTTTAGCTTGACTTCATTGACAGTGACTCTAGAAGGCTCGGGAAGGACTTAAGGGACCGGGAATGGCCCAGAAGGCCAGAAAAGGACAGGAACACTTAAAATAGTGTCCCGGAGGTAGTAGACTTGAAAAAGGATGACATGATTTGTTAAAAAGGTTGACCAAGCCATTAGGGGCAAAACGGTCAATCAGGCTGGGAAGCTGCCGAGACGGACTCAGAATGTCCCGGAGGAAGACTTAAAATTTGGAAACATTATTTAGAATGTTCCTAAGAGGCTACCAGTTTGATATCTAGAGCTGGTGTGGTCGAAAAAGGCGATCGGCTCGCTAGGGGCAAAACGGTCATTCCGTACCGAGTTTATCGAAACTGACTCGGAATGATCCAGAAAGATAATAGAAGGTTGAGAACACTATAAGAAGCCTTCTCAGGAGGTTACCGGTTTGATACTCAGAGCCAGTGTGGCTAGAAAAAGGCGACCGGCCCACTAGGGGCAACACGGTCATTTTGCACCGGGTTTGCCGGAACTGACTTGGAATGATCCGAAAAGATAAAGAAAGGTTGAGAACACTATAAGAGGCATTCTCATGAGGTTGCCGGTTTGATACCCAGAGCCGGTGTGGCCCTTGGGGCGTTCGGATGCCTAGGGGCAAAATGGTCATCTTGACCGGAAAGTCACGGAGTTGGCCCGAAACTGACTAGAAGGCATATAATCAGTCGACAGGTTTAAAGGGGACTTACCGTCTTCGAAAAGACGTGCCTGACGGAATAGATTTACCGTCTCGAGGAATCAACTATCTCGAGAGAGGGATTGGAATTGGATTTGGAAAAGGGGACTTACCGTCTTCGGAAAGACACGCCTGTTAGAATATGGAAAAGGGACTTACCATCTTCGGAAAGATGTGCCCGTTGAAAGTGGAAAGAGGACTTACCGTCTTTGGAAAGACGTGCTTGATTTGGTCATTTTGCCTCTATTTGGGCCTGGTGGGCCCGCGAAGCGATGAATAGACGAGATTAGGCTTAGAGAGTTGATTTCGATTGGAATACATCCATATTGACTTGAGTACAAATCTGGACGGATCGTAGACTGCCGAGCGGTCAAAAATGGGGTGCTTACAGCTGCCCCTCTTTTTTTGTCTTTTTTTTGTCAAAGACAAAAAACGATAGAGTTAGAGTCCCATGTTGACCGCGAGGTAGTCGGAGGGACGGACTTTGGGAATTTTTCGACAACGGGGGTTCGAAAATGGATATTAGGCTGAAAAGGCCTTCGAAAACGAGTTTTGGCGGGAAAAAGGGCAAAGCGCCCAAAATTTGGAAACTGGCGCCACTCCTACTGGCACCTTTGGCAGAAAAGACTTGGCGCCTCTACTAGTGGCGCCAGGCTTGGGAACAAAACCAGAAATTTTTCTGATTCGAACACTTGCGAGATTTTGAAAGATTTTCACAAATCCGAGAGACATTACGAGGAAACCGACTTGGACATTAAAGGAGCAGCTCTTGGAGACCACGGGTGATTGCCAGAAGTAGACCATGGGTGTTTAACAACCGTGTAAAGTTTCGTGATCTTTTGGAAACTTGGTGAATTTTTTTTTAAAAAATAAAAAAATACTTAGAAAATTAGGAAAATGAGAAAACTCAAGAAATTGATGAAATTTTTAGAGTTTAAAATTTTGAAAAATGTAAGGATATTTTAGAAAACATTTGAAATGATTTTGAGGAGTCTTAGGATAACTTTGAAACCATTGATTCATTGGAAAAATAAAACATGTGTTTTGAAAATTTTGAAAATTTATAAAGTGTGCACGGGTGCCGACGTTATGTGATTGTAACGTTGTGAAGTGCACGATTTGTGTTTTGTGTTGATGCTGTGGGTGTTGTAGGGATCATTTTTAAACAAAACTCTGCCGAAATTTTTAGATATTAGGGAAAGAGTTGGAAAAAGGTTTAGAAATAAAATATTTTTGAAGGAAAAAGATAGAAAACCCTTAAGATTTGATTTGAAGTTGGAAAATCAAAATGTGTAGGAATTTCGTTTTAACTTGTCATTTGAAATCTTTTTTATTTTTTATTTTATTATTTTGTTATTTTTAATTGTTTGTTTTTATCTGTATTGTATATTAACACCGCCTACCTTGGCTTACCTTTTCTGAGAGGAGACGCTGCTCGAGGAAGGCGGCTTGGACAGATTCCACCAGTGGCTCCAGTCGGTCTAGGGGTAGCCAACGATCTACTGGGTAAGCAACGTCTAGTTAGAGTGGTCGTGGGAGTAGGCCACCTGTTGACCCCTTCCCTCCGGTTGAACAGGCCTTTGCAGAGGAGATTGGCGCCGAGGAGGAGGTACCTGGTCTGGGTGACCGGGTGACCGGTTATAGGAGAGCTTCCCCCATACACAGGCAGACGGATGCTGACTTGGGAGATCTGCAGGTACTGGATGTTCCACCACTCGAGGATCTTGCTTATCACCCCAGTGTATACTCTAGATAGCATCTGCCCCCTCCACGGGTACATACAACTTTTAAAGGGGTTGTTAATCAGGTCTTTGTGATGTCGCGCCCAGATTTTTCGCACTCGAGGAATACTCACCCAAACGGGAAAAATGTTGTACTCTCTCGTTAGAACTCACCCTCCTAGAAGAATGAGTGCGACTAGGTTTGAATTGAAAACAGGTTTGAATAAAGGGCTTTTGCAAAACATTTGGAGTCGCCACCTAACTTGATTAAGGTGAGTTAGGTCACCTAAAAACTAAGCATAGTCCGAAGACTACACTTAGGGTTTTTGGAAAACGATTTGGAAAATATCTCCTCAAGAGAGGGTTTTTAAAGAAAACGGGTTGTTTGGCAATCTTTGGAAAACATTTAGCCCTTTTTTGAAAAATGACTCCGTTTGGTCTTTGAAATCAGTGATCTAGGTTCGGAGGTTGGTTACGTGTAGGGAAGACGCACTAAGCTATCACCCTACCCCGCCCTTTCGGTACCTACATGTCAATCTACCCTAGATTCACCTATGAGAGTCTTTAATTAACTATAGTTCAACCCCATTCACTTTGAAAAACAATGTCTGAAAACTAATTTAGCATGATGCATGATATGCAAGTGCAAGATGAAAGAATTGGAAAATAGAAATTGATTTGAAAAGAAATTGATTTGATTTGAAAATAGATTTGAAAAGATGGAATTGAAATTGGAAACTTTGAAAACTTGGAAATAGGAATTTGAAAATAGAAATTTTGAAATTGAATTTTGAAAATTGATTGGAATTTGAAATTTGGAAAGATTTTGGAAACCACACCCATGAGGGTGGAATTGAAAGTTTGAAAAGTGTTGTGACCGCACCTATGAAGGTTGCCTACGTATCCCTTTGGGGGAATCAGGTCAGTCGTAGTTCGGACAAGAGTCCGATTGAAAAAAGATTGATTTGAAAAGAGAGATTGGACTGGAAGAAAGAGATTGAATTGAAAATTGAATTTGATTTGAGATTAGAAAAGGAGATTGAATTTCAGAAGATTGGACTTGCTTTGGAAAGATTGATTTTGGAAAAACTTGGTTTTGGAAAGATGGAGGTTTAGGAAACCTAGACTTAGGAAAGGCTTGACTCGACTTGGAAGGTTTAGGAGATTAGGAAAGGTTGGATTTAGGAAATGTTCGAATTAGGAAATGTTCGATTTAGGAAAGTTTCGAATTAGGAAAGTTTCATTTTTGGAAAGTTTTGAAATTAGGAAAGTTTCGACTTAGGGAAGTTTTTAAAAAATTGGAAAGTTTTGTTTCAAGAAAGGTTTTGAAATAGGAAAGTGTTGAATTTAGAAACGTTTTAAATTAAGGAAGTTTAGTCTAAGAAAGGTTCAACTTAGGAAAGTTTTGAAAATTGGAATGTTTTGAAAAAGGGAAGTTTTGAATTTGGAAAGCTTTGAAAACAAGGAAGTTTTGAAAATAAGAAAGTTTCGTTTTAGGAAAGGTTTGAAAAAGGAAAGTTTTCAGTTTAGGAAATGTTTGAATTAAGAAAGTTTCAACTTAAGAAAGTCTTAAATTAAGAAAGTTTTGAATTTAGAAAAGTCTTAGATTTGGAAAGATTTGAAGTTTAAGAGAGTTTAGAATTTAGAAAGTTTTAGGTTTAGAAAGTTTAAGATTTAGAAAGTTTTAGGGTTTTAGGAAATCTTGAAATTAGGAAAGGTTTGAGTTTAGGAAAAGTTTGAAAACTTGAATTTGGAAAATTAAGATTTGGAAAAAGGGGTTGAATTAGGAAAGATTTGAAAATTGAGTCTTAAAATTTAGGAAAGATTTTTATGTTCAAGTTTTGGAAACTTAAGGTTTAGGAAAGTGGGAGTTTAGGAAGGATGTGAATTAGGAAAGATTTGAATTTTAAAATTTAAGGAAAGATTTAAAATTTAGGTTTAGGAAACTTATGGTTTAGGAAGGAGTTGAAGTAGGAAAGGTTTGGACTAGGAAAAGATTGGATTTTGTTTTGAAAAGAGAAGGTTGATTTTATTTCCAAAAGCGGAGGATAGGATCTAGTTTCCTAAATGGGGAGATTGGATTTGGTTTCCTAAAGGAAAAGTAGGATTCGGCAAAGATTTGGAAAGGGAGATTCTAGAAACCCTAGATTTGGAAAATTGTTGTTTTGACGTAGAAAAGAGGTTTTGAAAACATGTATAGTTTTGATATAGAAAACAAAAGATTTTGGAAACCTAGGTTTGGGGCAAAGTTTGAAAATCATGTTTTTGGAAAGAAAACTAGGGTTTCCTAATTGTGGGTTCTAGGGTTTGGTTTGGGCTCTAAGGAAAGAATTTTTTTTTTGGAAAACGCGTTTTTGGAAACGAAGGTTTTCTAGAAGGGAATCCTAGGGAGAAGTTTTTGGAAAGTGAACTTGGAGAGGGAGTTTTTGGAAAAAGATTTTAAAGGGAAGGAGTTTTTGGAAAGCGTGTTTTTTGGAAACAAGTTTTAGAAGGAAAACCCTAGATAAGAGTTTCTAGAAGGAAGATTTTGGGAAGAGAGTTTTTAGAAAGATTTTTAAGGAATGTTTTTAGAAAGTGAATTTTGAGGGAAGAGAGTTTTGAAAAAAAGATTTTGAAAGGGAGTTTTTGAAAACCATTTTGGAGAGGAGAGTTTTAGGAAAGTATGTTGAGAAAGAGATTTTTAGGAAGGGATTTTTGAAAAGAGGGTTTTTGGAAAGTATGAAAACGTCTCACTTTCCTAAAGCGATTCTAGCCATAAGAGGGCTAGAACCACTTTAAGAAAGTGGTTTTGAAAACAAGGTTTGAAAATATAGACCAAAAGGCACTTTTAATATAACACTTTCCTAAAGCAACCCTGGCCATGGAAAGGCTAGAATCACCCTAGGATTGTGATTTTGAAAACATGTTTTTGAAAAAGAGCTTTTGATGCAATTTTGAAAACAAGTTTGAAAACGATTTTTGAAAACAACTTTTTGAAAACGAATTTTGGAAGATGCAAGACTATGATATGCACAATGCAATTTGGGGTCGTGAACATACAAGGTTAAGGCTTCACCGCATAATCAAGGGGGCCGGACCCACATGGTCTTTGGTTAGGCTAGAGGAAAGCTCCCGACACGGTGACTCTCCAATTGCCCAATCCTACACATGAACCGGGAGTACCCTTGTTTCAAGCATGCAAAGAAAGGGCGGGAAAGAGATGGGGGATTAAAATAGAGAAAACCCAAGTGGGTTGGAGAGAGAAGAGAGAGGGGGAAGTGCAGAAAATTAAATAGGGAGCCTACCTTGTTTCTTGTTTATTTTGCGCGCCGTGCAGTCTTCGGTCTTCGGTCTTCGTCTTGATCTTCTTCTTCAACCTTCAAGGGTTGTCTTCAAGCTTTGGATGGCAGCTCCTCAAGTCTTCCAAAGATGGTTGAAGGCTAGTGTATGAGTGTATGGGGGAGTGTATGAGTGTATAGGAGGCTAGGGTTTGTGTAGGGTGGTTAGGGTTTGGGAAAACCTAAGGAGGCTAGGGTTTTTGAGATGCTCGAGCTCTGTATATTGAAATATAGGATTTTTAAGTTAAGTTTGCAGACCCCTTTCACGTTGAACGAGGCTCTGTATATATAGAAGCTGGACAAGCCTGGCGCTTGCTGTAGTGGCGCCAGGGCAAAATTTACACTGACGCCACTAGCAATGGCGCCACTGCTAGTGGCGCCAGCCATTTAGGAAACAATTAAGGTCGGCAAGCAACGTATCTTTGACTAGATTTGGGCGCCTGTACTAGTGACTACCATGTAAATTTTAGCCTGGCATCACTAGGAGTGACTCCGGAAAGTCCGGGAATGATTTGAAGGAGCCGGGAATGACCCGGAAAGCCAGAAAGGAGCAGGAACACTTGAAATGGTGTCCTAGAGGTATTTGACTTAAAAAGTGAGGACGAAATGTGTCGGAAAGATTGACCGGGCCTTTAGGGGCGAAACGGTCAATCGGACTACAAAACTGCCGGGACGGACTCGGACTGTCCCGGAAAAAGACTTGGGATCTAGAAACATTATTAGAATGTCCCCAGAGGTTGCCGGTTTGATTCCCAGGGCCGGCGTGGTCGGAAATGGAGACCGGCCCACCAGGGGCAAAACGGTCATTTTGTACCTGGGTTTGCTGGAACTGACTCGGAACGGTCCGGAAAGGTAACGGAAGGTCGAGAACACTATAAAAAGTATTCTCGGGACATTACCGGTTTAATACCCAGAGCCGGTGTGGTCGGAAATGGAGACCGGCCCACCAGGGGCAAAACGGTCATTTTGTACCAGGTTTGCCGGAACTGACTCGGAATGATCCAGAAAAGTAAAGGAAGATTGAGAATACTATAAAAAGTATTCTCAGGGCATTTCCGGTTTGATACCCAGAGCCGGTGTGGTAAGAAAAGGAGACCGGCCCACCAGGGGCAAAACGGTCATTTTGTACCGGGTTTACCGGAACTGACTCGGAATGATCCGGAAACGTAAAGGAAGATTGAGAATACTATAAAAATTATTCTCGGGAGGTTACCGGTTTGACACCCAGAGCCGGTGTGGTTCCCGGGGCGTTCGGATGCCTAGGGACAAAATGGTCATCTTGACCGAAGAATCTCGAAAAAGCTCCTAAGGGTAGTCTGGTCCTTTTTCACCAAAGTGAGCTAACAAACACGGGTATTGACCTAGGTTTTTAGTGTTTCCGCCACTCTAACGGTGTGAGTATTTCCGCTACTCGGACGGGGTTGAAGATTTGTGAGTATTTCCGCTACTCGGACGGGGTTGATGATTTGTGAGTGTTTCCGCTACTCGGACAGGGTTGATGATTTGTGAGTATTTCCGTTACTCGGACGGGGTTGAAGATTTGTGAGTATTTCCGCTACTCGGACGGGGTTGATGATTTGTGAGTATTTCCGCTACTCTAACGGTTGAGTATTTCCGCTACTCTAACGGCTCTGTGAGTATTTCCGCTACTCTAACGGTTGAGTATTTCCACTACTCTAACGGCTCTGTGAGTAGTTTTGCTACTCGGACCGTCTCGAGGAATAAACTGTCTCGAGAGAGGGATTGGAAAGGGGTCTTATCGTCTCCGAAGAGACGTGCCTAGATTGGAACCGTCTCGAGGAATAAACTGTCTCGAGAGTGGGATTGGAAAGGGGTCTTACCGTCTCCAAAGAGACGTGCCTGGGTTTTGAGTGTTTCCGCCACTCTGACGGTTTTGTGAGTGTTTCCGTCACCCTGACGGTTTTGTGAGTGTTTTCGCCACTTTGACGGTTTTGTGAGTGTTTCCGCCACCCTAACGGTTTTGTGAGTGTTTCCGCCACCCTGACGGTTTTGTGAGTGTTTCCGCCACCCTAACGGTTTTGTGAGTGTTTCCGCCACTCTGACGGTTTTGTGAGTAGTTTTGCTACTCGGACCGTCTCGAGGAATAAACTGTCTCGAGAGAGGGATTGGAATCGGAATAAGAAAGGATAATGCCCCTAAGGGCATTTTGGTCATTTTGCCTCTATTTGGGCCTGACAGGCCCACGAAGTGATGGAAAGATGGAATTTGAAACTAGAGAATTGGATTCAATAGGAATATGCCCAAAATGACTTGAAAACAAGTCTGGACGGAGTGTAGACTGCCGAGCGGTCAAAAATGGGGTGCTTACATGTGACTATGCAGCGGGCTGCCCCATCATATCATGCCTTCATGGTTGAGATCAGATTTGGAGCCTTCATGGGATTACAGGCTAACCACCTGAACCGGCATTTGGTACTGGCGCTTGTTGAGAGGTGGTTTGGGGAGACCGGGACCTTCCATTTTGTTAGCTTCGAGTTAGGTTCCACTCCCTTGGATTGGGCGATCATCACAGGGCTTTCCTTCATTGGCCAGCGGATCACTCTACAGTCAGTCAATAGAGATAAGGCATGCATTCTACTAGACTTGCCTCCTCCTGAGCATTCTGCCTTCCCAATCTCTTGGCTCAGTCAGGATGACCGTACCTTTGTTGCTGAGCCATCGCTTGCCAAGCGGGACATTATGAGATGGCGACTTGTTTTGTACATCATCTTTAGCTGCTTCTGCAATAACAACAAGTCACTCGTGCCTTTTCGGTTGCTGAGTATAGTAGCTGATCTTGGGACTCTGTCTAACCTGGATTGGAGGTTCTTCTCCTTTAGCTACTTCCTTCGGTCGATGCGGGTTCGGACTTCCTCCCGTTGGGGCAGCATGACTAGTTTCTGGCCCTTTCTTATTTGGTGGAGCTACGAGTACCTTCCTATTCGTCGCCCTGCAGTTGTCGAGGACGACCTTTATCCTCGTGCTTTGAGGTGGGTGTCGCGCCCAAATTTTTCACACTCGAGGAATACACGACACAAGTGGAAAAAATGCTGTACTCTCTCATTAGAACTCACCCTCCTAGAAGAATGAGTGCGACTAGGTTTGAATTGAAAACGGGTTTGAATAAAGGGCTTTTGAAAAAGATTCAGAGTCGCCACCTAACTTGATTAAGGTGAGTTAGGTCACCTAAAAACTAAGAATAATCCAAAGACTACGCTTAGGGTTTTGGAAAACGATTTGAAAATATCTCCTCAAGAGAGGGTTTTTTAAGAAAACAGGTTGTTTGGCAACCTTCAGAAAACATTTAGCCCTTTTTAGAAAAATGACTCTTTTTGGTCTTTGAAAACAGTGATCCTAGGTTCGGAGGTTGGTTACGTGTAGGGAAGACGCACTAAGCTATCACCCTACCCCACCCTTTTGGTACCTATATGTCAATCTACCCTAGATTTACCTATGAGAGTCTTTAATTAACAAACGTTCAACCCTATTCACTTTAGAAAAACAATGTTTGAAAACTAACATGATGCATGATATGCAAGTGCAAGTTAGGAGAATGGAAAAATAGATTTGGAAATAAATTTGAAAAGAATTTGATTTGAAAATAGATTTGAAGAGATGGAATTTGAAATTGGAAAATTTGAAAATTTGGAAATAGAAATTTGAAAATAGAAATTTTGAAATTGGAATTTTGAAAGTAGATTGGAATTTGAGATTTGAAAAGATTTTGGAAACCGCACCCATGAGGGTGGAATTGAAGGTTTGAAAAGTATTGTGACCGCACCTATGAAGGTTGCCTACGTATCCCTTTGGGGGAATCAGGTCAGTCGTAGTTCGGACCGGAGTCCGATTGAAAATTGAAGAGTGGATTGAAGAAGGAACTTGAATTGGACATTGAATTTGATTTGAAATTACAAAAGGAGATTTGAAATTGAAATTTTGGAAAAGATTGGACTTTAATTTGAAAAGATGGATTTTGGAAGGACTTGGTTGTGGAAAGATGGAGGTTTAGGAAACTTAGACTTAAGAAAGATGAGACTTAGGAAAGACTTGAGACTAAGAAAGATTGGATTGGAATGTTGGATTTGGAAAGGTTTGGAAACTTGGAATTTAGGAAAAATTTAGGTTAGGAAAGTTTCGAATTAGGAAAGTGTCATTTTTGGAAAGTTTCGAAATTAGGAAAGTTGTAGGTTTAGGAAAGTTTTGAAATTAGAAAAGTTTCATTTTTGGAAAGTTTTGGAGTTAGGAAAGTTTTGAATTAAGAAAGTTTTGAATCAAGAAAATTTCGAATTTAGAAATGTTTGAAAAAGGGAAGTTTTTATTTTGGAAAGTTTTGAAAACATGGAAGTTTTGAAAATAAGAAAGTTTTGTTTTGGGAAAGGTTTGAAAAAGGAAAGTTTTCAATTTAGGAAATGTTTGAATTAAGAAAGTTTTAAGTTTAGAAAAGTCTTAGATTTAGAAAGATTTTCAAGTATTAGAAAGTTTAGAAGTTTAGAAAGATTTGAGAAAGTTTCAAATTTAGAAAGTTTTGATTTAGAAAGTTTTAGAGTTTTGGAAAATCTTGAGACTAGGAAAAGTTTGAGTTTGGAAAAAGTTTGAAAACTTGAATTTGAAAAGTTAAGATTTGGAAAGGGGGGTTGAATTAGGAAAATGGTTGAATTAAGAAAGATTTGAAAGTTGAGTTTTAAAACTTAGGAAAGATTTTTATGTTCAAGTTTCGGAAACTTAAGATTTAGGAAAGTAGAAGTTTAGGAAGGATTTGAATTAGGAAAGATTTGGATTTGGAAGGGATTGGATTTGGTTTCTAAAAGAAAAGATTTGATTTTGTTTCCAAAAACAGAGGACGACATCTAGTTTCCTAAACGGGGAGATTTGATTTGGTTTCCTAAAGGGAAGATAGGATATGGAAAAGGAGATTCTAGAAACCCTAGATTTGAAAAATTGTAGTTTGGACGTAGAAAATAGCTTTTGGAAACATGTGTAGTTTTGATGTGAAAACAAGAGGTTTTGGAAACCTAGGTTTGGGGCAAAGTTTGAAAATCATGTTTTTGGAAAGAAAATTAGGGTTTCCTAATTGTGGGCTCTAAGGCTTGACTTGGGCTCTAAGGAAAGAGTTTTTGGAAAGTGCATTTTCAGAAACGAAGGTTTTCTAGAAGGGAATCCTAGGAAGGAGTTTTTAGGAAAGTGAATTTGAAGATAGAGTTTTTGGAAAAAGAGTTTAAAGAGAAGGAATTTTTGGAAAGCATGTTTTTGGAAACGTAGAGTTTAGAAAGAAAATCCTATAGGGGAATTTCTAAAATGAAGATTTTGAAAAGAGAGTTTTTTAGAAAGGTTTTTGGAGAGAGTTTTTAGGAAGGTGAATCTAGGGAGTGTTTTTAGAAAGAGATTTTAAAGAGGAGTTTTGGAGAGGAGTTGAAAAAGGGAATTTTGAAAAATAGATTTTGGGAAGGGAGTTTTTGAAAACAATTTTGGAGAGAAGAGTTTTAGGAAAGTATATTGAAAAAGAGCTTTTTAGAAAGAGATTTTTAAAGAGAGTTTTTAGAAGGTGTAAAAACATCTCACTTTCCTAAAGCAATTCTAACCATAAGAAGGCTAGAACCACTTTAGGAAAGCGGTTTTGAAAACAACAAAATTTGAAAATATAGACCAAAAAGGTCACTTTTAATGTAACACTTTCCTAAAGCAACCCTAGCAATGGAAAGGCTAGAATCACCCTAGAATTGTGGTTTTGAAAACATGTTTTTGAAAAAGAGATTTTGATGCAATTTTAAAAACAAGTTTGAAAATGTTTCGAAAAACAACTTTGAAAACGGTTTTTGGAAGATGCAAGACTATGATATGCACAATGCAATTTGGGGTCGTGAACATACAAGGCTAAGGCTTCACCACATAATCAAGGGGGCCGGACCCACGTGGTCTTTGGTTAGACTAGAAGAAAGCCCCCGACACGGTGACCCTCCAACAGTCTAATCCTACACATGGACCGGGAGTCCCCTTGTTTCAAGCATGCAAAGAAAGGGGGGGGGGGGAAAGAGATGGGGGATTAAAATAGAGAAAACCCAAGTGGGTTGGAGAGAGAAGAGAGAGGGGGGGAAGTGCAGAAAATTAAATAGGGAGCCTACCTTGTATCTTCTTTAATTTGCGCGCCTTGTTTGTCTTCGGTCTTCGGTCTTCGTCTTGATCTTCTTCTTCAGTCTTCAAGGGTTGTCTTCAAGCTTTGGATGGTAGCTCTTCAAGTCTTCGAAGGGTGGTTGAAGACTAGTGTATGAGTGTATGGGGGAGTGTATGAGTGTATAGGAGGTTAGGGTTTGGGAAAACCTAGGGAGGCTAAGGTTTTGGAGGTGCTCGAGCTCTGTGTATTGAAATATAGGATTTTTAAGTTAAGTTTTCAGACCCTTTTTACGTTGAACGAGGCTATGTATTTATAAAGGGAAGACAAACCTGGCGCCTGTTGCAGTGGCGCCAGGCCAAATTATACACTAGTGCCACTAGGAGTGGCGCCAGGCCATTTTTTGGCTTGGTGCCACTACTAGTGGCGCCAGCCAATTAGGAAATATTTAAGGTCGGCAAGCAACGTATCTTTGACTAGATTTGGGCGCTTGTACTAGTGACTACCATGTAAACTTTAGCCTGGATTCACTAGGAGTGACTCCGAAAAGTCCCCGAATGATTTGAAGGAGCCGGGAGTGACCCGGAAGGCCGGAAAGGAGCAGGAACACTTAAAATAGTGTCCTGGAGGTATTTGACTTGGAAAGTGAGGATAAGATGTGTCGGAAAGGTTGACCGAGCCTTTAGGGGCAAAACGGTCAACCGGCCAGCAAAACTGCCAGGACAGACTCAAACTGTCTCGGAAGAAGACTTGGGTTTTGGAAACATTATTTAGAACGTTCCCAGAGGTTGCCGGTTTGATACCCAGAGCCGGCGTGGTCGAAAAAGGAAACCGGCCCATTAGGGGCAAAATGGTCATTTTGTACCGGGTTTGCCGGAACTGACTCGGAATGATTCGGAAAGGTAAAGGAAGGTTGAGAATACTATAAAAAGTGTTCTCGGAATATTACCGGTTTGATACCCAGAGCCGGTGTGGTTGAAGAAGGAGACCGGCCCTCCAGGGGCAAAACGGTCATTTTTACCAGGTTGGCCGGAACTGACTCGGAATGATCCGGACAGGTAAAGGAAAGTTGAGAATACTATAAAAAGTATTCTCGGGTCATTACCAGTTTGATACTCAAAGCCGGTATGATGGAAGAAGGAGACCGGCCCTTCAGGGGCAAAACGGTCATTTTGTACCGGGTTGGCCGGAACTGACTCGGAATGATCCGGAAAGGTCAGGGAAGGTTGAGAACACTATAAAAAGTATTCTCAGGAGGTTACCGGTTTGATACCCAGGGCCGGTGTGGTTGAAGAAGGAGACCGGCCCTCTAGGGGCAAAACGGTCATTTTTACCGGGTTGGCCGAAACTGACTCGGAATGATCCGAAAAGGTAAAGGAAGATTGGGAATACTATAAAAAGTATTCTCGGGAGGTTACCGGTTTGATACCCAGGGCCGGTGTGGTTGAAGAAGGAGACCGGCCCTCTAGGGGCAAAACGGTCATTTTTACCGGGTTGGCCGAAACTGACTCGGAATGATCCGAAAAGGTAAAGGAAGATTGGGAATACTATAAAAAGTATTCTCGGGAGGTTACCGGTTTGATACCCAGAGCCGATGTGGTTCCCGGGGCATCCGGATGCCTAGGGGCAAAATGGTCATCTTGACCAGAAAAGGTCCAAAGGTTAATTTGGTCATTTTCCACCGAAGTGGGCTAACAGCCACTGATGTTGACCTAGGTTTTGAGTACTTCCGCCACTCTAACGGTGTGAGTATTTCCGCTACTCGGACGGGGTTTATGATTTGGGTGTATTTCCGCTACTCTAACGGCTCTGTGAGTATTTTCGCTACTCTAACGGTTCTGTGAGTATTTCCGCTACTCTAACGGGTCTGTGAGTATTTCCGCTACTCTAACGGTTCTGTGAGTAGTTTTGCTACTCGGACCGTCTCGAGGAATAAACTGTCTGGAGAGAGGGATTGGAAAGGGGTCTTACCGTCTCCGAAGAGACGTGCCTGGATTGGAACCGTCTCGAGGAATAAACTGTCTCGAGAGAGGGATTGGAAAGGGGTCTTACCGTCTCCGAAGAGACGTGCCTGGATTGTGAGTGTTTCCGCCACTCTAACGGTTTTGTGAGTGTTTTCGCCACTCTAACGGTTTTGTGAGTACTTTTGCTACTCTAACGGTTTTGTGAGTACTTTTGCTACTCGGACCATCTCGAGGAATAAACTGTCTCGAGAGAGGGATTGGAATTGGAATAAGAAAGGACAATGCCCCTAAGGGCATTTTGGTCATTTTGCCTCTATTTGGGCCTAACAGGCCCGCGAAGCGATGGAATGACGAAATTTGGACCTAGAGAATTGGTTTCGATTGGAATATGCCCAAAATGACTTGAAAACAAGTCTGGGCGGAGTGTAGACTGCCGAGCGGTCAAAAATGGGGTGCTTACAGCTGCCCCTCTTTTTCTGTCTTTGCTTGTCAAAGACAGAAAACGATAAGAGTAAGAGTCCCATGTTGACCGCGAGGCAGTCGGAGGGACGAACACCGGAAATCTTTCGACAACAGGAGTCGAAAATGGATAACGAACCAAAAAGGCCTTCGAAAACAAGTTTTGGCGGGAAAAAGGGCAAAACTACCCAAAATTTATAGCTGGTGCCACTAGCAGTTGCGGCTTTGGTAAAAAAAACACTGGCGCCTCTGCTAGTGGCGCCAGGCTTAAGGTGAAAAACCAGAAAATTTCTGGTTCGAACACCTACGGGATTTGAAGAATTTTTTGCAAATTTGTGAGGCATTGCGAGGAATCCGTCTTGGACATTAAAGGAGCACTCCTTGGGGACCACGGGTGATTGCCGGTGGGAGTCCACGTCGCCGGAAAAGTCGCCGGAAGTAAAGATTTCGCCGGAGAACTTCCAAAAGGTGAGTTTTCAAATTTTATTGATTTTGATGTGTAGAACTTCGTTTGAATCATGTGAATAGTGGAAATTGATGTTTTGATATGTTTGAACACTTTGGTGATGTTGTTTTTGCATTTTGATGCTTGTTTGATTGAATTTGAGTGATTTTTCATGATTATGCGAAAAGGGATTTCTGCAGGACTAGGGGATTTGTTCCTACAAGCATGGGTAATGGGTTTTCTGGCTATGTTTTTGTGCAATGTGCCTTAGAAAAATGTGTTTAACAACCGTATGAAGTTTCGTGATTTTTTTGAAAACTCGGTGAATTTTTTATTTTTTGCAAAATAGAAAAATATTTTAAAAATTAGAAAAATTAGAAAATTCAAGAAATTGATGAAATTTTTGAAGTTTGAAATTTGGAAAAATGTAGGAATATTTTGAAAACATTGGAGGTGATTTTGAAAAATTTTGGAAGCCTTTTGAAAACCATTGATTTATTTGAAAAATAAACATGTGTTTTGAAAATTTTGAAAATTTTGAAAGTGTGCATGGGTGCCATTGTCATGTGATTGTGGCGTTGGAAGGTGCATATTTCGTGTTTTGTGTTGACGTCATGGGCGTCGTATGGGCCATTTTTAAACGGGGCTCTGCCGAAATTTTTAGAAATTATGGAAAGAGTTGGTTAAAATTTTAGAAATAAAATATTTTTGAAGGGAAAAGGCAGAGAACCCTTGCGATGTGATTTGGAGTTGGAAAATCAAGATGTGTGAAAATTTTATTTTTGATTTGTTATTTGAAATCCTTTATTTATTTTTGTGTTATTTGTTTGTTTTATTTTACTGTTATTTAAACTGCATGGATGGTATATTTACATCACTTACCTTCGCTTACCTTTTCAGGATGGTAGATGGAGTTTTGCATCAGCTGAGAGCCTGACACAGTAGCTACCCTCCCAATGAGCAGGATATCTTTCGTCGGTCCTTTGGTCGGGTGGCTTCGCTTTTATCAGTGCGGCTTATTCCCAGACTCATGGAGGCAGTAATCACTTTCTGGCAGCCAGACTTGTTTCTTTTCCGCTTTGGAGAGTGTGAGTTTACCCCTACTCCTCACGAGTATGGGTTCCTTCTTGGTTTCCGAGATGTTTCTGCTGACATTATGGGACCCTTGTTTCTGGATGGTTGTATCACAGTGGTTTCATCCCAGCTCAGATTCAGACGCGCAGTTCTTTCGTCTTCTTCTTTGCCCCAGTTTCCTTATGTCCCAGCAGAGTTCCTATTTTCCCGTTTTGTGTTCCCTACGGGTATGCGAGTTCATTCAGGTGAGTGGCACACCTCCCAGGATTGGGTTATTTCTCGTATGGTTGCCTTAGCCTTGCTTCTGCTGAACTTCTTGGTGTTCCCCCGAGACGATGATTTAGTGGACTGTCGACTCTGTGCACCACTGGCCTTGATCCGTACGGGGCATTCCTATGCTCCTATGATTGTAAGGGAGACCTTCGTGAGTCTTACGAGATTCCAGCAGTCCCTTGACGCTCGTTTCTGCGGATGCACTACTGTCTTCCAGCTCTGGGCGATTAGTCATTTGTTTGTTACACCTTTGTTTCAGCACACGTGGTATCCTGAGCTCGATCATGTATATTCCCTAGCGAGATCTCAGGGTGTCATGGCAGATGAGGGGAGATTTCCACAGACTGCTACATCCTGGGCTGACTATCTTCAGAGCATGAGGTCAGGTACAGTCAGGTGGTATTCAGGGTTGGTTGGTAGGTATTGCTTGAGAGTTCGGCCTTCCGGGAGGGCTTTTGTGCCCTTAGTAGGACTACGGGGCATTGCCCCTTTCTTCGGGATTCGGGTTCTACGACAGCTTGGTAGGAGTCAGGATATCCCTTTTTTAGCTTCTGCAGCCGAGTTTACTCTTGTCTTTGAGGCGTCGATTCCTAGAGCATTGGTGGAGAAAGTTATGGATATATGGAGATCTTTGCTTCCTCACGTTGATGATGATGGTCCCTTCTCCGACATGCCCCCTGCGACCGAGGCCTATCATTATTGGCTTCGATGCTGCGTGCTGGGTCCTAGTAGACTTGGGGATCTTCTTCTTGAGACTCCTTTACCTCCCGTAGGGTATACCGACTTCTTGACTGCTATGATTATTCAGGGGCGTCGCCACAGATGGGAAAACCGTCGTCTAATACGGATGTTGCATGACCGATTGAGGATGAGAGACGCTGAGGTAGCTTTACTAAAGAGGCAGTTAGCAGCAGCCATATCGACACATGATGACCCACCTTCGGGTGCTGCGAGGGCCAGCAGGCGGCCACGAGGCGTTTTAGGCAGCTCTCCTTCCCTGGAGGGTGATGTGATGGATGGCCCGTCCTTGCGGGAGACTGTGGAGTCCCTTACCCGAGAGAGGGACATGCTTCTGGCTAGATGTGCGGACTATGAGCGAGGCCGGCTTGGGTCTTCTGCTGCTGGTACTTCTTCGACTGCTCCTCTTGTTACTGGCGAGCCAGTGGATCCCTGCTTAGCTGATTCCTCCTCTGATGACGACGGGGAGCGATATATTTTTGCCCCTCGCTCTTAGATTTGCTAATTTCTGCATTTATAGAAAAACATACTTTGTTTAGTGTTATGCCTCTTTTATCTTATGAATTCATGACCTCCCATGCTTTTGGTAGGATTTTCTGCATGATTAGTATAGTAACAAATTTGGGAAAAATTAAATGATAATTGCAGTTTAAATGAAAAATAACTCCCTTTTGCTTGATTCTTTGACTCACTGATTGTTCCATGAAAGGGACCTCTGCTTCTTTTAACCCTAACCGGGCTAAACCAGAGAATGCCTTTCGAGACGCCTTTCGACTTTTACACCGTTGCTTTCATACCTTAACTTCTGGGGAATGTGGTAACTCGAGCTATTTCTTACATCTAAATCCCTTGTTCTTTCCCCCCCTTTTTTTTTTTTTTTTTTTTTTTTGTTTGGCTATTTTTTTACTACTAGTGCCCTTGAGGGTTTTCACCAATCCCAGCTCTGTCATTTTTGCACCAAGGCGCCTTTGCAGGTTTTCGCCAGGGTCGACAGTTTTGTATCTTGCCACATCCCTACCTTTTTACCTACGGCGCCCTTTCGGGTTTTCACCGTATCCTCGGGAAGCGCTTAACTTTTCTTTCTTCTTTCTCTCTCTTTCCTCAGCTTGGTCTCGGATTTCTGTTGAGAAGCCTCTAAACGCTACTTGCATCATTCTCCAACTCATGGCATATTTAGCAAGCTAATTTGGACTAATCAATTTAATTCCAATCTGAGAGGACTTTTAGGGGTTATGGTATTGGTATTTACTTTTGAAAGAAAAAGAAAAGGCTCAAGCCTATCACTCTACTAGTGATCACCTTTTTGGTTCACCGGCACTTTTCCTGTATATTCCCATCTTTCCTTGGGTATCTCATTGCACTTTTTGCCAATGACATTAATACCAGTATTTGTGCGAACTCCAAGGCTTTTCTTCTTTTTTTTTTTTTTTTTTTTTTTTTTTTTTTTTTTTTTTTTTAGTGCCTCTACTGAACATGATCACTTTATTGGGGGGGGGGGGGGGGAATGCTCCTGAAAGAAAGTAACCGGCTCTAAAGGTTTGGCAAAGGTTATGTATATATGTATTTTAATTAGACAGAAAACGAAATAAGGGCCCCTCGTCATCTTGGAATTAGATTGTTTAGTCCATAGAGTTTTAACCTTAAAACACTACCTTATTGATTAATGGAGAATGAGGAGAGTAGGTTTTATTGCTTCTTTACAGAAACCAAAGGTCTAGCTTTCGGAATCATATATAGTAGCGTTTGACAGCATCTGAATTCAATGGGCTAGGAAATTCTTGGCCATCCATTTCCTCCAAAATGAGAGCCCCTCCAGACAAAACTTTCTTTACCATGAATGGCCCTTCGTAGTTTGGAGCAAACTTTCCCTGTGCCGCCTTCTGATGGGGGAACACCTTCTTGAGCACCAAATCTCCCGGCTGGAATGATCGAGGTTGTACCTTTTTGTCAAATGCTCTGGCCATTCACCTTCTGTAACACTGAGCGTGATAAACTGCAGCTAACCGCTTCTCATCCAGCAAACAAAGTTGGGCATATCGGTCTTTAATCCATTCTGCTTCGTCTAACTTGGTTTCTGTTAAGATCCGTAAAGAAGGAATCTCAATCTCAACAGGGATAACTGCCTCAGTGCCGTAAACTAGCTCAAAAGGAGTACTTCCGGTGGAGACCCTCATAGTAGTTCGGTAAGCCATCAATGCGAACGGAAGTTTCTCATGCCAATCTCTGTAATTGTCAATCATTTTTCGGAGTATTCTCTTAATATTCTTGTTGGCTGCTTCTACTGCCCCATTCATCTGGGGCCGGTAAGTGACCGAATTCCGGTGAGTAATGCGAAATGTTTGGTCTTCGATATCAATTCGTTGTTCAGATTGGAACCATTATCAGTAATGAGTGACTCGAGAATCCCGTACCGGCAGATGATGTAATTTTTTATGAACCTTTCTACGACCTTCTTGGTGACATGGATGTAAGAGACGGCTTCCACCCATTTAGTGAAATAATCAATAGCGACCAGGATGAAGCGATGGCCGTTGGAAGCTTTAGGAGTGATAGGTCCGATCATATCTATCCCCCACATAGAAAAGGGCCATGGGGCAGACATAGAATGGAGCTCAGACGGTGGTGCTTTGAACTTATCCCCATGTATCTGACATTTGTGACACCGAAGAACGTATCTAATGCAATCTGACTCCATTGTCGACCAGTAATACCCTGTCCGGAGAATCTTCTTTGCAAGCGTGTGGCCATTCATGTGGGGGCCACAAACTCCCTCATGCACTTCTTCCATGATAACTTTGGCTTCAGCGGCATTGACACATCTTAGAGGTCCGAACCATGATCTCCTGAAAAGCTCATTTCCAGCCATGAAATAGTGTCCCGCCAAATGGCAAATGGTCTTCCTATCACGTTGTGTTGCTGCATCGGGGAACGTCCTGGTTTGAATATACCTCTGGATGTCATAAAACCACGGTTTCTCGGGAGGTTCAATAGTTGTATGCAGACAATAAG
Source organism: Euryodendron excelsum (assembly GCA_033060915.1). NCBI lineage: Eukaryota > Viridiplantae > Streptophyta > Magnoliopsida > Ericales > Pentaphylacaceae > Euryodendron > Euryodendron excelsum. Next base: position 37,339,022 of record CM065387.1, on the reverse strand, counting down.
AGGGGACATCCTTGGTGAAGATTTGTAGAGGGGGTATTTCAGTGCCACTATCGACCTTGATTGCTGCAGCCAATGTAGCCAAGGCATCGGCGAAGCTATTCTCTATTCGGGGCACGTGACGAAAATCCACGCTTTTGAATAGCTGACACAAGTCCTTGACCTGGTGATGATACGGGGAGAGTTTGGCATCTCGAGTTTGATACACGTCCTTGGATTGCTGAATGACCAAATCTGAATCTCCGAGAACAACCAATTCATCAATCTTCATTTCTAATGCCAATCTTAACCCCAGGATGCAAGCCTTATATTCGGCGATGTTATTAGTACAGAGTTCAAGTTGTAGCTTAACTACAATAGGATAATGACTGCCGGTTCTTGACACTACTACTGCCCCAATGCCAGCTCCTCTTTTATTAGCAGCGCCGTCGAAAAACATCTTCCATCCGGCTGGTTCTTGTTCTTCAGACGTACCATCAACGCATAGTATATTTTCATCAGGAAATTGGGGCTCCATGGATTGATAATCATCAATGGGGTTCTCAGCCAGATAATCAGCTATCACCTGCCCCTTGACTGCTTTACGGGTAGTGAACACAATGTCGAATTCTGACAGGATCATGTGCCATCGAGCAATTCTGCTGGACAGGGTTGGTTTTTTGAATATATACTTGAGGGGATCCATTTGAGAGATGAGGAATGTGGTATGATAGAGCATGTAGTGTCGAAGCCTATGTGATGCCCAGGCTAATGCACAATAGGTTTTCTTGAGAGCGGAATACTTCACTTCATATGGCAAAAATTTCTTACTAAGGTAGTAAATGGCTTGCTCTTTTCTCCCCATTTCATTATGTTGCCCCAGGACACATCCCATAGAAGTATCTAACACTGTCATGTACATCAGCAAAGGACGCCCCGGGGTTGGTGCCACTAGGATAGGAGGATTTCGAAGATATTCTTTAATTTTCTCAAACACCATTTGATAGTTATCATCCCACTCCTTTGGAACGTCTTTCTTAAGGAGCTTGAAAATAGGTTCGCACAGGTGGGTCATTTGGGCGATGAACCTGCTAATAAAGTTCAACTTTCCTATGAAAGACCGAACCTCCTTTTCCCCTTTTGGTGTAGGCATTTCAACAATGGACTTCACCTTAGCAAGATCAACCTCTATCCCCTTTTCATTGACTATAAATCCCAATAATTTCCCTGAAGATACTCCGAACATGCATTTGGCCGGATTTAACTTAAGCTGATATTTACGGAGGCGATCAAACACCTTCCGCAAGTTGAGCAAGTGGTCCTTCCGTTGCTTGGACTTGACGATCATGTCATCCACATAGATCTCTACTTCCTGATGCATCATGTCATGGAATAACGTTACCATGGCTTTTTGGTAGGTTGCCCCTACGTTGCGAAGACCGAATGGCATGACCTTATAACAGTATACTCCCCAGGGGGTAATGAAAGTAGTCTTCTCCTGATCTTCTTCAGCCAACTTGATTTGATTATAGCCCGAAAAATCGTCCATGAAGGAAAACATTCCATGACTGGCCGTGTTTTCAACAAGCAAATCTATGTGGGGAAGAGGAAAATCATCATTTGGACTGGCCCTGTTAAGGTCCCGAAAGTCAATGCACATCCACACCTTGCCATCTTTCTTGGGTACCGGGACAATATTAGCCAGCCATTGAGGATACTCTACCACTTGCAGAAATCCTGCCTGGAATTGTTTAATCACCTCCTCCTTAATCTTCAGGCTCCATTCGGGTTTCAATCTTCTTAGCTTCTGTTTAAAGGGCTTCATCTGCGGGTCCAAAGGTAGTCTATGTTCGATAATGGATTCATCTAGTTCGGGCATGTCTTGATAGGACCATGTGAAAACATCCAAGTATGCACGCAAAAGTTCCAATAACTCTTTGCGCTGCCATTGATCTAGGCCCATACCGATTCTAAGCTCCTTCGGATCCCCTTCATTTCCCAAATTAACTGTTTCTGTTTCCTCAATGTTTGGGGTATTACGATTCTCATGTCTTTCTATTTGTCCTCGAATCTCTTCTGGCACCTCCTCTGTAAAATTTATATCTTCTTCAATCCCCAGTTGTTGGTAGTCAAACTCGGTGTTCAAGTCATCATTTATCAAGATTGGCATTCCCTGGATTAGCTGAGTAGGATATCAGATGCAAGGGTCCCTGGCATGAAAAATAGTGCACAATAAATCAAACAAGAAAGGGATATTATTTTATTCATTGATAACTTGCTTTTTTTAAAAAGTTAAGATAAATAAATTTAAAAGGATAAAGTTTTTGGCGAATCAGTAGCTCCAGGGTCTCGCTCTAACAGGCTTTGTACCGAAACTTGCGAGCACGGATGATGTATTGGTTGGCCCAATTACGCAACTTTTCGCTTGGCAACATTGCTCGAACGGATCCATCTTGGGTTACTCCGATGTTGATCGTCATGACGGGCGCTTCTCCTTCGACTTTTCTCTTCTTATTACTTAATGCAGGTGTTCCTTTTCCCATGTCTAACTGCTTGAATTGGTCCGAGAGCTCCATGACAGCTTTCTTATCAGCCCTTTTCTTCCGCACTGCTTCTATTCTTTCTCTTTTCGTGGGTTCATATCCCAACCCAAAGGTGAGTTCAGCTGACGGTATTTCTACGATTTTTGGTCTTCCTTGTAAACATCTCCCTAAGCCTTTACCCGGATGGAAACCATTTTCTTTAAAGTACCGTACTACCATCTGAGAGTTCTTAGAATAATTTGGCTTCACTTGATCTTCCTTCTACACGACAGTGATATATTCAAATGATTGAAAACAAGAGGGCAGTTCAGTGTCTGATGCAATGATGTCAGCTTTGTATACATCGAGCTCTTTTTCAGCGAAAATAGTGATTAGCTTGGAGCCCACGATGAACTTGACTTTCTGATGAAGACTAGAAGGAACCACTCCTGCTGAATGAATCTAGGGCCTTCCTAACAGTAAGTTATAGACAGCCGGAATGTGCAAAACTTGAAATTTAATCGTGAAGGTTACTGGTCCTATCTCAACAGGCATTTCAATTTCTCCCATGGCTTCCCTCCGAGATCCATCAAAGGCACGGATGATCATACCACTATTTTTCAAATAAGTTTGGTCCATTCCCAGCCTTTCTAGAGTAGAATACGGGCACACGTTCAATGCCGACCCATTATCTATCAATACTTTGGCCACCATTCTTCCACTTGTTCTTACAGCGATATGCAAAGCCCGAGTATGACCTGTTCCATCAGCCGGAATCTCGTCAACAAAGAAAGTGATGATGTTTGGGCCATAATGAGACTGACCATGTCATGTAGATTGTCTGGCGTGAAACTCTCGGGCACATGAGCATCCTTGAGGATCTTTATTAAAGCATTTCGGTGCACCTCAGAAGTGAGCAGCAAACCCAACATCAAAATATGGGCTGGGGATTTCCTAAGCTGTTCCATGATATCGTAATCGACCTTTCCTAAAGCTTTGGTGAATTCTGACATCTCCTGATCTGTTGGATGGTTGGAGCACTCTCCTTCTTTGTCCTTACCCTTCCTTTTTCTTTCCACTTCAACAGAGGTATAAAGGCGCCCTGATCGAGTCATTCCCCCTACTTCTGTTACGGGCTCTCCGATGCCCTTGTCAGGTGGGTAATTCCATAGGACGTTATGAAGACTGGGTATTGGTGCTTGAGTTATGGTGGGAAGAGTTATGCTTGGGTTTACGGGCAAAGGGATTGTTACAGCTGAAGGGTTGGTGAGGACGGGTAGAGTGGTGGGCACATTTGGCTTCTTTGGCAAGACTAAAGGCAATTTAGGTCGTGTGTTTCCTTGGTTATTGGTTTGAGGTTCAGGTCGAGCCATAGCGATCATGGGTTCAGGTTCGAACAACGTAGTAAGGATAAGAGGATAAGGGGAAGGGTCTAGTAAGGCTCTTATGGTTAAGTCCGTGCCAGGGAGATAAGATTGCACGGTTAAGACAGAAGGATTTTGGTATTCGGGCTCCTTTAAGGCAGGAATTTTCCCTTCTGAGATTGTGGTAAGTGTGTTGCATAGGGGGTCCTCGCTTGCATTCCCGTTTCCCAATGATATGTTTTCCTGAAGCTTGTAACCCATGGCCTTCGCTATTATAGAGGAAGTTGGACTAGTGTTCATTACCTATAACAATGACGACAACAGTTACAAATTAGAGTTTGATTCCTGGAGAAATCTATGCAATGCATGTCCTAGGGTATCCCTCTTAAAGAGGAAAACTAGTCATGATGTATTGGCTCACTTTTTGGAGATAGGGGATTTGCCCCTGTATGCAGATACCTTACCTGTCAAGTAGGAAACTTCAGCCATTCATGCATTTATTCATAAAAATAAAGAAGTACATTAACTTTTGGGTTCAAGATACAAAAGAATTGAAATACATTTTAATAGGGGGGAGGGGGAACATTTTCCTTTGGACTTCCACCTATCTACTTTTACAAAGGGAAACCCTAAACTACTCTTGAGTCTTCGGATTTGCCTTCCTTGGATTTGATGTCGAGGAGGTCGCTGAGAGACCTTGTTGACTGATTGCCCCTTGTCTTCTTGGCAACCCTATCTCCGTGAGCACAGAGGGATTGGGGCCCCTCTTATGGGATGAATCGAGGTGCATGCAATGAGTCCTTACGGTTACGCGGGAACCCTTAGGGTTTGGGTAGGTTTAATGCAAGGGAGAGTGACATTGGTGTCACTCTCAAAGGGTTGATCATATGCATGAGAATGCAGTGACTTGAGTTACTTGGAACTCTTGTCTAGACATGGAATATTGAATGCATGAACATAAATATGCAAAGAGTATAATGAGAGAAGGTACAATTGAAGTAAACAAGCATGTATGAACAGTTAGATAGGCATTATAACAGTATAAATACAAGCATTATAACAGCAGGTATAAATGGAAGTAAAAGCAGTGGCCCTTTCCTCCGTGATTTTGGAAAACTGTGCTCGTGTCTTAAATCCGGCAGAGGTTCGGCTATGCATGGTGTCTATATGAGTATAAGGTTGAGGGTTGACTAATGCGTCCTAAAAAGGCTCGGTCCTCGGATCTTCAAACCTAGGCCCACTCCCCGAGGTGGTGCCATGATCGGTTGGTGATCCGAGCGGGGGAACCATCAAGAGGCCGTAGGCGAAGAAACTGACACAGCATCTTGCCCACAACCAATATACCGTTCCCCCTTTCTAACTAGAAAGGACATTTCAGGGTATGCAAGTATGCAGAATGCAAGTGCACATGCAGTGTGTGTGTGATTTTTAAAAGTGGAGGAAAGGGCCCAACAACTCTCATTCATCCTGTACATCACATTCATGCAAAGCAATTAATAAAATTTAAACATAAAGCGCACCTACAAAACAAAGATGCAAGTGTCAGTATGTGGATGACAAACATAATACAAGATAAGATGAATGAATGCATGTTTGTTTTTTTGAAAACATTTTGGAATTTTAGTTTTGAAAATTTAGAGTGAATAGGATTGCACCAAGTTAATTGAAGACTCTACATGGGTAAAGGGTAAAGAGACATGACTAACGGCCTAACCCTCTAAGTGTCCTCAGCGAAGTCGCTAGCTGTCGCGCCCAGATTTTTCGCACTCGAGGAATATACACACAAGTGGGAAAAATGCTGTACTCTCTCGTTAGAAGTCACCCTCCTAGAAGAATGAGTGCGACTAGGTTTGAATTGAAAACGGGTTTGAATAAAGGGGTTTTGAAAAAGATTCGGAGTCGCCACCTAACTTGATTAAGGTGAGTTAGGTCACCTAAAAACTAAGAATAATCCAAAGACTATGCTTAGGGTTTTGGAAAACGATTTGAAAATATCTCCTCAAGAAAGGGTTTTTTAAGAAAACAGGTTGTTTTGCAACCTTTAGAAAACATTTAGCCCTTTTTAGAAAAATGACTCCTTTTGGTCTTTGAAAACAGTGATCCTAGGTTCGGAGGTTGGTTACGTGTAGGGAAGACGCACTAAGCTATCACCGTACCCCGCCCTTTCGGTACCTATATGTCAATCTACCCTACATTTACCTATGAGAGTCTTTAATTAACAAACGTTCAACCCTATTCACTTTAGAAAAACAATGTTTGAAAACTAACATGATGCATGATATGCAAGTGCAAGTTAGGAGAATGGAAAAATAGATTTGGAAATAAATTTGAAAAGAATTTGATTTGAAAATAGATTTGAAGAGATGGAATTTGAAATTGGAAAGTTTGAAAATTTGGAAACAGAAATTTGAAAATAGAAATTTTGAAATTAGAATTTTGAAAGTAGATTGGAATTTGAGATTTGAAAAGATTTTGGAAACCGCACCCATGAGGGTGGAATTGAAGGTTTGAAAAGTATGGTGACCGCACCTGTGAAGGTTGCCTACGTATCCCTTTGGGGCAATCAGGTCAGTCGTAGTTCGGACCGGAGTCCGATTGAAAATTGAAGAGTGGATTGAAGAAGGAACTTGAATTGGACATTGAATTTGATTTGAAATTACAAAAGCAGATTTGAAATTGGAATTTTGGAAAAGATTGGACAGTGATTTGAAAAGACGGATTTTGGAAGGACTTGGTTGTGGAAAGATGGAGGTTTAGGAAACCTAGACTGAAGAAATATGAGACTTAGGAAAGACTTGAGACTAAGAAAGATTGGATTGGAATGTTGGATTTGGAAGATTTGGAAAGGTTTGGAAACTTGGAATTTAGGAAAAATTTAGGTTAGGAAAGTTTCGAATTAGGAAAGTGTCATTTTTGGAAAGTTTCGAAATTAGGAAAGTTGTAGGTTTAGGAAAGTTTTGAAATTAGAAAAGTTTCATTTTTGGAAAGTTTTGGAGTTAGGAAAGTTTTGAATTAAGAAAATTTCGAATTTAGAAATGTTTGAAAAAGGGAATTTTTGATTTTGGAAAGTTTTGAAAACAAGGAAGTTTTGAAAATAAGAAAGTTTTGTTTTGGGAAAGGTTTGAAAAAGGAAAGTTTTCAATTTAGGAAATGTTTGAATTAAGAAAGTTTTAAGTTTAGAAAAGTCTTAGATTTAGAAAGATTTTGAAGTTTTGGAAAGTTTAGAATTTAGAAAGTTTAGAAGTTTAGAAAGATTTGAGAAAGTTTCAAATTTAGAAAGTTTTGATTTAGAAAGTTTTAGAGTTTTGGAAAATCTTGAGACTAGGAAAAGTTTGAGTTTGGAAAAAGTTTGAAAACTTGAATTTGGAAAGTTAAGATTTGGAAAGGGGGGTTGAATTAGGAAAAGGGTTGAATTAGGAAAGATTTGAAAGTTGAGTTTTAAAACTTAGGAAAGATTTTTATGTTCAAGTTTCGGAAACTTAAGATTTAGGAAAGTAGAAGTTTAGGAAGGATTTGAATTAGGAAAGATTTGGATTTGGAAGGGATTGGATTTGGTTTCTAAAAGAAAAGATTTGATTTTGTTTCCAAAAACAGAGGACGGGTTCTAGTTTCCTAAACGGGGAGATTTGATTTGGTTTCCTAATGGGAAGATAGGATTTGGAAAAGGAGATTCTAGAAACCCTAGATTTGAAAAATTGTAGTTTCGACATAAAAAATAGGTTTTGGAAACATGTATAGTTTTGATGTGAAAACAAGAGGTTTTGGAAACCTAGATTTGGGGCAAAGTTTGAAAATCATGTTTTTGGAAAGAAAATTAGGGTTTCCTAATTGTGGGCTCTAAGGCTTGACTTGGGCTCTAAGGAAAGAGTTTTTGGAAAGTGCGTTTTTAGAAACGAAGGTTTTCTAGAAGGGAATCCTAGGAAGGAGTTTTAGGAAAGTGAATTTGAAGATAGAGTTTTTGGAAAAAGAGTTTAAAGAGAAGGAGTTTTTGGAAAGCATGTTTTTGGAAACGTAGAGTTTAGAAAGAAAATCCTATAGGGGAATTTCTAAAATGAAGATTTTGGAAAGAGAGTTTTTTAGAAAGGTTTTTGGAGAGAGTTTTTAAGAAGGTGAATCTAGGGAGTGTTTTTAGAAAGAGATTTTAAAGAGAAGGAGTTTTGGAGAGGAGTTGAAAAAGGGAATTTTGAAAAATAGATTTTGGGAAGGGAGTTTTTGAAAACAATTTCGGAGAGAAGAGTTTTAGGAAAGTATATTGAAAAAGAAAATTTTAGGAAGAGATTTTTAAAGAGAGTTTTTAGAAGGTGTAAAAACATCTCACTTTCCTAAAGCAATTCTAACCATAAGAAGGCTAGAACCACTTTAGGAAAGCGGTTTTGAAAACAACAAGATTTGAAAATATAGACCAAAAAGGTCACTTTTAATGTAACACTTTCCTAAAGCAACCCTAGCCATGGAAAGGCTAGAATCACCCTAGAATTGTGGTTTTGAAAACATGTTTTTGAAAAAGAGATTTTGATGCAATTTTAAAAACAAGTTTGAAAACGTTTTGAAAAACAACTTTGAAAATGGTTTTTGGAAGATGCAAGACTATGATATGCATAATGCAATTTGGGGTCGTGAATATACAAGGCTAAGGCTTCACCACATAATCAAGGGGGCCGGACCCACGTGGTCTTTGGTTAGACTAGAAGAAAGCCCCCGACACGGTGACCCTCCAACAGTCTAATCCTACACATGGACCGGGAGTCCCCTTGTTTCAAGCATGCAAAGAAGGGGGGGGGGGGAAAGAGATGGGGGATTAAAATAGAGAAAACCCAAGTGGGTTGGAGAGAGAAGAGAGAGGGGGGGAAGTGCAGAAAATTAAATAGGGAGCCTACCTTGTATCTTCTTTAATTTGCGCGCCTTGCTTGTCTTCGGTCTTCGGTCTTCGTCTTGATCTTCTTCTTCAGTCTTCAAGGGTTGTCTTCAAGCTTTGGATGGTAGCTCTTCAAGTCTTCGAAGGGTGGTTGAAGACTAGTGTATGAGTGTATGGGAGAGTGTATGAGTGTATAGGAGGCTAGGGTTTGGGGAAAACCTAGGGAGGCTAAGGTTTTGGAGGTGCTCGAGCTCTGTGTATCGAAATATAGGATTTTCAGGTTAAGTTTTCAGACCTTTTTTACGTTGAACGAGGCTCTGTATTTATAGGGGGAAGACAAACCTGGCGCCTGTTGCAGTGGCGCCAGGCCAAATTATGCACTGGCGCCACTAAGAGTGGCGCCAGGCCATTTTTTGGCTTGGCACCACTACTAGTGGCGCCAGCCAATTAGGAAAGATTTAAGGTCGGCATGCAACGTATCTTTGACTAGATTTGGGCACCTGTACTAGTGACTACCATGTAAACTTTAGCCTGGCTTCACTAGGAGTGACTCCGGAAAGTCTGGCAATGATTTGAAAGAGCCGGGAGTGACCCGGAAGGCCGGAAAGGAGCAGGAACACTTAAAATAGTGTCCTGGAGGTATTTGACTTGAAAAGTGAGGATAAGATGTGTCGGAAAGGTTGACCGAGCCTTTAGGGGCAAAACGGTCAATCGGCCCGGAAAACTGTCGGGACAGACTCAAACTGTCCTGGAAGAAGACTTGGGTTCTGGAAACATTATTTAGAACGTTCCCAGAGGTTGCCAGTTTGATACCTAGAGCCGGCGTGGGCGGAAAAGGAAACCGGCCCACCAGGGGCAAAATGGTCATTTTGTACCGAGTTTGGCGGAACTGACTCGGAATGATTCGGAAAGGTAAAGGAAGGTTGAGAACACTATAAAAAGTGTTCTCGAGACATTACCGGTTTGATACCCAGAGCCGGTGTGTTTGAAGGAGACCGGCCCTCCAGGGGCAAAACGGTCATTTTTACTAGGTTGGCTGGAACTGACTCGGAATGATCCGGAAAGGTAAAGGAAGGTTGAGAATACTATAAAAAGTATTCTCGGGTCATTACCGGTTTGATACTTAAAGCCGGTATGATGGAAGAAGGAGATCGGCCCTCGAGGGGCAAAACGGTCATTTTGTACCGAGTTGGCCGGAATTGACTCGGAATGATTTGGAAAGGTAAGGGAAGGTTGAGAACACTATAAAAAGTATTCTCAGGAGGTTACCGGTTTGATACCCAGGGCCGGTGTGGTTGAAGAAGGAGACCGGCCCTTTAGGGGCAAAACGGTCATTTTTACCGGGTTGGCCGGAACTGACTCGGAATGATCCGGAAAGGTAAAGGAAGATTGAGAATACTATAAAAGGTATTCTCGGGAGGTTACCGTTTTGATACCCAGAGCCGGTGTAGTTCCCGGGGCATCTGGATGCCTAGGGGCAAAATGGTCATCTTGACTGGAAAAGGTCCAAAGGGTAATTTGGTCATTTTCCACCGAAGTGGGCTAACAACCACTGATTTTGACCTAGGTTTTGAGTACTTCCACCACTCTAACGGTGTGAGTATTTCCGCTACTCGGACGGGGTTGATGGTTTGTGAGTATTTCCGGTACTTGGATGGGGTTGATGATTTGGGAGTATTTCCGCTACTCTAACGGCTCTGTGAGTATTTCTGCTACCCTAACAGTTTTGTGAGTATTTTCGCTACTCTAACGGGTTTGTGAGTATTTTCGCTACTCTAACGGTTCTGTGAGTATTTCCGTTACTTTAACGGTTCTGTGAGTATTTCCGCTACTCTAACGGGTCTGTGAGTATTTCCGCTACTCTAACAGTTCTGTGAGTAGTTTTGCTACTCGGACCGTTTCAAGGAATAAACTGTCTCGAGAGAGGGATTGGAAAGGGGTCTTACCGTCTCCGAAGAGATGTGCCTGGATTGGAACCGTCTCGAGGAATAAACTATCTCGAGAGAGGGATTGGAAAGGGGTCTTACCGTCTCCGAGGAGATGTGCCTGGATTGTGAGTGTTTCCGCCACTCTAACGGTTTTGTGAGTGTTTCCGCCACTCTAACGGTTTTGTGAGTACTTCCGCTACTCTAACGGTTTTGTGAGTAGTTTTGCTACTCGGACCCTCTCGAGGAATAAACTGTCTCGAGAGAGGGATTGGAATTGGAATAAGAAAGGACAATGCCCCTAAGGGCATTTTGGTCATTTTGCCTCTATTTGAGCCTAATAGGCCCGCGAAGTGATGGAAAGACAAAATTTGGACCTAGAGAATTGGTTTTGATTGGAATATGCCCAAAATGACTTGAAAACAAGTCTGGACGGAGTGTAGACTGCCGAGCGGTCAAAAATGGGGTGCTTACAGTGGGCCCGTGGCTGGGTGGCCTAGCAATCAGATATTACTGACTTTATGACGTTACGGGCGAACCTGGAGTTGATTAAGGTGAGAGATGTGACTTGGCGGCCCTTCATTGGATCAGTTCATTACGAGACAGTCTGGTACTTGGTCCCATTGTCCCTATCGAGGGCTGCTTTTCTCAGTGATGATACTTGGGAGTCCTATCTCGAAGAGCGGCACTGGCCGGAATTTCATGAGGAGTTTCGGTCAGCAGGAGCTCCACTAGAGTATATGTTTGGGGCCTTGGTGGCGGGAGTGCCTATCCCCTATCAGGAGTGGCAGCCGGGTGCCGAGTTCTTGCTTCCTCCGGATACGGATTATGCTGCTCATTTTGGGGCTCATTCTGTCGGTGCCTTCACCCAGTTTGAGGTAGTAGTCGACGGGTACGCTGTGGGCCAGAAGGTGGCTGACTTGTGGTGTCGAGCCGGAGGATATATGCCCCAGGCTGAGTTTACTACTGTGAGGGATCAGAGGGATCGATACCAGATAGAGCGAGATTAGTATCAGGCAGAGGTGGCTTCCTTAATGGCTCAGATAGCTCAGTTGGGAGGTGGGGGGCTATGTGGTCTTTTCTCTCCTTCTTTTTGCTATGCTGTTGTTTAGTTCTTCTTTTATGCGGCTAATTTCGATTCTATTTTCCCTGCAGGATGTTGGTGATTCGAGTAGCTATCCGCCTCCTCCGATGCTGGGTTTCGAGGATTTCGATCCAGATGACATTGACTATGACCTTTGATAGATGCCCCTTGTGGAGATTCTGATGCTCCCTTGCCCCTATTCATGAGATGTATTTATGTTAGACAGTTTTATTTTGCAAGTTTTGTACAAAGATGGATATTTATGGTATTTAGATGCATGGATAGGCAAAGACATTTATAATTGATTTTTTTCAGCTAAGTATATGATCCGATGCATGTGTAGAAATGATGATGTTATATATCTATTACATGAGCTGATGTTGGTGATTTCTGTTTTTTACATGGAGTTATATCCTATGTATGCAAAGCTCATGCCGATTTTTTTTTTTTTATAGAAAAAAAAAATGTATGCTCATATTAGAAATACATTAACTAATAAAATGACAAGGGGTGCTGTTGAACTCGATATCTTTAGGAATGGTAACTCTTTCCTTTTTAGGGGTCTGACCTCTCCCCTGACTCAACCTTACCTTGGTTGGATGATAGCACTTCGCACCTTTCTCAACCTTTTGATCGCCTCCGACTCTCTGCCTCGGGGTTAGTGTATATGATTATTGGGCTGAAACTCTTGACTCTCGGGGTTTTAGCAACAACTTTCCTGACCTTTAGCAGAGCGATAAGCGGCCAATCCTTTCAATCCGAGGAGACTTTGTTTAGGACCGTAATGTGGGCTAGGTTATGGGGGTTTTAGAAACAACGGGATATGCAGGCTCAAATTGGATATCTTTTTTCAGTAGGGTTTAGATCCATGCCATCCTTGACTATTTTTCTCAATAGGGTCAGCGTCCTTCTTTAGCTTCGGTAGCGTCTCTAGCTCATTTAGATCAAGCAATCTGTTTTCAATCAGAGTGGACTATAGTAGGGTTATAATGTAAGCCATGGTTTTGGGGTTTTGCAAGAAAGGGTAAAGGCTGGAACCTATTGATTGTACGAGGTTTCTTTGTAACCTAGGATCACCTTTGAATTTACTTCTTGCTTTTTACAAGACTTTTCAGGGTGAAAATGATCCTTTCCTTTTACCCTTTCTATATACCTTTTGAGATAAACATGACTCTCTTCTCTTTTAATCTTCTTATTATGCCTTTGAAGATGACTCAATCATGGTTTTCTTCAGGCCTTTCCTTAAAGATTTTTTTTTTTTTTTTAGCCTTTTGCCTCTTGGCAACTCTTTTCCTTGGCTTTGTCCTTTTTATCTTTTTCCTTTCCATGGAACGAGTAACTCTACCATCCCTTTTTCCTTTAGACCTTTTCCGTAGTAATTTAAACTAACCCAATGTGGGCGGTGATCCCTAGGTTGGGGTTTTCTCGAAAGGGATAGATGTTTCAACAAGTTTGGCAAGGGGTTGCTTTTGACTGTATAGGAAATGAAATGAAGGCCTCTCTTCACTTTGAATTAGATTGCTTGATCCATAGAGCTTTTAACGCTGCTTTAGCACAGTGGGGGTGGATACCATTCCTAGAATTCTCAAATATTCTCTGCCCCAGTATGGGGAAGACAGTTGGTGGATCAGGGTTGGTAAAGAAAATTTTCACTTTCTGCGAGACACTAGGGGTGAAGCAAAGGGAATATAAGCATTTTTTCTTTAGTATAGGGAAATGAAAGGTGGCTCCCCTTTATTTTGATAATCTGGCAGCACATTGCTTAGCTTCGGTGTCTTGTAAGTGTTGCCTTTGGGTAGTTTCCTCACTTATCCTTTTTCTCTCTCTCTAGAAAGCTGACCATTTGGTGAGTGGTTAATTCATGCTATCATTCCTTCAAGTCAAATCTTTCCATGAGATAGACCATACCCCTTTGCATGGGAAGTAGCTATCATTCCCAAGAGACATATAAGGTAACAATAGAGAATAAAAAGACTTAATCATTCTATAATATTAGTGAAAAGAATATAGTTATTGTTTGAAAGAAAAAGAAATGTAGATATTAATTTAAGATGAAAAGGTAAAGGTATAGAAAGAAAGTGGGTGGAGACACCCATCCCTTGCATGCTTTTGAAGGGAACCCATTTCAGTAAGGATTTGGGATAGTGCCCACATCTTCGATGCTCCATTCGCGATCTGGGTCCTCAGCCAAGGCAAGACAGGCAAAGGTTTCTCCTAGAGTTCCAAAGATGTCGACGCTGCTCGTGCGGTTGTCAGCCTCCTTTTTGCTCTTTGTAGTGGGTCCTTTTGTAAATAGGGTGGCTAGCTCACCCCCTTCTAACTCGAAGGGTTCTATCTGTGCTCTTGGCTTCTCTACCCCCAAGCTCATTTCTTCATAGTCGTACTTAGTTGTGGGCCAAGGGTACTCTGGTAAGTGACGTTCAGCTGCGGCATACTTTAGATGTAGAAACTCAGCGCCCCATCCATCAACAGCCATGTTCTTAGCAAGCTCATCTTTTGAAAACATTGGCTCCTCAATAGGCCAGTTAGAAGCATCAGGCACCTCGTCAAGGTTATAGAGATAAATTGGGTACAATGGGAGATCCCCCTCCTAGTCATCTCCTTCATCGGTCTCCCAATTGTCCTTATAATCTTTAACCTCGGGCTTATCAAACTCTCCCTTGCCTTCCAATTCTACTAATACCATGTTGACGGTGTGATCCGGCAGAGGGTTAGTGGTCACATTGGGGGTCGGAGCAGGTTATACCGGCTATAGATCAATGGTCTTGTTGTTGATAAAGTCTTGGATTTTGTGCCTGAGAGCGAAGCAGCTTTCGGTGCCGTGCCCTTGGCCACCCGAATGGTATTCACATGTAACGGCGGCATCAAAGGTTAGGGGTAGAGGGCTTGGCAACAAGTGAGCAGGTATGAGTTTCAGGATATTATTTTTTAGCAGGTTCTGGTAGGCCTCAGCTTGGGTGCAAGCTAAGGTGTCGAAGGTATAGATGCGTCAAGCAGGTCTATTAAAGTTGGGTCATGCCCCAGCGGGGCCATAGTTAGGGGTTGGAACAGGCATAATTAAGGTGGGTAAGGGCAGGACAGAGTGTGATTGTAGTGGCGGACGGTATTTGGGTGGTTGGCTGGGCAGGATGGTAGACACTTCGCTTTCCTTTTTGATTATTCCCCTTGTGGTGGCCACTCTCTTGGCTATGTTGGCGGTGCTTTCTCTAGTCTTGGTGTAGGGGTCCGTAATCCTCCCTATCTTGAAACCGTTTTCTATCATCTCCCCTTGCATGATCAGTTCAGAGAAGCTTTTTCCCACGCTTGTGCAAAGCTTCTCATAGAATATGCCTTGGAAAGTATATATGAACAGTTGTACGTACTCCTTTTCTTCTAGTGGGGGATTGACTTATGTAGCGGCCTCCCTCCATCTTAAGGCATATCCTTTAAAGGTTTCCTTCTCACCTTTGCTCATCGTCATCAAGGACCATTAATCGGAAGTGAGATCAATATTGTGACGATATTAGGCTTTAAATGCATTGACCAGCTTGATCCAGGTTGTGATCTTTTTTAGGTCTAGACGAGCAAACCATTGTAGAGCAGACCTTGTGAGGCTGTGTTGGAATAACTGTATGAGGAGCTTCGAATCATTACTGTGACCACTTACCGCTCGAGCATAGAGACGAATATGAGCAACGGGGTTACCAGTGCCGTCATACTTCTAGAAGTGAGGCATTTTGAACCTAGCAGGTCTCGGGTGGTCCGAAAAGAAACATAAGTCGTCATAGGCAGTGAACCCGTAAGTGTCGTGGCCATGGAGACTTCGCAACGAATCCTCCAGCCCTTGGATTTTCAAACTGAGAGGGTCTAAGGGAGTCTTCTTTACGACAGGTGAAAGTAATATGGTCTCGTCCTCTTCAGCACTTATTCCTTTGGCATCTTCCTTATTCTTCCCCGCATTGTCAAACTGAAGCACAATCCTTGGGTTAGCGGGTTCGGGGTCCTTTGACGAAGTGATGGATGATGATGGGACTGCAGCATTATCTTTCATAGCCATAGTTTGAATAAGTTTGAGCATCTCATCCATCTTGGTCCTCATTTCGTTGACCTCTTCACGAGAGACTTGAGATGATTCTTCAAAATTAGCAGCCATCAGTGATGCTCTTTGTCAGGTGATAATGGGATCCCTAGGTGGATGTTGCCCCTTCTTGGGAGCAATGCTGGCTCAGTGCAGGGCAAGTCAGTTTCTGGTTTTTAGAGAGCTTTATGCGATGCATATCCTAGGGTGCCCCTCTTCAAAGGGTAGACTATACATGATGCATTGGCTCACTTCTGGAGATAGGGGATTTGCCCCTGTATGCCGATGCCTTACCGTCAACTGGGAACCTTTCCTTCGTTCATGCATTTACTCACTCACTCACTTCTTTGCAGACAATAAAGTGATACATTTAACCGTAGGTTTAATATGCAAAAGAATCGAAATACATTTAAACAGAGGGAGAGGGAACATGTTTCTTTGGGGGTTCCACCTATCTAATTTTACAAAGGAAACCCTAAACTACTCTTGAGTCTTTGGATTCGCGTTCGTTGGATTTGATATCGAGGAGGTTGCTGAGAGACCTTGTTGATTGATTGTCCCTTGTCTTCTTGACAACTCTATCTTGGTGAGCATAGAGGGATTGGGGCCCCTCTTATGGAATGAATTGAGATGCATGCTATGAGTCCTTAGGGTTTGGGTAGGCTTAATGCAAGGGAGAGTGAACTAGGTGTCACTCTCTTTAGGTTGATCATATGTATGAGGATGTAGTGACTTGAGTTACTTGGAACTCTTGTCTTGACATGGAATATAGAATGCATGAAAATGGATGCGTAGAGTGTAAGGAGAGAAAATATAGTTGAAGTACATATGCATGTATGAGCAGTTAGACGGGCATTATAATAGTATGAATACAATCATTATAACAATAGGAATAAACAGGAATAAATAAAAATAAGAGCAATTGCCATTTCCTCCATAGTTTTGGAAAACGGTGCGCTTGTCTTAAATCCGGCAGATGTTCGGCTATGCATGATGTCTATATGAGCATGAGGTTGACAGTTGACTAATGCGTCCTAAAAAGGCTCGGTCCCCAGATCTTTAAACCTAGGCCCACTCCCCGATGTGGTGCCATGATCGGTTGGTGATCTGAGCGGGGGAACCATCAAGAGGCCATAGGAGAAGAAACTGACACAGCATCTTACCCATAACCAATATACCGTTCCCCCTTTCTAACTAGAAAGGACATATCAGGGTAAAATGCAAGTATGCAGAATGCAGGTGCACATGTAGTGTGTGTGTGATTTTTAAAAGAGGAGGAAAGAGCCCAACAACTCCCATTCATCATGTTCATCACATTTATGTATAGCAGTTAATATTTAAACAAAAAGTGCACCTACAAAATAAAGATGCTAAAGTTAGTATGTGAATGACAAACTTAATACAAAATAATATGAATGCATGTTTTTTGTTTGGAAACAATTTCGATATTTTGGTTTTGAAAATTTAAAGTGAATAGGATTCAACAAGTTAATTGAAGACTCTACATGGGTGAAGGGTAAAAAGATATGACTAACGGCCTAACCCTCTAAGTGTCCCCAGTGGACTTGCCAACTGTTGTGCCCAGATTTTTCGCACTCGAGGAATACAAACACAAGCGGGAAAAACACTGTACTCTCTTGTTAGAACTCACCCTCCTAGAAAAATGAGTGCGACTAGGTTTGAATTGAAAATTAATTTGAATGAAGGGCTTTTAGAAAAGATTTGGAGTCGCCACCTAACTTGATTAAGGTGAGTTAGGTCACCTAAAAACTAAGCATAATTCGAAGACCACACTTAAGGTTTTTGGAAAACGATTTTGGAAAACAATCTCAAGAGAGGGTTTTTAATAAAACTGGTTGTTTAGCAACCTTTGAAAAACATTTAAGCCCTTTTTGAAAATAAACTCCATTTTGGTTTTTCGAAAATAGTGATTATAGGTTCGGAGGTTGGTTACGTGTAGGGAATACACACTAAGCCATCACCCTACCTCGCCCTTGCAGTACCTACATGTCTATTTACCCTAAATTCATCTATGAGAGTCTTCAACTAACAAATGTTCAATCCTATTCACTTTAGAAAATAATTTTGAAAAGAATGATGCATGATATGTAGATGCAATAGAAAAAGAGAGTTGGAAAATAGATTTAAAAATAGATTTGAAAAGAAATTGATTTGATTTAAAGAGATTTGAAAAGATAGATTTGAACTTGGAATGGAAAAGAGATTTGAAAAGAGTTATGGAATTGGAAACTTGAAAAATGTTGTGAAATTGAAAATTTGAAAAATGTTGTGAAATTGGAGATTTAAAAAGGTTGTGGAAATAGAGGTTTGAAAAAAGGTTGTGACCACACCCATGGGGGTTGCCTACGTATCCTTTTGGAGGAATCCGGTCAGTCGTAGTTTGGACAAGAGTCCGATTGAAAATAGAAGGTATGATTGGAAGAAAAAAATTTTGATTGGAAGATTTGAAAAGATTTGATTTAGGAAAGCTTGGTTTTAGAAAACCTAAACCTAGGAAGATAGGATTTGGACTTGAGATTAAGAAAGACTTGATTCGAATGTTGAACTTGGAAGATCGAAGAAATATTGGATTTAGAAAGGGTTCGAATTAGGAAATGTCCAATTTAGGAAAGTTTCAAAATAGGAAAGTGTCATTTTTGAAAAGTCTCGTTTTAGGAAAGTTTCAATTTAGGAAAAATGTTATTTTATGAAAGTTTCATTTTATAAAAGTTTTCATTTTAGGAAAGTTTTGAAATTAGGAAAGGTTTTGAGCTTAAGAAGATTTGAAGACCTATATTTGGAAAGTTAAGATTTGGAAAGGGATGAAATTAAGAAAGGAGTTGAATTAGGAAAGATTTAGAAGTTTAAAGTTTAGGGAAAGATTTAAAAGTTTAGGTTTAGGAAAGTAATAAATTAGGAAATATTTAGACTTAGGAAGAGTTAAGATTCCTATTTCCTAAAATAAATTATTGGATTTTGTTTCTAAAAAGAGTTGTTTTGATTTTGTTTCCAAAAACAGAGGATAGGATCTAGTTTCCTGAATAAGAAATTGGGTTTGGTTTCCTAAAGGGAAGATTGGATTTTGCTTCCTAAAGGGGAGATTGGATTTGGCATGAATTTGGAAAGGGAAGTTTTGGAGATCCTAGTTTTGGAAGACTATAGTTATGACGTAGAAAAGAGGTTTTGGAAATATTTATAGTTTTCATGTAGAAAACAAGAGGTTTTAGAAACCTAGGTTTCGAGGCCAAAATAAGGGATCGGAAATCATGTTTTTGGGAAAGAAAATTAGGGTTTCCTATTTATTAGCTCTAGGGCTTGACTTGGACTCTATGGAAAGAGTTTTTTAAAAAATGTGTTTTTGGAAATGAAAATTTTTAGAAGGAAATCCTAGAAATGAGTTTTAGAAAGGGATATTTTTGGGTAGAAATCCTAGAGAGGAGCTTTTTGGAAAGTAAACTTGAAAGGAGTTGTAGGAAAAAAAATTTAGAAGAAGCGTATAGAGCGTTTTTTAAGAGTGAACTTTGAGGAAAGCATTTTTGGAAACGAGTTTTTAGGAAAGATGTTTTTTTGGAAAGAGATTGGTGGAAAAGAGTTTTTGAAAAACAATTTTAGAATGGAGATTGGAGAGCGTTTTCTAAGAAGGAAACCTAGGGGGTGTTTTTTGGAAGGAAGTTTCAAGGAGAATGTTTTTGGAAAGCATGTTGAAAAAGAGGGTTTTGGAAAGAGAGTTTTTGGAAAATATTAAAAATGTCTCATTTTTCTAAAGCGATTCTAACCATAAGAAGGCTAGAACCACTTTAAAAAAATGGTTTTGAAAACAATAAGGAGTTGAAAATATGGACCATATTGGCCACTTTAAATGTAACACTTTCCTAAACCAATCCTAGCCGTGGTAAGGCTAGAATTACCTTAGGATTGTGATTTTGAAAAACAAGTTTTGAAAACGATGCTAATGCAAGATTTGAAAACAAGTTTCAAAACGAATTTTGAAAGAATGCAAGATCATGATATGCACAATGCAAAGAGATTCGTGAACATACAAGGTTAAAGGCTTCGCCGCATAATCAAGAGAGGCCGAACCCACGTGGTCTCCGGTTAAACTAAAAGAAACCCTCGACACGGTGACTCTCCAATAGTCTAATCCTACACATTGATCGGGAACTCCCTTATTTCAAGCATGCAAGAAGGAGGGGAAAAAGATGGGGGATTAAATAGAAGAAAACCCAAGTGGGTTCGGAGGGAGAAGAGAGAGGGGGAAGTGCAGAAACGTAAAAAGAAAGCCTACCTTAAGTCTGTTTATTTTTACTTAGTTTTGTGTGCTTTGGTTTGCTTGTCTTGCTTCGATCTTCACTTCAATCTTCAAGAGTTTGTCTTCGATCTTCAAAGCTTCAGATTGCAGCTCTTCAAGTCTTCAATGGAGGCTTTGGAGGCTAGTGTATGAGTGTATAGAAGTGTATGTGAGTGTATAGAAGGCTAGGGTTTGGAAAACCTAAAGAGACTAGGGTTTTGAGAGGCTACGAGCTCTGTATATCGAAAAGTAGGGTTTTTAGACTGAGTTTGCAGACCTCTTTCACACTGGAGGAGGCTCTGTATTTATAAAGATAGGATAGACCTGGTGCCTATTGTAGTGGCGCCAGGGCAAAAATGCTTCTAGCGCCACTAGGAGTGGTGTCAGGCCAAATATTGGCTTGACGCCATTACTAATGGCGCCAAGCCAATTAGAAAAGTGTTAGGGTCGGCAAACAACATATTTTTGACAGATTTGGGTGTCTGTACCAGTGACTACCATGCAATTTTTAGCTTAGCCTCACTAGAAGTGACTCTGGAGGGCCCGATAATGGCACCACCTCGGGGAATGAGCCTAGGTTTGAAGATATGGGAACCGAGCCTTTTTAGAATACATTAGTCAACCTTTAAGCTCATGCTCATATAGCCAACTTGTATAGACGAACCTCTGCCGAATTTAAGGCATGTGCACTATTTTCTAAAGCCATGGAGGAAAGAGCAACTGCTTTTATTTTTCTCTATATATGTTTATTCTTATTGTTATAATGACTGTACTCTTACTGTTATAATGTCTGTCTAACTGCTTATTCATGCACGTTTACTTTACAATTGCATTTTCTATTTTTACACTCTTTGCATCCATATTCATGCATATGATATTGCATCCTAAGACAAGAGTTCCAAAGTAACTTAAGTCGCTGCATCTCCATGCATATGATTAACCCATTGAGAGTAACACCTAGTTCACTCTCTACTACATTAAACCTACCGAAACCCTAAGGGTTCCCAAGTAACCCCAAGGAACCATTGCATACATTTCAAATCATTTCATAAGAGCGGCCTCAATCTCTCTATACTCACGGAGATAAGGGTGCCAAGAAGACAAGGGGCAATCAGTCAACAAGGTCTCTCAACAACCTTCTCGGCATTAACTCCAAAGAGGGCGAATCCAAAGACTCAAGAGTAGTTTAGGATTTCATATGTAAAATTAGATAGGTAGAAGTCCAAAAGAAAATGCACCCCCTCCCCCTATTGAAATGTATTTCAATTCTTTTGTATCTTAAACCCGAAGTCAAATGTGCTTCTTGATTTTTTGCAAATAAATGGATGGATGGATGTACGAATGGATAAAGGTTTCCACTTGACAGTAAAGTATCTGCAAACAGGGGCAAGCCCCCTGTCTCCAAAAATAAGCCAAATACATCATGCTTAGTCTCCCTCTCAAACAGGGGCACCCCTAGGACATGCATTGGATAAAAATTTTCAAATGAAGGCACTAACTTCTCTTTTGTTTCTTGTCTTCTATACTCCTTATCTCCGAGTACCAAGAGAGCTGAAGGCAAAAGCAAGACAAGAAGGGGGTTTTTCTAAACAATTCATTTATTGTCATCATACTGCTCACATGTTCACTTTTATTATACTCATGCACCCATATCTATTCCAAGACAAGAGTTCCAAGAAACTCAAGTCATTTGATTCTCATGCATCTAATCAACTGTAGAGAGAAATGAGCAATCCGATCTCATGTTAATCGAACCTACCAAAACTCCTAAGGGTTCATGGCATGTATAGAACCATATCTCGAGAGAGGCCTAAACCTCTCTCAGTCCATGGAGGTAGGATTGCCCAAATACAGAAATATCAACTGGCCTATGCCGAAGAGGTATTGTATTGCATAAGGGGCAAAACCCCACCCCTAAAATGGACTCAGCATCATACCTAGATTCTCTTAAATGAGGGACCCCCGTAGGACATGCATCGCATAAAACCTCCAACTCTATATGCTGACTACGTTCTCTTTTTCTTTTTATTTTTTAAGGTCAAAGAGCATAATCGAATTCATGGAATCCCTCTAGTACCTTGCCTGATTCAAACTCATGGAAGGATGAGCCTAGCTGTTAGAAGAGACCGAGCCTACATCAAGGAGCATGAAGAACTAACCATCCATCTATAGGACATTACTTCCATGCCTTGTTGTGACAATCACCATCCATGCAAGGAAGACTTCACGTAAAAGAGGATTTCACCATTTGTGAAGTCTTGTCAGACCTGTGCATTACAACAACATAATCCTCTAGCTTCCAAATGTATGCCAGATGTTGTGAACTCGCCCTCTGTTGATACACCCAGTGAATGAAGCACCAAGGAGGTTGGCGTAGTCCCAAAACCTTATTAAGGGGTCCTCACCAAGAGGTCCACAAGAAAAGGGATTTTTCCACAAAATTCGTCTATTTTATTTTCGTCTTTCTAGTTCTCACATTTCTTCTTTAAATAAACATTGCATGCCATGTAATCATGTTTTTAAATGAAAATAGGTAATTTCCAGTTTATCCCCTTTGTCTTATACTCTTATAGACGATTGTTGTGTTTAGAGATTCTTCCCCATTTGGTAAATAACTCGACTTGAATGATGGAATAGCATGGCCAACCCATTTAAAGGGGGTTAAAACCTTCAAGAGACAAAAAGAGAGCAAGAGATGGGAAGAAAACAGTCTTAACAGAGAGGTGTGGAGTTCATCGAAGATGCGACACTTGCATGATATCCTGTCTAGGCGATGGATAGTCGAGTCCTCAAAATGATGGAAAGCCATTGTTCTATTTATCCCAAATAAATACTACCCCTTGCTTAGCCCACTAGAGCCGTGTATGATTTCTTTTCAGATATCCCCAAACCAAGAACCACCCCCCACATTGGGGTAAGCATAGAATAGTTGATTTGATAGAATATGTAGGGAGTTCACTGGCCGAAACACATCATCCCTAAAAATATTGTCTAAATTTTATACAAAGGTTTGATGGACTAAGCAATTCAATTTGAAATGATTAAAGGCCCTCAATTCTGTTACCATACACAAAAATATCCCCTTTGCTTAACCCACTAGTGCCTTGCCAAAAGCGGAAAATTTATTTATTTTTTTTGGTCATCCCCGATCTGAAACCATCCCCCCACACTGGGGCAGATAGGCAGCAAAAGATTTGGTAGAGAATGCCATCGACCATCAAGCTGAAGTAACATGAAGGCTCTATAGATCAAGTAATCTAGTTCAAAGTGAAGAGAGGCCCTCATTTCATTTCCCATACAATCAGAAGTAATCCCTTGCCAAACTCGTTGAGCCATTTATCTTTTTCGAGAAAACCTCAACCTAGGGATCACCGCCCACAATGGGTTAGATTGAGTCATTAAGGAAAAGGTCAAAGGAAAAAAGGGTTGTAGAATTGTTTGTTTCATAAAAAGAAAGAAAAAAGATGAAAAAGAAAAGCAAAGGAAAAGAGTTGCCTAGGGGCAGGGGACCAAAAAAAGAAAAAATGTTCATGTTATCTTGAAAAACATATAGAAAGGTCAAAAGTTAGGGGACAAGTGTCAAACAACTCCGTTAGAAGGTCAAGGATCAAACTACAAGAAAGGTGAATTCTTTGAAGAATATATAGTTATTCAAAGGTGATCCTAGGTAAGAAAGAAGCCCAGTAGAAGCAATAGGCTTAAGCCTTTACCCTTTCTTGTAAAAACCCAAAACCATAGCCTACATTACAACCTTATTAAAGTCCTCTCCAATTGGAAAAAAAATTGCTTGATCTAAATGAGCTAGAGGTGTTGCGAAGCTAGAGGAGGATAACAAGGAACAAAACCCAACTGGAAAACCAACCAAGGATGGTGTGTGTAAGCACCCCATTTTTGACAGCCCGGCAGTCTCCAGTCCCTCCAGACTTGTATTCAAGTCAATGTGGACATATTCTGAGTCAAATAAACTTTTCAAGTCTAATCCCATCAATCCATCGCTTAGAGGGCCCGCCGAGCTCAAATAGAGGCAAAATGACCAAAATGCCCTTGGGGGGCATTGATCGGTCCAATTCCAACAGGCACGTCTTTTTCAGTCCAATTCTAATTCTAAACCCTCTCTCAAGAAATTTGATTCCTTGAGACGGTAAGTCCATCCTATCTAACACGTTTTCTGAAGAAAGTTTCTTCAGAATAATAAGTCCCTTCAAACCCATCGACCGGAACGAGACCCCAAGTCCCCGAGATGGTAGAACGATCCGCCTTTGACACCTGCTAGCCCGCCAATGCAGAAATGTCTGTTTTGAAAAATGTAAAAAAGTTGATTTATCGAGGCAGTAAGTCCATCTAGTAGCTTCCCGAGATCAGACAGTCTCGGGAATGATCGCAAACCGTTAGAGTAGCGGAAATACTCGCAAACATCGCAACCGTCAGAGTAGCGGAAGTACTTGCAAATAGGTCGATATAGGGAATTGCCAACAAGCCCCTATATCACGGGACCACCGTGAGAGTGGCGGAAACACTCAAAACTCAGGTTAACACCAGTGCCTGCTAGCCCATTCTGGTGAAAAATGACTAAACTGCCCCTAGGGCCATTTTTCGGCATGTTTCTTGAGAAAGTACCTAAGTCTCGAAAACGGTAAGTCCACCCTTTCGAGATTGTCTTAAATGTAATATGACATGATTAGGTGCCTTCCAGTCAGTTTCGGGCCAATTTTGAAACTTTTCGGTTAAGGTGACCATTTTGCCCCTAGGCATCTGAGCGCCCCGAGGACCACACCGGCTTTGGGTATTAATCCGGTACAAAATGACTTTTTTGTCCCTGGTGGGCCGGTCGCCTTTTCCAACCACATTGGCTTTGGGTATCAAATCGGTAGCCTTTGGGAACATTCTAAATAATGTTTCCAAACCTTGAGCTTTCTTCTGGGACATTCTGAGTCCATCCCGGCAACTTTCCAACCCAGTTGACTGTTTTGCCCTTGATGGCCCGGTTAACCCTTTCGACAAATTTTGTTATCCTTTTTCAAGTCTACTACCTCCGGGACATTGTTCTAAGTGTTCCTGTCCCTTTCCGGACTTCTGGGTCATTCCTGGCCCTTTCAAATCACTCCCGGACTTTCTAGAGTCACTCCTAGTAATGTCATGCTAAAAATTACATGGTAGTCACTAGTATAGGCGCCCAAATCTTCTGAAGATACGTTGCTTGCCAACTTAAAAACTTTCCTAAGTGGCTTGGCACCACTACTAGTGGCGCCAAGCAAAAAAATGGCCTGGCACCACTCCTAGTGGCGCCAATTTATTTTTTGCCCTGGCGCCATTGCAACAGGCGCCAGGTTCATTCTTCCTCTATAAATACAGAGCCTCCTCCAGTGTGAAAAGGGTCGGCCAACTCAGTCTGAAAACCCTACTATTCGATATACAGAGCTGGTAGCCTCCCTAAACCCTAGTCTCCTTTAGGTTTCACAAACCTTAGCCTCCTATACACTCATACACACTCTCATATACTCATACACTTGCCTCAAAGCCTCCATTGAAGACTTGAAGTGCTGCAACTCAAAGCTCTCGAAGATCAAGACGAAGACTGAAGTGAAGACTGAAGCAAAGCAAGGAAAACAAAGTGCACAAAGCAAAGCAAAATAAAAAAGACACAAGGTAGGATTTCTTTTACATTTAAGCACTCCACCCTCTCTCTTCCCCCTCTGAACCCACTTGGGTTTTCTTCTATTTTAATCCCATCTTCTTCCCCCTTTTTCTTTGCATACTTGAAACAAGGAGATTCTCGGTTCACGTGTAGGATTAGGCTATTGGAAGGTCACCATGTCGGGGGCTTTCTTTTAGTCTAACCGGAGACCACATGGGTTCGGCCCCTTTGATTATCTAGTGTAGCCTTAACCTTGTATGTTCACAACCCTAATTTGCATTGTGCATATCATGATATTGCATTCCTCCAAAAATTATTTTTTTAAACTTGTTTTCAAAACTTGCATCAAAATTATTTTCAAAGTTTATGTTAAAATCTTCTCTTTGAAAACTTGTTTTCAAAACCACAATCCTAAGATGATTCTAGCCTTTCCATGGCTAAGGTTGTTTTAGGAAAGTGTTAAATTTAAAGCGACCAATATGGTCCATATTTTTAAATATTTGTTGTTTTCAAAATCCACTTTCTTAAAGTGGTTCTAGCCTTCTTATGGTTAGAATCGCTTTAGGAAAGTGAGATATTTTCATAGACATTCTAAATTCTCTTTTCAAAAATCTCTTCTCCAATATGCTTCCTAAAAATTCTCTCAAATTTCTCTCCCAAAATTGTTTCCTAAAAATTGTTGTCTAAAAACTCTTCAAAAAATCTATTTTTCAAAACTCTTTTTTAAACTTCTTTCCGAAACGCTCTCTTCAAAATACGCTCTCTTCAAAATTCACTCTCTAGAAACACTCCCTAGGTTTCCTTCCTAAAATCTCTTTCCCAACACTCTTTCCTAAAAATTCCTTCCAAGATCTTCTTCTAAAAACTCCCTTCTAGGATTTCCTTCAAAAAACTTTTCCTTTCCGAAAACTTACTTTCCAAAATCCCTTTTCTTGAAGCCCAAGTTAACCCTATAGTCAACAATTAGGAAACCCTAATTTTTCTTCTCAAAAACATGATTTTCAATCTTGTCTTAAAACCTAGGTTTCCAAAATCTCCATTTTTCTATGTCAAAACCATATATTTCGAAAACCTATTTTCTACATCAAAACTATAGTCTTCCAAATCTAGGGTTTCTAAAACTTTACTTTCCAAATCCATGTCAAATCTAATCTTCCATTTAGGAAACTAAATTC
This sequence comes from Euryodendron excelsum, assembly GCA_033060915.1. Lineage (NCBI taxonomy): Eukaryota > Viridiplantae > Streptophyta > Magnoliopsida > Ericales > Pentaphylacaceae > Euryodendron > Euryodendron excelsum. The sequence continues at coordinate 37,312,141 of CM065387.1, read as the reverse complement.
AATTTTCCCATTTAGGAAACTAGATCCAATCCTCTGTTTTTGGAAACAAAATCAAAACACCTCTTTTTGGAAACAACATCTAATCTTTTGTTTTAGAAAATAGGAATCTCAATCCTTCCAACTCCAAATCTTTCCTAATTCGAATCCTTCCTAATCTCCTACTTTCCTAAATCTTAAGTTTCCAAAACTTGAACTTTTAAATCTTTCCTAACCTAAGTCTTTCCTAATTCCAACCTTTCCTAAACCCATACCTTTCTAAATCTTAACTTTCCAAATCTAAAATTTTTAAATCTTTCCTAAACTCAAACCTTTCATAATTTCAAGTATTTTTAAAACTCAAACTTCAAATCTTTCCAAATCTAAAACTTTCTAAATTCAAAACTTTCTAAACTCAAAACTTTCTTATTTTCAAAACTTTCATATTTCAAATCTTTCTAAATTCAAAACTTTCTAAATTCTAAGCTTTCTTAAGTTGAAACTTTCTAAATTCTAAATCTTTCCTAAATCAAAACTTTCCTAATTCGAAATCCTTTCTAAATTTTAAACTTTCCTAAATCGAAACTTTTCTAAATTCCAAAACTTTCCTAATTCGAGACATTTCCTAATCCGAAACTTTCCTAAAATGACACTTTCTTAATTTGAAACTTCTCTAATTCGAACCTTTCCTAAATCCAATGTTTCCTTAACCTTCCAAGTCTAACATCCGAGTCAAATCTTTTCTAAAACTCTTCCAAGTCAAGTCCACTCTTTCTTAAACTCTCGAGTCTTTCCTACGTCTCATCTTTCTTAAGTCTAGGTTTCCTAAACCTTAATCTTTCCCAAAAATAAGGCCAAATCTTCCTTCCAAGTTCTATCTTTCTAAATCAAAGTCTAATCTTTACAATTCCAATTTCCAATCTTCTATTCTAAATTCCAATTCAATCTCTTTTTCGAATCCAACCTTCTATTTTCTATCGGACTCTTGTCCGAACTACGATTGACCTGATTCCTCAAAATGGATACGTAGGCAACCCTCATGGGTGCGGTTACAACTTCTTTCAAATCTCTAATTCTACAATCTTTTTCAAGCTTTCAATTCCATAATCTATTTTCTAATTCCAAATTTCTATTTCCAAATCTCTATTTTCAATTTCTAAAACTTTCCAATTTCAAAACTATCTTTTTAAATCAGATTAATTTCTTTTTCAAATCTATTTCCAAATCAAATCTCTTTTCTTGCACTTACATATCATTCATCATGTCTCATGTCTTTTCAAAAATTCTTTTCTAAAGTGGATAGTTTTAGACATTTGTTAGTTGAAGACTCTCATAGGTGATATAGGGTTAATAGACATGTAAGTACCGCAAGGGCAGGGTAGGGTGATGGCTTAGAGTGTCTTCCCTATACGTAACCAACCTTCAAACCTAGAATCACTGTTTTCATAGACCAAAATAGAGTTATTTTTCTAAAAAGGGCTTAAATGTTTTCTAAAGGTTGCCAAACAACCTATTTTCTTAAAAACCCTCTCTTGAGGAGGTATTTCCAAAATTGTCTTAAAAAACCGTAAGTGTAGTCTTCGAATTGTGCTTAGTTTTTAGTTGAGCTAACTCACCTTAATCAAGTTAGGTGCCGACTCCAAATATTTTCTAAAAGCCCTTTATTCAAGTCAATTTTCAATTCAAACCTAGTCGCACTCATTCTTCTAGGAGGATGAGTTCTAACGAGAGAGTACAGTATTTTTCTCGCTTTTATATGTATTCCTCGAGTGCGAAAAATCTGGGCGCGACAGTGTGGTTCTAAACTCTATTAGAAGCAACATCAAATTTGAGCCTAAATATCATTTTCATTTATAAACCCTTTAACCTAGCCTACGTTACGGTCCAAATTAAAGTCCTCTCTAATCAAAGAAAATTGCTTAGTCCAAATAAGTCTGAACAATACCAAGATAAGTAGGATGAGAATGGAGAACTGGAAAGGAATGTAAGGGTAATCTCATACTCCAAGGTGTGCTTAGATGGTTGTGGTTTAAACAACCCACTAAAAGAAGATCTTTAAGCCTAAATATCCCTTCATTTCTTACAACCCCTAAACCCAGCCTACATTACAGTCCTAAAAGAAGTATTCTCAGATTGAGGGCCTAGCTATTTATCGCTTTGCAAAAGGCATGCAAGTTGTTGCTCAAGCCATGGTGGCATTTTGAAAATTTGAGAGAGAAAACCAAGTGAGATCAGAAAAACCCTAAATAGTAACCCTATAGAAAGTAGGGATAGGATAGCAAACCAAAACGTCAAGATCTCTGGAGAATGGTACAAATGCTATCACATCCCGATAAGAATGAGACAGAACTAAATGGGGCAGAATCCTGGAAATGAAACAGAATCCTGAGAGTATGGGCCTTGGGGCAATCTTGGGACATTCTTTGTAAATAGTTTATATACATGTAGTATAATCCATCCATGACATGTATAACCTGTACATCAATTAAATTCCTGTGTAGTTTATATGTTTTCATGTACTCATCAAAGGCATGGCATGCATTTAATTCCATTCTCGTATGTACATTCATCCAAAAAGTATAACATACATTAAATTCCATTCCTGTATGAACTTGTGCATTCATAAAAAAATAAAAAAATAATATATATATATATAAAGTAGGACATGCATTTAATTCCATGTGCATTCATAAAAATAGAAAAAAAAATATATATATATATAAGAAAAAGTATAACATGCATTCACCCCTTTACCTGTGCATTTTTAGAATTGGCATAATTAAACTGTTTTTGCACAAAAACTAACTCTATGTCTTTCTCTTTCTCTCAAATAAGAAATAGAGAATAAGGTAAAACACAGAGGGGAGCTAAAGCCACCCCTCGGACATCTCCAGCATTGGCACACGCCTCAGAAAGCTTAGACATCCATGGCCAACAAGAAACAAAGAATGGTGCAACGGCCTACTCTCGACCTCCCTAATGAAATGACTTCCGACTCGGGATACCATATATGCTGACAAAAAGGAGCAACAAATAGTGTCTGATTGCCCAAAACTAGAATAGAGAAGAACATCCCCGAAAATGAGCATCGACCCCCAGCTGAAGTCTAATAACGCTTACGAAGGTCTCTTCCATAACCATAGGAGCATATGAGTGCCGCCTTACAAATCTTGGCAAGTAGTGCACATAACCGATAATCGATCAAGTAATCCTCCCATGAAAACATCATGGAATTCAGAAGAAGCAGAGAGAGGGCTTCCATGTGTGAAATGGATCGCCGCTTGAAATCGAATGACTAGATGGTGCCCTAAATAATTCTTTTCGATTCGGCATATTTGGAAGTATGATTTAGTAATTCTTCACTTAATTACACACTGTATATATATAAGCAATACGGTACAATGCGTGACTAAATGGTTTACGTGAATTCATTGGGTTGTAGGACTAGCCTTTTGTACAGCCTTCACGTGAAGACCCAAGGACAAGCTAGCTTTAGCATTGACATTATTTCACGTGAAGACTCAAGGACAAGATAGGCTTTAGCATTGACATAACACCTCAATAAAAGCTGACATACAAGATGAACTATACTTTATTTAAGTTGCAACAAGATTTTTTTTTACAAAAAACCCTAATATGAAATTACTTTAAAAAAAAAAAGTTTCCACAATAAACCCTATAGTGTACAAAAAAACTAGGTACCCCAATTACTATACATGACCTCCCGTACCACATCGGGTTGGCCTCTTGTCTCTCATCGGCCTACGGCTCTTATAGACACGTGTGATGTGATGTAGTCTTTAGTACTGTGGCTCTAGTTGTGCATTTGCCTGTGTGATCTGTGAAGCCTCCTAAGATGGCCCCTATAGGTATGATGGTGGATATCGAGGTGCATACTAGGACGACATGGCAGGTGAAAGGCGACCCTCTGTATGCATGAAAGGCGTCTCTATACGTTGCCCTGATGCTAACAATGGGTTGACATATGCATCAAACTTCTCGTCATCGCCTAGCACCGAGTACCCAGATTCCTAGTCATAGGCAACATGGGAGCTAATGCGGCGGGGGGTGGTACGACGCAGTCTCACATAGTAACCAGTCGCATGAGATGATGAGGGTACATCTTGTCACTCACTATGATATGTGTATGCTGGCATCGTCAGAGTTACATGCGATGTGTATGGCCTAGTAGCATCGAACGACTATGGCATCTGATGTGACAATGATCCTGGGGGGTATGACTGCATGGGAGGGGTAGCAGTTGGACCTGCTGACCATGCAATCCGCTCTTACTCTCGTAATATATGAAGTGATGTGGTACATAGGTCCCTTGCCATATACATATCTTGTAATGCCTTTGTCGAGCTATACGCATAAATGACACGATCTACAAGCTGATGTATGGACGTGATATTATGAGTCTGCAAAATGAAGGGATGTACTTATGACTATCTGATGTTAAGAATTCACGGTGAAATAAATTAAATTTTAAGGTAATACTAACCACAATCTCTACGGTGGAGCCCACCTCAAGGTATTCAGTAGCAAGGCGGTTAGTTGGATTGCCCACCAGTGGGAGTGTAATACTGCGGCACCATACTATATATAGATTGTCATATCGCATAACTGCAGTCTCAGGAACCCCAACTAACAGATGCTGATGCCTATGCTTCCATCGTTGTATGTACTCGTCACGTCTGTCGGTCCAATTAGTCTGCCCACTCCCCTTCACAATTCGATAGCATGTAACATGACTGAGGTAAAACACTCCTCTAATACATCATATCTAAACCCAAACTATCGGTAAACACAATTAGGTAGATGCCACTCAATGACCTCAAAGCACAACCAAGGGGACTAATTCACCCATACATCACTCCTGCCTTGGCAATAAGCAAAAAGTGTGTGAATGACAGCATCATATGACCTCCAGGTAAACTACATACGTTTATACTGACAATACCAATCTTGTGAGAAATGATAGTACAATTAAGCAATATGAAATAAAAATGAAAGGTATTATATAAATACCTCATTAGGTCTCAATCGGTCTAGCTGGTCTCGGTACACATGGATCACATGGGTGAAAGTAGTGTTTGTGCTATATTTACATCTCCACTCGATATAAGTATTAAACATAATATGGAAATTATTAGTAACCCATATATATTTATAGGTAAGAATCGTAAGTCAGTCGTTCATGTTGAATCAATGCCTTGATTTTGATGATAACAAAACATGGTTTAATGATCTAATAATTCTATTTAGTGTGCAGATGAATTATTAATTAGATCTTGATTTGAAGCTTATTATAATGGAGGATTTATGATGCAAAGATTTGAATAAAGAATGAAAAGCATGATGAAGTGATGTATTCTACAAAGTTGATATCATAAGAAGAAAAAGAAATCTCAAGTTGATGAAAATCCTAGATTGAAGATTGATAAGCATGAAAGAATAACATATTCAACAATGGTGATCTTATAAGAGAATGAGGATGATGGATATCAAAGAAGAAGAATGAAAATGATCAAAGTCTTGATTTAAAAGATTGAAGACTTTGAGGACTTGAAGATATCTTGCAAGAATGGAAAAAGAAGAGACCAACTCAAAAACATAAAAGCTTTCTTGAAAGATTTGAAGATGTCTTGAAGACATGGAAGGAATGACAAGACTTGGAAAGCTTTCTTGGAAGAGTTGTTGAAGTCCATGGAGAAGCCATATTGATTGAAGAAATGAAGATTCTAAGTCATGGAAGCTCTCTTGAATATCTTGAAGAAGACTTGAATCAATGGATGAAGTTATGATGATGGAAGAGCTCTACAAGTGATGAAAATGAAGAAAATTCACCTTGAATGGATTGAAGATGTTCTTGGAGTCATCTAACCTTGAAGAAGTGTTTGCAAGCTTTAAAAGGCCTATTTAGATGATCCTTAAAGAGATTGGAAGCTTTGGAAAAGAATGAAGAAAAGTTACAAAAATATGGTTTTTGGTAAAAAGAGTCGACCCCTCAAGTAAAAAGAGTCGACTCATTCGAACAGAGCCTTGGATTTGTGTTGGAGACTCAAAAGAGTCGACTGCTGGCCAAAAAGAGTCGACTCATTGCAACAGAGAACAAAAATTCTGCAGACAGCTTAAAAGAGTCGACTCCTGGGACAAAAGAGTCGACTCATTTGGACAGTGACTTGAAAAATCTACTGAAATGCAAAAAGAGTTGACTTATTGTAAAAAGAGTCGACCCCTAGACTGTAACGGCTAGTTTTCTAACAGACGGTATGGACAAAAATGCAACCAAATCTTCTCCCATACTTCTCCAACGGCTAGAATCGATCCATACCTATATATATGAGATACATACAGCTTCAAACTAAAAAGAGAAGAGCAATCATACCATTCATATCAAGTGCTTGAAGCTGAAAATCACCTGTACCTCACTGCCACATACTTTTGGTGAGTGTTTAATGTTATCCATTGAGTTGTATTTGTTCATATACTCACTAGGAGAGATAATCTTTGTATAACCTTTATTCATTCTCATTTGGGTGGGTTTGTAACCTTGTAAGTTTGAGTGTTCTTGAAAAAAATACTTGTAAGTTTGAGAGAAGCTTGGACAAAATCTCTTGGGTTTTGAAAGCTTGGGAAGAAGCTTTTGTAAGAGTGAGCTGGGCACTCGTGGCACAACCAACAGCTGTGTAAAGAGTATTACATAGTGGAATTCCTTCGAAAGGATCGAAGAGGAGAGGACGTAGGCAAGGTTGGCCGAACCTCTATAAATCTGGTGCACTTCTCTTCTGCCTCTGTTTTGCTTATTTGCTCACTATACATGCTTGCATAAATACTTGTATTGATGTACACTTCACTTGCTTGATATATATATACTTTGATTAATTGTTACTAAAATACATAAACGATTTTTAGTTGCAATTCTTGATATAAATTCTATAAAACCCAATTCACCCCCCTCTTGGGTTGCCTACTTGGGCCAACAATTGGTATCAGAGCTAGTACTCTAGCTTAAAGGTTTAACTTCCTTAGAGTTGATCCATGGCAATCATGTTTGGAAGCTCTCTAAGTGAGGGTCAATCCACTAACAGACCTCCGATGTTTAATGGTATAAACTACAACTATTGGAAGAATAGAATGAGAATTTATATCCAATCTGTTGACTATGAGTTATGGATGATTATTGTTAATGGTCCTAAAACTCCCAGCAAGGTTATTGAAAGAGAAGTTATCTCTAAACCTGAAAATGAATGGGATGAGAATGACATGAAGCTTATGCAATCTAATGCTAAAGCTATGAACATCTTATATTGTGCATTAGATCCAAATGAGTTCAATATAATTTCTACCTGTGAATCTGCCAAAGAAATTTGGGACAGACTTGAAGTAACTCACGAAGGAACCAATCAGGTCAAGGAGTCAAAAATTAACATTCTTGTGCATAATTATGAATTATTTAGAATGAAATCTGATGAGTCTATAACTGAGATGTTCACTAGATTCACTGACATTGTAAATGGTTTAAAGTTTCTTGGAAAAGTGTATCCTAACAGTGAATAGGTGAGGAAAATCTTAAGATCATTGCCAAAGACATGGGAAGCAAAGGTGACAGCCATTCAAGAAGCTAAAGACCTCAACACTCTACCTCTTGAAGAACTTCTTGGCTCTCTCATGACTTATGAGCTAACCCAAAAACAGAATGCTCAAGAAGAAGAGGACAAGAAAAAGAAGTCTGTTGCATTCAAGTCCACCACATTAGAAAATGAATCTGGGAGTGAAGAAGAAGATGAGTAAGATCTTGCTCTCATCACAAGAAAATTCAAGAGATTTATGAAAAGGTGGAAGGGAGGAAAGAAGATTGAAGCAAAGGGTGAATCCAACAACAAGGATTCTACCATTATATGCTACGAATGCAAAAAGCCAGGACACATGAGAAATGAGTGTCCCCAGCCGAAAAAGAAGGGAACGAAAGAAAGAGGGAAGAAGGTTCTAGCTGCAACATGGAGTGACAGTGAGGATTCAAGCTTAGATGAATCCGAAACTCATGAAGTAGCCAACTTATGTCTTATGGCACATGAAGAAGAAACAGAGGTAACTAAGTCTGATTTCTCTTTTAATGAATTGCAAGATGCTTTTGATGATTTGATTGTTGAATTTAAAAAGCTAGGCATCAAAAACAATCTTCTCAAGAATATGGTATTCACTCTCACAGAAGAAAGTGAAGAGTTACAAAATGAAAATGACATTTTGAAAAATGAAAACTCTGTTTTGAAAGAAAAAGTCACTGATTTAGAAAAATCTCTCTCTAAATGTGTCAATGGAAGAGATAAACTTGATGTTATGCTTGGAAAACGAAATTGCTCTCTTGACAAGGCTGGAATAGGGTACAATGTTTTTAAACATAAAAAGTTTTCAAAAGCTCCAATCACATGTTTTTATTGTCATAAGAGAGGTCACTTTGCAAATCAATGTTTCCTTATACAACAATCTCATGCTGTCAAGAAAGCTTGGGTTCCAAAAGGAACATTGAAGACTAACTCCACTGGACCCAAGATGATTTGGGTACCAAAGGTCAAAGGTTGAGTTGGTTGTTTTGTAGGTGTGTCTTCAAGCCAATTCCAAAAAGGATTAATGGTACTTGGACAGTGGCTGTTCAAGACATATGACTGGAGATGAAACTCAATTCACTTCTCTCACACCAAAAGATGGAGGATTGGTCACTTTTGGAGATAATAGCAAATGCAAGATCATCGGTATAGGTAGTATTGGTAAAAATTCTTCAACTTCTATTGAGAATGTTTTACTTGTTAAAGGACTTAAACACAACCTGTTAAGCATTAGTCAATTGTGTGACAAAGGTTGCAAAGTAGTGTTTGAATCATCTAAATGTAATGTAGTAAACATAAATGATAATAAGATCATATTGACTGGCCATAGACAAGACAATATATACATTTTCAACTTAAATGAATTATCTTCTTGTAAGATCAAATGCCTTGCTACTGTGAGCAAAGAGGATAGTTGGTTGTGGCATAGATGGCTTGGTCATATTAGTATGAGCATTCTTTCAAAAATTTTGAAAAATGAGTTAGTAAATGGTCTTCCCAAACTCAATTTTGAAAAAGACAAAACTTGTGATGCATGTCAAATGGGAAAGCAAACCAGAGTGTCTTTTAAATCTACAAACATGCTCTCTACTTCTAGACCACTTCAACTATTGCATATGGATTTGTTTGGACCAACTAGAACTCTAAGCTTAGCCGGTAAACAATATGCTCTTGTCATTGTTCATGATTACTCAAAGTTTACATGGACATTCTTTCTAGCTCACAAAGATGAAACTATTGCTTTCTTTACCAAATTTTGTAAAAGGGTTCAAAACGAAAAAGGATTTACAATCACAACAATTAGGACTGACCATGGTGGTGAGTTTGATTGCAAACCTTTTGAAACATATTGTGATGAAAATGGTTTTGAACATAATTTTTAGCACCTAGAACTCCTCAACAAAATGGAGTTGTTGAAAGAAAAAACAGGACTTTGGAAGAAATGGGGAGAATAATGCTTTGTGAAAATAATTTACCGAAATATTTTTGGGCTGAAGCTGTTAACACAGCTTGCTATGTGTTAAACAGAGTTTTGGTGAGAAAATTTTTAAATAAAATCCCATACGAGCTTGGGAAAAACAAGAAACCAAATATTTCATATTTTAGAGCCTTTGGATGTAAATGCTTTGTGTTAAATAATAACAAGGACAATCTTGGTAAATTTGATGCAAAATCTGATGAAGCTATCTTTCTAGGATATTCCTCACATAACAAGGCTTATAGAGTTTACAATAAGAAAACCTTATTTGTTGAAGAATCAATTCATGTTACCTTTGATGAACTAAACTATTTGTCTAGAAAGGCTGTGAATGATGATATAGATGATGTGGAGAAGAACTTGGATAAGATGAACATTGATCTAACTCAAAATGAAGCTTCACCACATGACAAAGGAAATTAAGATGACTCCTCAAGCCAACAAAATGAGAATGAAGGATTGCCAAAGGAGTGGAAATTTGTCCACAACCATCCAACAGAGCAAACACTAGGTGATCCATCACAAGGGGTAAGAACAAGATCATCTCTTAGAAATGTGTGTAATCATCTTGCTTTTCTTTCACAAATAGAACCAAAATGTTTTCAAGATGCTGAAAATGATGAGTCATGGATTATGGTCATGCAAGAAGAATTAAACCAATTTGAAAGGAATAAGGTTTGGAATCTTGTTCCTAGACCTAAAGATCATCCTGTAATTGGAACCAAATGGGTGTTCAGAAACAAGATGGATGAATCTGGAACTATTACTAGAAACAAGGCAAGACTTGTAGCTCAAGGCTATAGTCAAGAAGAAGGTATTGATTTTGATGAGACATATGCACCTGTAGCTAGATTAGAAGCTATTAGAATGTTGCTTGCATTCTCATGTTTCAAAAATTTCAAACTTTATCAAATGGATGTGAAAAGTGCATTCTTGAATGGTTTTATATCTGAAGAGGTGTATGTTGAACAACCTCCTGGTTTTGAAACTCCTATCTTTCCAGAACATGTTTTCAAACTTACTAAAGCCTTATATGGTTTAAAGCAAGCCCCAAGGGCCTGGTATGAAAGGCTAAGCAAATTTTTAATCGAAAATGATTTTACGCGAGGAAAAGTTGATACAACTCTTTTTATAAAGGTTAAAAATCATGACATGTTGCTTGTGCAAATTTATGTTGATGACATTATATTTGGCTCTACTAATGAAAAGCTTTGCAAAGAATTTACTAAGTGTATGCAGGGTGAGTTTGAGACGAGCATGATGGGTGAGCTCAATTACTTCCTTGGACTTCAAATCAAACAATCAAAGGAAGGAATTTTCATTAACCAAACTAAGTACATCAAAGATCTACTCAAGAAGTTTGGGCTGGAAAATGCGAAACCATTGGGCACTCCTATGAATACTTCAACAAAACTTGACAGTGATGAGAAAGGTATTTCAGTAGATACCAAGCTATATAGAAGTATGATAGGCTCATTGCTCTACTTGACTGCTAGTAGGCCTGATATTATGTTTAGTGTATGTGTGCTCGATTTCAATCTAATCCAAAGGAATCACATATTGTTGCTGTTAAACGAATATTTAGATGCCTTAAGCACACACATAATCTTGGATTGTGGTATCCTAAAAACACATCTTTGAACTTAATTGGTTATTCAGATGCTGATTATGCTGGTAGCAAAGTTGATAGAAAAAGCACTAGTGGCTCTTGTCAATTTCTTGGAAATATGCTTGTTTCATAGTCTAGTAAGAAACAAAACTCTGTTGCACTTTCTACAGCTGAGGCTGAATATATTGCAGCAAGAAGTTGTTGTGCACAAGTGCTTTGGATAAAACATCAACTAGAGGACTTTGGTTTAACATTTGAACATATTCCAATTAGATGTGATAACACAAGTGCCATCAATCTAACTAAAAATCCTATTCAACACTCTCGCACAAAGCACATTGAGATTAGACATCATTTTATACGTGATCATGTGCAAAAAGGTGACATCTTGCTTGATTTTGTGAGTACTGAACATCAACTTGCAGATATATTCACAAAACCCTTAAATGAAGATAGGTTTTGTATGATTAGGAGAGAGTTGGGAATGAGCAACCCTTTATCTTGAATGCTTAGATGTCTATATATGTTTGATGAATGTATAAGTATCTTTGAAATTGATTACAAACTTGTTTGATGCATTTCATGGATTTTAAAAACACATCTTTGCATTTCTGGAGAAAAAGAGTCGACTCATGCCCCAAAAGAGTCGACTCCTAGACTCTGAAATCAGCCCCAGATGTCCTCTGTTGAAAAGAGTCGACTCCTTTTGTCAAAAGAGTCGACTCATTTGAACAGAGAGTTCAGGATGATTTCTCCGCTCAAAAGAGTCGACCCTTTTTAACCATGAGTCGACTCATTTAAGTTAAAATTACTTTAAAACTGTAAAACCCCTATTTTATTCAAATCATTCCACAGTTTCTGATTTCTCTCTTCTTTCACGCTCAACCGCCACCTCCACTTCCAACCATCGAAAAACTCTCCCTCAATCCTTACCCAACCTGTATTTGATCATCCTAGGGTCTTTCTAACTTCCTTCAACCGTCATTTACAACCCTCCATGGCTCCTAAATCTACTACATCAAAGAAGGGCAAGAAAGCCCTAAAAGAGCCGACTCCCACATCCAAAAGAGGAACGAAGAGGAAGACAAAAGGGGACTCTTCCAGGCTTTCAAAAAGGAGAAAAGGGAAGCAAAATGAGGAGGAGGAAGATGTATTTCTCGACAACACCATTTACTTTGAGAAGAAATCAAATCGAGATAAGTATGAGAAAATCTTCTCTTCTAGAGTCATTTTAAATGGAAGATGGATAGATTATGCTTTCTTTGCTAAAGATAAGTTTGCATTTGAACCAAAATTTGAAGCCCTTGGTTAGAAATCCATTACCCTGTTAAAGGATGATGTATATCCTGAAATTGTGGGACAATTCTATGCCCATGTAGAAAAGGAAACTGGAGAAGTAAATGTGATTAGTTATGTGAAGGGTGAAACCATTACCCTCACTAAAGGAGTGATCTGTCAGATTTTGAAAATTGGTAGTGGTGGACAAATGGACAAGAAAGATGTTAGTAGAAAAACTGCATTGTCTGCCTTATTGGGAAAAGAGATTACTGATGATTCATTCCAACCTATGGCCAATGAGTTGCCTTTGGAACTGAGACTGGTGTATCACTTTATCTGTCACATTCTCATTCCTAAAGGTGGCAAATTTGACTACATCACTGAAAGGGAATTGTTTTTCCTTTGGGCCTATTTGACAGACACCAAAATTGATTTGCCTGAGTTCATTTTAGAGCACATTGTCAAGGCATCAAGAACCAAAGTTAGCCTACCCTATGGGATTCTATTGACCAAAGTTTTCAAACACTTCAAGATAGACTTAAAGGGTGAGAAGCACAGAACCCCTGATTCAAATTCTGATGCGTATAATCAGAAAACCTTGTCAAGGATGGGCTATCACTTCAACCCACAGAGCAAGACCTGGACCCCTAGAAAGGAGAAACACATTGACAGTGGGACTCCTGGAATTGAATCCACTAAAAGAGGTGAACCTTCCAGTGCCATACCAGAAAGTGGTGAACCTTCTAGACCTGCCTCTTCTCCTGCTCCAAGGGAACTTTTTCCAATGAGCATTGTTCCAGGTGGCCAATCAGTGGATATGACTATTTTGATGAGCATGGTAAGAGACTTGAAAAGGCATCAAGAAGAGATGTTCACCAAGTTGGACAAGAAAATTGATAATGGGGCTACTAGATTATTCTTTGTTGAGAAGAAGGTAAGAGAATTGAGCAAGGGAATTGAGCAAGGCCTTTGTGTCTGAAGGAACCAAAATAAGAGAGAAAGTTGCCAATGGCATTGCTCTTTCCACTGAGCATATTGGCAAATATATGAAGAAGCTGGTGGGAGACCAATACCAGCCTCTCTTCCCTTCAGCCGCAGAATTTGTAGCAGAAGACTCAAGTACAGATGAGTTGGAAGGATCCAGTGGAAGGGAGCATACCTCTTCTTAGCCATCACCTGCAGACCTCTCTGATCCCTTTGACCAAACTCCTCCAAAGTCTTCTGTTGCTCCTCACAAATATGGCCTGAAACAAAGACCTTCAAGCAACAAATTTTCAAACACTACTGATGATCTAGTTGATCTCTCTCAAACCCCTTCTCCCAAAAGAAAATGAAGACCTTTTCCTCTAAACTTCCTATTTTCTGTTTTTGAACAAATCATTCTCTAAAACAATATGTAATATTTTGTGGATGGTTCTTTTTGTTAAACTCTCTTAGATGTTTCTTCATGAATGAATGATGTGTTTTGGATCTCATTATCTTAACATTGCTATCTTATTTGTGTTTGTTGAATGAGTGATTGTTGAATGAATGATTGCTTTAACTGCCTTAGTCAATGATCTTCACATAAACATCATTGTATTCTATTTCTTTTTGCTATTGTACCTGTCTGTCTTTCTCCATCTATTACTCCTCTTTTTGAGGATTTGACAAAAAGGGGGAGAAATTTTTCTCAAAAAGATAAAAAGGGGGGGGGGGGGGGGGGGAACACTCCTCAATGCACTACCAGGTATAAGAAACACATTTCCTTTTTATCTTCATCTCTATTTTCTGATACTAGTTAACTGTAATGAATTGCTCTATAGTACTAAATGAATGCAAAAGAATTGTATTGCAATAAGGCATCAACTCCCAAAGAAAGGGGGAGCCTTTGTTTGCTGTGAAAGTAGAGCATGAATCTGATGTAGTGGAGCATAAGGACTGAAGAATTCAAAGTCATGAATGAAGCATCCATGTTCTGAACTTTCAAGTGAATACATGTCCTAAATATCTGAGTTAGAATTTGTTTTACCCTGAATCTGAGACTGCTCTAAGGCACAGAATACAAAAGCAAGGGAGAGCTAGGCCATGGTATGAAACTCTTCCTTTCTCTGAATTTTTTTTTCTGATATTGCAAGTTACTAAGCATCTTAGAATTTTGAGCATATTGTCTATACTCTTACATGCTTCTTTGTATACCATTTCAAAGAAAACTCCTTCATTAAGGGGGAGAAATTTCCTTACCTGGACTATGACTCCACCTTTTCATTCCAAATTTGCATACTTTTTTGATTGACTAACAAAAAGGAGGAGGACTACTTATGAAAAATATATTGAAATGGGAAGAAAACTAAAAATTTGAAGTCCCATACTTCTCATACATATTAATCCTCATGTTTCATGTTGAAATTAATTGCATATATTTTTAATGTTTTGTCATCATCAAAAAGGGGGAGATTGTTGAATCAATGCCTTGATTTTGATCATAACAAAACATAGTTTAATGATCTAATAATTCTATTTAGTGTGCAGATGAATTATTAATTAGATCTTGATTTGAAACTTATTATAATAGAGGATTTATGATGCAAAGATTTGAATAAAGAATGAAAAGCATGATAAAGTGATATATTCTACAAAGCTGATATCATAAGAAGAAAAAGAAATCTCAAGTTGATGAAAATCCTAGATTGAAGATTGATAAGCATGAAAGAATAGCATATTCAACAATGGTGATCTTATAAGAGAATGAAGATGATGGATATCAAAGAAGAAGAATGAAAATGATCAAAGTCTTGATTTAAAAGATTGAAGACTTTGAGGACTTGAAGATATCTTGCAAGAATGGAAAAAGAAGAGACCAACTCAAAAACATAAAAGCTTTCTTGAAAGATTTGAAGATGTCTTGAAGACATGGAAGGAATGACAAGACTTGGAAAGCTTTCTTGGAAGAGTTGTTGAAGTCCATGGAGAAGCCATATTGATTGAAGAAATGAAGATTCTAAGTCATGGAAGCTCTCTTGAATATCTTGAAGAAGACTTGAATCAATGGATGAAGCTATGATGATGGAAGAGCTCTACAAGTGATGAAAATGAAGAAAATTCACCTTGAATGGATTGAAGATGTTCTTGGAGTCATCTAACCTTGAAGAAGTATTTGCAAGCTTTAAAAAGCCTATTTAGATGATCCTTGAAGAGATTGGAAGCTTTGGAAAAGAATGAAGAAAAGTTGCAAAAATATGGTTTTTGGTAAAAAGAGTCGACCCCTCAAGTAAAAAGAGTCGACTCATTCGAACAGAGCCTTGGATTTGTGCTAGAGACTCAAAAGAGTCGGCTCCTGGCCAAAAAGAGTCGACTCATTGCAACAGAGAACAAAAATTCTGCAGACAGCTTAAAAGAGTCGACTCATTTGGACAGTGACTTGAAAAATCTGCTAAAATGCAAAAAGAGTCGACTCATTGTAAAAAGAGTCGACCCCTAGACCGTAACGGCTAGTTTTCTAACAGACGGTATGGGCAAAAATGCAACCAAATCTTCTCCCATACTTCTCCAATGGCTAGAATCGATCCATACCTATATATATGAGATACATACAGCTTCAAACTAAAAAGAGAAGAGCAATCATACCATTCATATCAAGTTCTTGAAGCTGAAAATCACCTGTACCTCACTGCCACATACTTTTGCTGAGTGTTTAAAGTTATCCATTGAGTTGTGTTTGTTAATATACTCACTAGGAGAGATAATCTTTGTATAACCTTTATTTATTCTCATTTGGGTGGGTTTGTAACCTTGTAAGTTTGAGTGTTCTTGGAAAAAACACTTGTAAGTTTGAGAGAAGCTTGGACAAAATCTCTTGGGTTTTGAAAGCTTGGGAAGAAGCTTTTGTAAGAGTGAGCTGGGCACTCGTGGCATAACCAGCAGCTGTGTAAGGAGTATTACATAGTGGAATTCCTTCGAAAGGATCAAAGAGGAGAGGACGTAGGCAAGGTTGGCCGAACCTCTATAAATCTGGTGCATTTCTCTTCTGCCTCTATTTTGCTTATTTGCTCACTATACATGCTTGCATAAATACTTGTATTGATGTACACTTCACTTGCTTGATATATATATACTTTGATTAATTGTTACTAAAATACATAAACGATTTTTAGTTGCAATTCTTGATATAAATTCTATAAAACCCAATTCACCCCCCCCCCCCCCCCCCGGCGCTCTCTTGGGTTGCCTACTTGGGCCAACAGTTCATACCTAGCTCCCCATGGTTCGGCGGGGAACTGCACCCCTCCTACAAGTAATGGCTGCTGGCGATCAGTAGTTTCATCCATGCGATGCGGGGCCATACGTGGGAAGCGCTCACATGCCCATATCTGTACAAAATGGGTGTGATACTTGCATAATAAATAACTTGTACTAAAAAAGGCAACTCGTAGTAAAAAAGAAGTATTATTATAAAGCATTGTCAATTATACCAATGTTAATACCTGTACCAAAACAAGTGCCCCCATAATCTGCCTCGCATCGGACTTCGTCGCCTAACATATAGCCCTATAAAGTAAGGCTAGGACTACACTGCCCTAGCTATATCTCCCCATGTCAGCAAAGTGTTGTAAAAAAGGAAGATATGTCAGTCGCACGTGGGTCTGAGAGTAATCTGTAAGCAGTATCCCCCTAAGTAGTGGCATAATGTAGGCACGTGCATGCCACTAGACTGGAACCTTATCAGCATCCTCTAGAAGTGCCTGAAATGTGTCACAGAGCCATAAAAGCCTGATTTGGCCCCTATCTAGATGCTCTGTGGCTGGGGCAACCCCGAATGACTATACACAAAACTGCTAGCACTCCAAAACTATAGCAGGCACCATTCACCATATGATGGGATCCCCATTGATAGGTAGTCCCAAAAGTATAGTAACGTCTTGTAAAGCGATGTTGGCCTCCCTAATAAATAGATGGAACGAGTGTGTCTCCTCCCACCAACGCTCAACCAAGGCTGTGATTAGGTGATGGTCCAAACGGATAGGCCCAAGTTGGTATGCACCATGAAATCCAACCTAAAATACATATTGTAGCATATGGGGGTGTAATTCTACATCATACAGATGTGAACCGCCATGTCTGCACTGGAGAGCCTCTGTACCCTGTGTGAAAAATGTAGTATATATCAAAAACCACATAAATGAACAAAAAAATAAATGTATGCAAGTAGAAAAAAGTTAAGCTATGCATACCACTTGCTCCCATATGTAGGTGGATCGATGATAGGCCTGTAATATCAACATTGAGCCATCTACGAGCCCTGGCAAAGTTGAATCCATAGGCCCTGCATTGTGACGCGTATTAGTACATCTATAGAATAATATGACTATCCAAAATAAAGCAAAGCAATAATACAAAAAATTTGTGAATGTATGAGTATTCAGGCATAGTCCATCTATAAATAAGAGTCGGTGGGAGGCCCATTCATTCATGAAAATTTTAACCTCTACTCTGTCACTTGGTAGAGATAATTGCAAATGGAGGACCTTATAGTTTGGTAAGTCGCCAACACCCTCGAGTGTGGTTGTTGCCTCCATTTGGTGATTAGTACTAGAGAGAAAAGTTCTCAAGCCCTAAAGACTATTATACTAGTCTACGATAAGTGCGGGTAGTTAGGGTTGAGGAACAAAGGTGACTAGTCACAAATCTCTAAAACTTGGGGGCCAACATCCCTCAATGTAGGTCTCAAACAATGCAGATGAGGAATACGGAAGAGTATGAAGAAACAGTATGAAGGATTAAAAGGGAGAGCAACAGAATGGTTATATGACGATGTCGATACTTCATACTGCAACTTGCCACTAAGATGACAGAGGCTAGCAGGAGACAACTCATAATCAAATAGCACACTAAGGCTCTAAACAATGAAAAGTAACTATCCGACTACAAGATATCAGATGAGGATTGAGAGTTTAGTTGACCATCACTATGTTATTTAGCATGAACTTGTTCACGTTTTGTATGTTTAGTTAGTAAGTAATTTGTTTGTCTACTATGACCATGGTAGTCGTACGTGTCTGCTATTTCCATTTGTAATGATGAATTTAGTAATGAGAAGTTGATGGCCATAGTTGTATCACTTGTTGCATCAAACTACAATACGAAGTACACGAATGCACTTGGAAACACAGGCAATTTCTAAGATGGTTACAAAGAAACATAGGCAATTCCTAAAATACAAACATATCCACCGCTGACACAATGCAACAGTAATGTGTTAAACATTCTCTTTGTCAGACATATCAATATCTAGTTGGTATTTCTTGTCATTAATAGCCTGCATACAGATTTCCCATTCACCCATAAATCCATCTTCCTTTTTCTCATTTGCAGACTAAAGAAATGACCAACATTGATGACATTGTGTCATTCTATTAACTTATTCATGGAAATGGTGTGACACCATTTGTAACAATTGAGGAGTATTAATCGGCATATTCATGGCTCTATGACAGGGGATTGGAATATTCAAACCTCAACAAACTTCTACCAAGACTTCAGCCTCCTTAATACGATATTGGTACTCATTGTACGTTATGTTGATAGTGTTGCATGAGTAGCTTTTATTAGGGTCCAAAGGATACTCCCACTCATTATACCTAACCCAATGTCGACCTGTTGCCTAAAAAATATTACTCACCGTGTAATTTATGTTTGAGTTGTATAATTGTGACCTACTTTTTATGTAGGGTTGCGTGATATAATTGTTACTTGTGAACCACATCATCTCGTGAGTGGGAAATAACATTGATTTGGACTTCGCATTGGATGGCAATTGGTGGTACTATTCACATGTGAAAGCTGACAAAAGGCTGTAAATGATGTGACTACTCTCTACAAGCCATGTGAAGGATGTGACTAAAGGCTGTAAAGTATGTGTATGCTAATGAATAAAGGTTGTGAAGGATGTGACTACCATATACAGGGTAAAGGCTAACAAAAGGCTATGAATAATGTGGCTACTCTCTGCAAGGCATGTGAAGGATGTGACTAAAGGCT
The DNA here is from genome assembly GCA_033060915.1 of Euryodendron excelsum. Lineage (NCBI taxonomy): Eukaryota > Viridiplantae > Streptophyta > Magnoliopsida > Ericales > Pentaphylacaceae > Euryodendron > Euryodendron excelsum. Next base: position 37,292,673 of record CM065387.1, on the reverse strand, counting down.
GTGAAGTATGTGCACGCTAATGAATAAAGACTGTAAAGGATGTGTCTACCCTATGCAGGGTGAAGGCTTTGACTAAAGGCTGTGAAGGCTGACAAAAGGCTATGAACAATGTGACTACTCTCTACAGGCCATGTGCATGTTGTGACTACTCCATGAAAAGTGAAGGATGATGTTATTACTCTCTGTAAAGTTATAATGACTGCTGATAATGCGAAGTCTCTTAATACGCCGTCCTTAAATTAAGATAATGCAGGGATTAAGTTTAAATACAAGTACAACTAACTAATATCTTCAATACAAATACAAATAAACCATCACACATGGCAAACTACCCTCCAATACATAACTTAGGCAGTTTGTTTTGGACATTTGTGCCTATCATGCCCTTGTTCCTTACAAATACTACAATGATTGGTTTACCGTTTCCTAGAGACGTCCATCTCATTCTGGATTCATTTTGCATTTGGGCACCCTGATGTGACTTCTCATCAACGGCTAGGATCGGGTATGATCTTAGGACCATCATATGATGGCCAATAATGCTCATGCACCATTGGTTGAAAACTTGCTTCGTACATGTGAGTGAAAACGTCCATGCTATATTGAGGAGTAATTAAGTGCCATGGCTATTTGCCCAATCTCATGCACCCTGCGAACATGTGCAAACAAGGATAATGATAGATCATCCACTCTCTACAATCATATGATGGAGGATTCAGAGTCACCGCAAGTTTGTTATTCCCTTGCATGCTTGCTGCATTTGTAGCAACCTTAGCAGAACCCTGGCCCCTATAATTGAAATATAATAACATCGTTATTGTATTACACATTGAGAAGTATAAAAATCTAGCAATGAGTGAGATAACTATATATAATTTCCAAATATTATGACATTAACAATGGAAGATAGTTACGCAATGACCCGCTGATCGAGCTTGATACTCTTCTATCTTGTTTTGCACTTTATTTGCGTACCTCAACCCCTTAGCTGAATCATGCTTAGTTTCCCTTTGTCACATAACGAAGGTGTTAACCAGGCTGTGAAAGGTAACCTGAACACATGCAGTTATGGACAAGTCTTGTGCACCTTTTAATACACTATTAATGCACTCTGAATCATTGGTGGTTATAACTGTCCAATGATAACCTCCATCATATGCCAATGTCCACTTCGTAGGGTCCTCCCTACACAACTCATTGTACGGTGCTCAGATACTTTTTTAATTACTTCCATTACCTTGTTAAACTTGCGCACTTGATAAGCATTACCAGTTTTCCCTATCAGATCCTTAACTTTAGTGTTATGGAACTTTGTTTGGTAATTACTTCAAAAGTGTCTAAGGCAATAGCTATGAAATCCAGGTGGTTGCCCTGTTCGTGGTGTTTTCCATTCATGTTTGATGGCACTCAGTATGACAGCATGTCGATCAGAAATCAAAGTGATCCCATCTTGCCGTAGCACAACAACATGCTTGACACTGTAGTTAAACCTTGCCCAATCACGATACTCTCCAATTCAACTAGTGCGAAAGATAAGGAAAATATATTTTTTCTCACTGTTCTCACTGTAGCAATCAACATAACTCCTTTATATTTTTTGTAAAGATGGGTTCCGTCGATACCTGTCACTGGAGGACAGTGTTTGAAAACTTCAGTGCATGGCCGAAATGCCCAAAATATTCTGTCTAACGCAACTTCACCCATTCATCCAATGTCACGAGTTTGTGAAATCATAGTCCTGCCCAAGTTCTTGAACTCCAGCATTCTCATGTACCTTGGAAGCTTTTCGTATGACTCGTCCTAGTCACCAAATACCATCGCAATGACCTTTGTTCTTCCAAGCCATGCTTTCTTATATGAGACTTTGAAACCAATATTATTTGTTACATTTTTCACTATGGATGCTATCTTCCAACCAGGGTCTTCATGTACACCACAAGATCCAAACGAGTTCTTAAAATTTACCAAGGAAGAGCATGAATACATAAATTTATATATCTCATTTTAAATTGAAAACTCATAACTTATTGCAACTTGGGACATAATCATGCGTGCAATAAATGTCGAATTCAAATTGCGATGATCCAAATTGTCCATCTCATATAAATAGGTATACGGCCCAAGGTATTACGTGATCTCAAAGAAAGTATGCTTCTTCTTCAAACACGTACAAAATTTCCACGAGTGATTGTGAGTGCACCTGGTACTCCATACTTTTCTGTTTGTTTCTATAACACAATAATATTTGTTTTTCTTCATATAATACAAATTACATGCACTAATCACTGCATTCTTATCTTTGAAAACCATCCCTTTTGCAAACTTTGGATTTGCATCTGACTATATCAGATCGCGATCATATAAATTTTGACCAGTTATGCTATCGTCAACTCCATCTAGGTTTCGTAAAAAACGGTACTCCTCAACAATGTTCACTTGTTCCTCCATCATCATTAGAGTCAATATTTCCTTCATTTCTCATCAAAATATCAATATCTTCGTCTGATTCAATGGACTGACCATCAATATCTTGGGGTCCCTATCCCCTTATCTCATCTAAGACACCGAGCCGTTCCACAGGATCCAGACTTGCACTAGGACCTCCCACCTTTGTGCACCCCCATTGGCTTGAAGCATATACTGGGTGAGGTGTAACTAGAATGTCAAAATCTTGAAATTGTTTAAAATTACTCTGACCCTCTAAGTAATCCTCATTTGGGCTGAAAAGGTTAGACATTTGTTGCCCCGGTACATCCGTACCTTGTGTGCTTTGACTACTTTGCCTAAGTGTAAGCATTCTAGTAAATGTCCCCAACATAGATACATCACCCCCTGCAACAAGAGTTCACCATAGGGCTGGACATCTCCCCAATTCACATTTACACGACTGACACTGGTGCTCATTGTGCTCCCCTCCTTCACAATGTATATTTCAATATAATGCAGGTTAGTATATCTCAAAAGGAAATTCAAGATAGCTTGTAATGTCATGCCTTCATTGACCGACAACTTCTTATATACTAGGATTTCTCCAATTCATAGATAAAGGTATCTACATATAAACTTCATATTCACATGTTCTCAAAATCTAGCCATCATGGGCATGATCAATTCCCGTAAGCTAGCAACTGAGGTTCCCAATTCTACATTATAGCAGTCGCTAGCCTCTATATCATAGGCTATGTCTTCTCGACGATCTTTTACTGTCTCCCCCCTCCCCCCCACCCCAAATAAAACATTACCATTATCATCATTACTAGGTATGCCTACCATCAAACACATATATTACAGACAAATATTTTAGATAGACTTAAATATCCATACTAACACCATTCTTTCTTACAAAGAAATCAAACATAGAGTTTCATTTTACAAGACTTTTGTTTGTTAAACCAATGTAATGTGAACAAAATATCATAACAATTAAAAACATACAAATGGTTAACTCAATAATTAATTATTGAGGGACTAAAAATAATTTAATGCCCATAATGGCATTGCATGGATAATTTGAGGGGGATTCAAGTTATTGCTTCTCTATTTATTTTCTTCTTTTTTTTATTGTTAGATTGATTGAAGAATTCAACTATAAAGGACAATTAATATCTTAAAATTTATCTATTTATTCATTTTTTGTTGACAATGGGTCAATTATGGTTATAGTTAGCAAGGAGGGGAGAGTTAGTAAGTTAGCAGACTTAATTTTATAGATTTGAAACGACATGAAAAGCAACAACGAATTGAACCCTTGACCTTGCTTAAGTTGAATTGACCTTACTTGACCATTATATATCTTTGACATCTATGCATATGTGGACACTTGGGGATATCTTAGCTTAGTTTTTCTTTAATTAACAAGGATTGAAGATCTTATCATGATATTGTCGTGCCCAGATTTTTCGCACTCGAGGAATACTCACATAAGTGGAAAAAATGTTGTACTCTCTCGTTAGAACTCACCCTCCTAGAAGAATGAGTGCGACTAGGTTTGAATTGAAAATTTGATTTGAATAAAGGGCTTTTGAAAAAGATTGGAGTCGCCACCTAACTTGAATAAGGTGAGTTATGTCACCTAAAAACTAAGAATAATCCGAAGACTACACTTAGGGTTTTTGCAAAAGGTTTTGAAAATATCACCTCGAGAGAGGGTTTTTAAGAAAAACAGGTTGTTTGGCAACCTTTGGAAAACATTTAAGCCTTTTTTGAAAAATAACTCCTTTTGGTCTTTGAAAACAGTGATTCTAGGTTCGGAGGTTGGTTACGTGTAGGGAAGACACACTAAACCATCACCTTACCCCGCCCTTTTGGTACCTACATGTCAATCTACCCTAGATTCACCTATGAGAGTCTTCAACTAACTATTGACCAATCATATCCACTTTGAAAAACAATGTTTGAAAAGAAATGATGCATGAGATGCAAGTGCAAAATAAGAGAGAGTTGGAGAATAGATTTAGAAATAAATTTGGAAAGAAGAATTTGATTTGATTTTAGAAAAGATTTAAAAAGATAGAATTGGAATTGGAAAATTTTAGAAATTGGATTTGAAAATAGATTTTTGGATTTGAAAATTGGAAATAGAACATACAATTGGAAACTTGAAGAAGATTGTGAAAATAGAAATTTGAAAAATGTTGTCACCGCACCCATGAGGGTTGCCTACGTATCGTTTTAGAGGAATCAGGTCAGTCGTAGTTCGGACAAGAGTCCGATTGAAAATAGAAGAGTTGATTTGAAGAAGGAGATTGAATTAGAAATTGGATTTGATTTGAAATTGGAAGAGGAGATTGGAGTTTGAAATTTTGGAAAAGATTCGACTTTGATTTGAAAAGATAGAACTTGGAAGAAAGATTTAGACTTGTTTTGGAAAGATGGAGGTTTAAGAAACCTAGACTTAGGAAAGAGAAGAGACTTAGGAAAGATTTGACTTGACTTGGAAGGTTTAGGAGATTAGGAAAGATTGGATTTAGAAAATGTTTGAATTAGGAAAATGTTTGATTTAGGAAAGTTTCGAATTAGAAAAGTTTAATTTTTGGAAAGTTTCGAAATTAGGAAAGTTTGGAATTTAAGAAAGTTTAGAAAGTTTTGAATTTAGAAAGTTTTGAAATAGGCAAGTTTCAACTTAGGAAAGTTTGAATTTGGAAAGGTTTGAAAAAGGAAAGTTTTAAATTTAGGAAATGTTTGAATTACGAAAGTTTTGAGTTTAGAAAAGTTTTGGATTTGAAAATATTTGAAGCTTTAGGAAAGTTTAGAATTTAGAAAGTTTGGAAATTTAGAAAGATTTGAAAACTTAGGTTTGAAAAGTTAAGATTTGAAAAGAAGGTAAAATTAGGAAAGGGTTGAATTTTAGAATTTTAGGAAAGATTTTTATGTTCAAGTTTTGGAAACTTAAGTTTTAGGAAAGGAGAAGCTTAGGAAGGATTTGAATTAGGAAAGAGTTAGATTAGGAAGGGATTGGATTTGGTTTCTAAAAGACAAGGTTGGATTTTGTTTCAAAAAACGGAGGACGGGATCTAGTTTCCTAAACGGGGAGATTTGATTTGGTTTCCTAAAGGGGAGATAGGATCCGGTAAGGATTTGGAAAGGGAGATTCTATAAACCCTAGATTTGGAAAATTATAGTTTCGACGTAGAAAATAGGTTTTGGAAATGTGTATAGTTTGGATGTGAAAACAAGAGGTTCTGGAAACCTAGGTTTGGGGCAAAGTTTGAAAATCATGTTTTTGAAAAGAAAATTAGGGTTTCCTAATGGTTAGCTCTAGGGCTTGACTTGGGCTCTAAGGAAAGAGTTTTTGGAAAGTGTGTTTTTTGGAAACGAAGATTTTCTAGAAGCGAATCCTAGGAAGGAGTTTCTAGAGGGAAGAGTTTTTTAGAAAGTAGATTCGAAGAGAGAGTTTTTGAAAAGAGATTTTTAAAGAGAATGAGTTTTTGGAAAGTGTGTTTTTGGAAACAAGTTTTTGGAAGAAAAATCCTAGAGGGGAGTTTCTAGAAGGGAGATTTTAGGAAAGAGAGTCTTTGGAAGGATTTTTGGAAAGGAGATTGTTAGAGAGAGTTTTTAGGAAAGTGAATTTAGGGAGTGTTTTTGGAAAGTGAATTTTGAGGAGAAAGGGTTTTTGGAAAGGAGTTGAAAAAGGAAGCTTTGAAAAATAGATTTTGGAGGGAATTTTTGAAAACAACTTTGAAGAGGAGAGTTTTAGGAAAGTATGTTGCAAAATATTTTTAGGAAAAGAGGTTTTTGAAAATAGAGTTTTTAGGAAGTGTAAAAACGTCTCACTTTCCTAAAGCGATTCTAACCATAAGAGGGCTAGAACCACTTTAAGAAAGTAGTTTTGAAAATAACAAAGGTTGAAAATACGGACCATGTTAGTCACTTTAAATGTAACACTTTTCTAAAGCAATCCTAGCCATGGAAAAGCTAGAATCACCCTAGCATTGTAGTTTTGAAAACAAGTTTTTGAAAAGAGGATTTTCATGCAATTTTAAAAACAAGTTTGAAAACGATTTGAAAAACAACTTTGAAAACGGTTTTTGGAAGATGCAAGATCATGATATGCACAATGCAATTTTGGGGTCGTGAACATACAAGCTTAAGGCTTCACCACATAATCAAGGGGGCCGGACCCACGTGGTCTCTAGTTAGACTAGAAGAAAGCCCCCGACACGGTGACTCTCCAATAGCCCAATCTTACACATGGACCGGAAATCCCCTTGTTTCAAGCATGCAAAGAAAGGGGGGGAAAGAGATGGGGGATTGAAATAGAGAAAACCTAAGTGGGTTAGGAGAGAGAAGAGAAAGGGGGGAACTGCAGAAATTTAAATGGAGAACCTACCTTGTATCTTGTTTATTTTGTGCGCCTTGCTTTCTTCGGTCTTCGGTCTTCGTCTTGATTTTCGTCTTCAATCTTCAAGAGTTGTCTTCAAGCTTCAAACTTCATATTGCAACTCTTCAAGTCTTTGAAGGAGGGTTGAAGGTTAGTGTATGAGTGCATGGGGGTGTGTATGAGTGTATATGAGGCTAGGGTTTGGAAATCCTAAGGAGGCTAGGGTTTGTGTAGGGTGGCTAAGGTTTGGAATACCTAGGGAAGCTACGGTTTAGGAGGTGCTCGAGCTCTGTATATCGAATTATATGATTTTTAGGTTGGGTTTGCGGATCCTTTACACGTTGGAAGAGGCTCTGTATTTATAGAGGTTGGATAACACTGGCACCTGTTGCAGTGGCGCTAGGCCAGAATTTACACTGGCGCCACTCCTAGTGGCGCTAGGCCAATTTTTGGCTTGGCACCACTACTAGTGGCGCCAGCCATTTAGGAAATATTTAAAGTCGGCAAGCAACGTATCTTTAACTAGATTTGGGCACGTGTACTAGTGACTACCATGCAATTTTTAGCCTGACTTCACTAGGAGTGACTCCGAAAAGTTCGGGAATGATTTGAAGCAGCCGGGAATGACTCGGAAGGCCGAAAAAGAGCAGGAAAGTCTCGGAAAAGGTCCAAAGGGCAGTTTTGTCATTTTTCACCGAGGCGGGCTAACAGACACTGGTGTTGGCCTGGGTTTTGAGTGTTTCCGCCACTCTGACGGCGGTTGTCGTGACATAGGGGTTTGTTGGCAATTCCCTATATCGACCTATTTGTGAGTATTTCCACTGCTCTAACGGTTTTGTGAGTATTTTCGCTA